>VXBR01002667.1:474661-533756 GCA_013400215.1 Cisticola juncidis | reverse complement strand
TTTTTTTTTTTTTATTTTTGGTGCACAATCCATTCTCCCTGTCTGTCCCCAAGCAAATACTCAGAGGCCAGACAGCAGCAGCCAGCTATGTGGAAATGCTTCCTTGTAACTGGAGATCCTCAGAAAATCAGGTGAAAGGTTTGAAATGTCTCAGTTTGGACAGCCAAAGCCTTGAGGCCATTGTCATTAACAAAATGGTCTTTCTCCTTCCTTCTCTTGTAAGCTGTAGCTTCTGACTTACTATTTATCTTTTTAATGGTTTATACTTATATTACAAGCCCTGAGTTTGCTACAGGGTATTGAGAAAAGTTTCGTAGCTCATGATGATTCATGGGAGAGCTTGGATAAACTGCTCTGGACTGCATTTCCTGATAACTTGTATTCTTCAGGGCAACCTTGGTCTGGGGCGAGATTGCTCTTTCTCATCATCTGGATGTGTAATTGTCTGTGGACAGAATTGCAATCCAAATTTAACCACCAGCACTGAGGGAGCTGCAACTGCACTGATGTTACAGAAACTTCAGATCCAAAGCCTCAAAGTTGTGCTTTAATCTGCTGTATCAATGAAGGAAAAGATTAAAATTTTAAGATTAATCCGTGTTCATGTCCAAGGTGTCCAAATTTCTGCCTGTTTACTCCCCTATAGCAGATTCTAAGACAGCAAAATACCTTAAAAATACTTATAATTGAACCAAGACAATAAAGACAATAAGTAAGCTTTTTTTTTTTTTTTTTGTAACTCTGGGCAGTTTGTGTTATTCTGTTTCCACAAAGCATTTCTGTTGAAAAAAGCCAAAAGCCCAACCAACATCTTTAATATTGTCAGAAGTGTTCTGTTATTTGCAATTCAAATGGAATAATTTTAAACTTCAAATCTTTGTTGTCCAGCTTTAGTAAGGAATGTGAGTGGAGTGCATTAAATGCTTTCAGCATTCTGTTAAAATGCCTGCTGTTGTCTTAGGAAATGTCAGTATTACTGATCTGTTAAAACATTGGTTACATTGAAATGTTGGTTAAGGAAACTCACACTATGAGGCTTTAAATGAGCCGGTTTTGACATTTCAACTTAGTTTTGCAGGGGTTTTAATCTTCTTTTACTGATCCATAGTGTTGTAATTTCTGTTAGGCTGCTTTATTTCTTATGGGACTGAAAGAAAGAAAGTCATGGAAAGTTCAACCCAGAGCAGACAAGAATTAAAAGATTTTACTTTTTTTTGTGTGTACCATGAGCGTTGTATGAACGTGAGATTCTGATTTCTTTTCTTAATTATGGACACAAAATTAACTTATTGTCTCTCATTTTGGCTGGCTGTTTTGTGTTACATAATATCCTTTCCATTTGAGATATGGAGAAAATTTACTGATTAAAGAATATGATACAATAGGAAAAAAGGGGTCATGGCTGATGCATTTTCGATCTCATTTCCTTTGTTGCTTCTGTATTTAAAAAATCCTTGTGAAAATATAGAAGGCAATGCAATAACTGCACACAAGCAAATACCAAGCCAACAGCTGTGTTTTCTAAGAGTACAGCACTGCAACTGGAATTGGGGAAAATAAAATTTTATTGTGGATTTGGGGAGGAATGGAAAACAGTGCTAATCTAAAAATAATTTGTCTTTTTTTTTTTTTTTTTTTACCTCTGTTGGGGAGAATAAGATTTTGCTGCCTTTACTCTCTCTGGAAAAATAGAGCTCCTTCTGTTTTTTAGCAGTTCTGCAAAGCTGGTTCAGAGATGCAGACAACAATGAGGAGTGTTGTTCCCTGCTAGAAAGGCTTGGTGTGGGGAGTTACTTATGGTAAATAATTGATCTAACAACTAGTTTGGAAAAAAGGAGGAATTTATTCAGTCTGGAGCACAACTTGGAGCAAAGATTGAGCCAGGCCAGAACCTCAGCCTGGCTCTGTGCAGTCCCAGTGCCTGCCCACCTGATTTTGCAAAGCCTGGTTGTTATAAACTGATGGAATGTGCATTTCTGCAGACTGGGGAGCTGTGCCTGCTCTGCAGGGCTGTAGGAGGGTGTGATGGGCCAGGCTGTCTCTGGACAGGAGGAGATGGGGCTGAGGCTGTGCTGAGCTGGATGTGTGCCCTGCACGGAGCCTGTGCTCCCCTGCCAGCAGCAAGGAATGTTCCTGGTGCCAAGGGTGTGCCCCTGCAGGGGCTGATTAACATTTTTTAGGGGGCTGGAAACAGAGATGTAGCAGGAAATACTGGATACCTTCCTGCTGCAGTGGTGCCATGGTGATTTTTTGCCTTTTCTTTTAGACACCTTTAATGTATTCTCAGTACCTTCAGCATCCATGCTTATAAGTCCTTAAATCTGATATTTTAGCATAGTCCTGCTGTTCTGTTAGGCCAGAAGGCCAAACATGCCAAAGGGCTCACAGCTGGAGGCCAGAAAACCCTGGGCTACCTTGAAAACCCAAGGTCCCCTCTAAAACACATCCTGTAAACTGGGATTAAACCCATCTGGGAGGAGCACTATGGGACAGGGAGTTGTCACTATTTATTCAATACTCTCATTAGGGCATCTTTGTTAGATGTGCTAATTTGCAAGATCTGTAACATTTTATATACAATCTACTGTGTGTGTGTGTTTTGGCGTGTTCCACCTTGGCCAACTGTTGCACCACAAAAATCCTTGTTAAATACAGAGGTAAAACCCCTTTATCCCTTAAACGTGTCTGGCTCCTAATTTTAGAATCAGAGAAAGGGCATCAGTGGGACAAGTGAAGGGAATGGCTCACCAGAGCTTCAGGAGACAACCACACCTGGCACAAGAGGGCAGCAAGTGCTGGCTGGAGAAGTAATAAATGGAATATTTGTTTGGTGTGGGAGTATCAGGTCAGAGAGTTTTCTGGTCAGTTTGTGCCCTCGGTTGTCCATAGGTGTGATCAGAAGTATTTGCCAGAGACCCTGTGTAGCCTGGTGGGTGATGTCAGGGCAGAGTTTGGTTGCTCTGCTGGATTCTGTTTAGAGGGAGCTGGATTCTGGATTCTGGATTCTGTTTGGAGCTGTTTGCCAGGCTCTGCCTGGTGGGATGTGTGGATTGCAGCTCGTGGCATTGCAGGAACTGCCTGTCCTGCTGAACGGGGCAGTCCCACACAGTGAGGTCCTTTCTAGCACAGTATTGCTTCTCTGTAGGATACACACAGATATATATCTTTATTTATACATATATATGTGTTTTACAGCTCTCCTGTTGTAACAATCTTTAGTGATTGAAGATTCACTCGTAAGATTCTTCCTGGCTCTTCTGTATTTTCTGGGGTAGAAGATATTTCAGCATCCAGGTTGTTGTTGGCTTGAAAATCCATCTCCATATGAAATCACTATATTTTATATAGTAGATTTGTTATAAAAGCTTACATATGTGCCTGGAATGCAAGCTGACCTACTTAAACACAGCCCTCCCCAGCTGTGCTAGATCTGGATCTAGAGATGTGTGTTCATCTTGCCAAAATCTAAACCCATTTTTGAAGAGGTGTTTTTTTCTAAAAGAGGATAAAATGGTGATTTTTTTTTTCTATTTAGAGTTGATCAGCTTTTGATTTCCTGTATTAGGTTTCTAGACTCTGTGCTTCCTAATGTGATCTTAGAATAGTAAGATTTACTTCTTAGTTGTGCAAGATGGAGTTGGTATTAGCATTTATAACGTGAGCTCTCTTGCTGACAAACTTTCTTCGTTTTCTCACTCTTCCATTCTCCTTTTTTTAAGCTGCTTACTTTTGACATGCAATTTTTCCTTTGCTTTCAATTATAAATACAAGATTCATCAAAAGTAGGGGTGGTAGAAATAAATTGTGAGGAGATTTTTAAGTCAAACAGCATCACTAAAAAGCACTGGTTTAATTCTACTGTTTTCCTAAATAATCAAGTGGATCAAAGGGCAGGGGAATTGTTCTTGTTACATTTTGTATACTCTGAATTACTATCATTTATAGCCCTAGATTAAAAAACATAATTTTCTGTGTTTGAGACCCTTATAGGGCTTTATTTTGTTGAATGCAGAAAAGACCAAATTAGAAGGAAACAGGAGATATGAATCCTTCTTTTTCTACCTGCTGCAAACCAACTTTACAGTAATTTGTCTGCAGCTTTGGCTTCTGTACACTCATCCTTCAGCTGCTGAAGTCTGAAGCTGTTGAAGCTTGAGTTGTTATTATTTTCTATAGACTTATATTTTCATTAACTAGGAAGTATAAAACATTAGAAGTGAATTAGGAGGCCATTGCTGATTTTGATTTTTAGCTTTTTTTTTGTTATTATTTTGATGTTTGGTTGCTAAAGCTCTGGGAGTGAAAACTGAGGAGCAGGAACTGATTAGAAAATGGAATTTAAAGGAACTTCAAAAATTGCATTTTGATGAAGCACCTGTTTTCTGTGGAGGGAAAAATACTTCTGTGAGGAAAGTGGTCTTGTTTCAACCTTCCAAATCAGGATTTTGAGAGTGAAGAAGGAGAGATGTTGAGTTTTCTTATGGCCATAAAGGTCAAGCAGGTCACAAATTGTGATACATTTGTCAATCATGTCAGGACTGTAAGTCTCAGAGAGAACAATTACTCATAATTCAGGTATTGTGGAAATTATGTATGCGTTATTAACAAAACAACAAAAATAATGAATCATTCTTTTTTCTGCATACTAATAAATTCCCTTGGCATGTGATTTTCTCTCTCAGCAAGGGATTAGGGAGAGCTTGAACAACATGTCAGTCATTTTGCTGGCTGTGCTTTTGAAAAGGAGACTGCTCCTCTGTGCAACCATCCCTCAGCAAAGTGGCCAAAGGGGAAAAAACACCTCCTCTGGGGTCTGGAAAACCTCAATCTCAATTCTGTTCAGTCCACACCAGTGAGCTGCAGGTCAGAGTGGTGTTTTGGAGCCTTTTCTGGTCCCTTTAGTAATAGTTATCTGTGATTATTGCTTAGAAATAAATAGGAACAAATATTTGTTCCTCACTAAGCTCTGAAGTGGTGATGTTTGCATCTGTGGGAAGTTCTGTGCAACAGCATCCCTGTAATTGATGCAAAAGTGGTTAGCACAATTAGACTTGGCAATAAAACTTGGACAAGATGAGGAATATGGGATGAGCTTCTCGTCCTCGATGGAATAAGTCTTTCCTGGGCTTTGCTCACTGCTCAGTGCAAGGTCTTTGCTGCTGGCACTTAGTTTTTTTATAGTGCATCATCTGCATAGACATTAAAAATCTTCTTCATTGTGGGTTTTGGGACTCTTTATCCTTGCCTTTGTGCTTACTTTAATTTTCTTCCATTTTAATTGGGGAAGAAAATATTTTCCCTCCCATTTCCTGTTTTAATTGAGGTTGTAGCCCAAACAACTGCTTGTAATTTAGAGGCAAACCAAATAATGCTGTTCCTTTTGCTGTACCATTTTTCATGAGATAAATGAAATAGCCGTGTTGCTCCTAAAAACACACAAATAAGCAGCACTAACAACAAGAAAAACAAGAGAGCCAACAATACCCATACACAGAATCTGTGCCCCTCAGGTTTAGTGAGGCAGACAGGATTGGCATTGTCATTTTGCTCTCAGCATGCCTGCCATTGTTGAAAGTGAAATATTTGTTATTATCTCATCCAAACTGTCAGCCCATGATGCCAGACAGGTGGTCAGTGCAAGAAACTTTATTGGCTGCTTCTGTCCTGTGAAACACTTTAAACCACGTGGTTATCAAGGAACAAGTGTTCACAGAGCCTGGGTCAGAGTCATCTCAGCAGTTGTGTAAAAGATCTCTGCATAGTCACAGTTATGTTTCAGCTCTAGATATTATTTTTATTATCTCTGCAATTTCATATGTTATAAGTGGGTCTCATTTTTCATGTTTTGGAAACATTGGAGTGATACTCTTTAGAAAAAACCAAACCCCAAAATGTATTTCTGTTCCCTTGTAGAGTACCTAGTGTAACAAAGCACATTACCAATAAAGAATGACAGCAGTGGTGTTAACTGTTGGTGATATTGCTTTGTTTGCATTAATTCTACAAAATAACAATATTCTTGAGTGAAAGTGAGAGTCGTGAGGACCTTTGGGCCAGCACACAGAGGAAACCTTTGCTTTTCTGAAGGCTTTCAGTTGTGAGGGCCTCTCTAGCTTTTCATACTTACTCTAGGAAACTTGTGACAAAATTAATATTCTCTGCCAATTCTCAGCACTACTGGTGGAGTGTGCTCTGTTTCTAATGACGTGGAATTTAGGCTTATAGTCATCCCTGGTGTCAGCAGGATGAAGCAGTGACCTGCTTGCCATGGCTTCATGCACAGCATAATAACTGATTTTTCTCTGTTTTAGCCCTGATCACTACAATCACCAAATTACATTTCTGTTCACTGACAAATTCACTCTTTAAACTAAGATATATGGTATTTGGTGTGCAGTCAATATACAGAATTTCTTTTCTTTTTTTCTCTCTCTCTTTTTTTTATATAAAAAATTTTTTTTTTTTTTTTTTTTCCCTTTTTTTTTTTTTTTTTTTTTTTTCTGTGAGCAGAACAAAGCCACTGCATTTTCACACTTGGGTCTTTCTGGAGAGGGTGGATGAATTAAGAGTTTCTCCTTTGGAAAACACTCCATTTAAATCGTTGCACACAACTGAGCACAACAAACAGTTCTAGGAGAACATAAAAGCAAGAAAGCCACTTCTCACCATCAGTCATTGTTGGGAGAGGGAGTGTGAAAAATCTTGAGTTTCCGTCCTTTTTGCGCTATTCCCACTTGTAGGCTTCGTTTCAAGGGAAGAAGTATTTTCAGTACTATCACACTCATCTCTTGAATTCTTAAAAATATTTAAGAGTTAACAGAAGGTGATGTGAGAAAATGCGAGAACTTAAACTACAAAATCCTTCTGTAGGTGCTAAAAGCCTAAAATCAAAACCTTACTCGTGAAGGAAGTGCTGGTACTCAGCAGCTGAGGAGAAGAGTTATTTTTATTGCCTTACACTTCCGTTTTCTTTGGAATTAGTGGCTTTTTTATGGGATTGAGAGAACCCCTCACAGAATACAGTAGTGAGGGTAAAAAAATCCTAATCATTGTGATTTTCCCCATGCTTAGAAGTGATACTAACACAGGTTATTTAAGGGTTTCTCTTTCAAGAGATGGACACTTTGTGTTTGGAGAGGGCAAAAATGCTTTAGATGTTTCTCTCATCAGCTAATTATCAAATATATTTTGCTTTGCAATGCAGAGCATCATTGATAAATAAACTTGTTTGTCTTAAACATTTCTTTGGAAAACAGAGCAACTCAAACTTGTTTGTTTATAGAAGCTCAGCACCAAATGTTTGACTTCCCCAAGCTTGGTGGTCAAGGAAGGGTTTCTGAATGTGCTCCCCAGGAAGGGATTGTGCAATTTAAATATCTATTTTCTTAAAAGGGTCCTGGTTGAGAAGCAGGGATAGATACAGAGCCTTTAATAAAGGCTCAGTGTCTGCTCTGGCACAATTGTCCAGCAGCTGTCCTTACAGAAGCTTTCAGGAAAGACCACTTTGGTTTTTCAACTCCTGAACTAAATACAAAGCCACCAAAGTTCTTCCTTACTCATTCCTCTGCAAAATAACTTCCTTTAGTCTCTGTCCTTAAGCAGAGGAAGCTGCACTAGAACTGAGCTGAAAACCTCCACCCACCACACGGATGTTTCAGTGGAATGTTTCACTGGTGCTTTCCAGTGAAAACTCAGTGAATTAATTCAGAGATGATGCTCAGTGTTGGAAGTCACAGAGCAGCTGGGGAGATTCCCCAGGTGTCTGCTGGAGCCTCAGCCCTTGCACTGGCCCTGAGCTGGCCAGGGGCAGCTTCAGATCATTGGCAGTAAATGACAGTAGGATGGATTGTAGGAACCACTGACTGCACATTTTGGGACATGAGCTGATTATGGGGGAATATGTAGCTATAGGAATATATATGAGTATATGAATATATTCATATATATATGAATATATCTAATAAGTATATGAATACTCAGCTAAGCTAACAAAAATAAAATAATAAAAGGAATAACTTCAAATGTAAGTTCATTTTTCTTCTCTCTTTGCTTTCTTGGTAAAGAGCCTTTTCTGACTGTGGAGCGGTCGATTTAACCCATCTAATGCAATAGTCAGGCAAGAATAAAGCATGAGCATTTTCTTCATTTCTGCAAACCAAGTGAGAACTTCTTTTGGAATTCACTCCTCCGATGACTGAGGTTTGGAGGATGTCTGATTTACCTTCTGTAGAAAATCTCAGGACATAAATATCTTTTACTTCAGCTTGTGTGATGCTTACCTTGAGGGGTGTTACTGCATAGGGGAATGTTCTTACTCCTAAATGAGATCTTTGTTTGAATTAACATAGTTTGTTTCAGAAATTTTACTTCAAAGTACACTTTACCTAGCCTGAATCATCTTGAAAAACTCATCTTCTAGTTTTTTACCCTCTGTGTTTCTGTTTCAATACTTAAAAAAAAAAAAAAAAAAAAAAAAAAAAAAAAAAAAAAAAAAAAAAAAGGGAAGAAAAAAAATACATTTTACTTTTAAAAACAGACTTAATTGCTTCTGGATTACCAAAATTTTCGAACACTATTGATTAGACCATTTTGAGTATAACCCAGATGGAGATTAACATGGAAAGGCCTAACTACCTCTTTTAAGTTGAGGTTGTTAGTTCCTTTAAAAAATACTGTGTGTTCTCTTTGATTGTTGTCATTGGCAGTTGCAAATGTAAATGTTGAGATAAAACTAACTTTGAAAGCAGAGAGACAGGTGTATTTTTTCAACACATTGATTACAAATGTATCAGACACCTGTTACTTGATTTATGTGGCAGAAAAGAGCAAATATTTTCTTGGAACTCGGCTGGGAGTGTGGCTGGATAAGATTATCTCCTTGTGCTGGAGAGGAAGGATAAGACAAGCAAAACAACCTTTTGTTGTGTTTAGAAGCCCTTTTTGTTACACAGTCAAACCAATATTGAAATTGTGGTGTTGAAGGGAAGCGTTTTCCTTGGGGATAACCCTTGGGAAGGCAGGGGAAGGGTGGGTTGGGTTTGAGGTTCTTTGTGAGGATTTTGCTGAGGGGCTCTGTTGTTGTCCTCAGTATAGAGCTGCAAAGTTCCCATCCCAGATACCAGTTTGATAGTTAATGTTCAGGTTTCCTATGAAATGCAAATTCACAGGTTCTTTAAAAAGTTGCAAACTTTCTGTGGCCTTTGGCATTTTGTCCCGAACACCTGCCAGGAACCAGAGATGCCCTTCATCCTGCTGCCCGTGTGAAAGTGAAAGGAGAGGGTGGGGAGGAAGGAGCAGGAGCCCAGAGCAGACAAAGCAGCCTTGCCCGAAGCACATGTTAATCAAAGCAGATCAAAGGATGTGATGTCAGTTTATAGAGAAACAGGTCAGGCAGGCCCACGTAGCTCAGGAAGCAGGTACTGATTATTCCCAGAACACAGTCAGGTATAGGGTTACTGCCACGGCGCAGAGTCAGGAGGTCACAACTCGCACAGCAACCTTGGCTGGAGCAGCCCGGCTGCTCTCAGGGGAGTTTAGAATTCTGTGGGAATGGGAGAAAATGAGCCCAGTGCAGGCCAGCCAGGTAAGCAGATGTGGAATTCTGTGCTGTGGGAGCTCCGGGCCATCTCTGCGTGTGGGATCCTGTTCTGCTGCCGCTGCCGAGCGCGTCCGCGCCAGGGGACCTGTCCTTGCATGTGTTGGAGAAAGGAGGAAATCCACATCACTCATCTCTGCAGTGAATTATTTAAAAAACCCCACTGCTTGCATTGAGGAGGGCGAGGAAAGGGCTGATAAGATCGTGTAAGCGTTTGGCACTGTACTGTCAGCAAAGGTTGCTTTAAATTTAAGGTGATCTGTGGATGTTGGGGTTACTGTACTTTGGTGTCTAAACCTTCTGCAAATGTTCTTTGGGTAGGAGGTGCTTTGCACAGCTATTTAGCACAAATTTCTTGCCTGTTGCGTGTGAGCAGGGCATGGCAGATGCAGGGAGATGAAGGATATTGTTTCTGTTTAGCATTTGTGGCTTATTTCAGCCTGTTGCCTTTATGTTTTTTCCTTTTGTGTGTTGTGCTGAGGTTACACCAACACATGCATGCAAAATAGCCCTTGTGGGCACTTGTGTGACTAACTTAAGAACAGAGTATTCTGTCCTAGGTATTTTAAATTTTCAGTAGAATCCTGAACACAACACTTCATAAATCTTGCTTAGTCCTTCTTTTGCAACATTAATGTCAAATTTTTGCTTTGAGAAAGAATGTTTTCCCAGTAGCCCTTTTTTCTTTCAACGGGCTGTTTTAACATCCCAGAAAATATTATCACCTTGAGGAATTATTCCATTATTTTATCATCTTAGCATTCAGTGTGTTTTTCCCCCTGACATTCAACCCATGTTTTTCTTTTGCTTGACTTTACCAGTTTCTTCCTGGCCTCTTTCTCATGCTTTGCATACAAAGGATATAGCTTTGTGTCTATTTTGTGTTTTGCAGGAATCCTTAAACCACTGTAAAATTTGCAAAAGGTTTTCTGAGAGTTGGAGTGGTAACTTTTAGTCAGTGACAAGTTGTGTTATTAATTTTCCCTTGAAGTTAATCTTTATATGCATGCACACATGTAATCCAGGAGTTCAAATGTGTGTTTCAGATTTCCATATTTAATAAGGAGTAACTGCCTTAATGCTGGAGCAGGTTTAGTTCACAGAGAACTTTTATTCCACTGCCCTTTTTTCTCTCTTTTTTTTCCTGTATGTTAATAATTATGTAGGAACTATTCAGAAAACATATGGCAGCAAATTAGATTTTGATCCAGATCTTAATATTGAATAAAGCACCAGGAATATTCAATGCTGTATAGGTCTAAAAGCCATTTCAGACATGGTAATGAAAGATTTGGTCTTGTTTCTTTCTCTCTTTTTCATTCAGGACCTGATTTGTGCTTACAGGGGTTAACTGCTCAGAAGGTTATCCAGTCTGACTCCAGTCTTATTTTTTGTGCTCTATGTGAGGAACTATTTCACTTCTGAGAATATAATCTACGAGTAAAACTGATGGAAAATATTTTCAAGCATGTTGTATTTTATACAGGTCTTTTGGGAACTATGATTATGATTCTGGCTTAATTCGTGCCTTTTCTCCATTAGCCCAAGTGAGCTTAGTGAAATGGAATTCCTCTTGATTTGCATTAATGGAAATGAGACACCAATTAGGGCTGCACAGTAATTCTGGTTTTGTTTTTTTAAATATTCTGTGTGCACACATGCAAACACACATGAACACCCCCAGGTTAATTTTCTCAGTTGCCATCAACCTTATTTCCATGTGTGCTTGTTTTTAGAAGCCGTCCCAAATAATTGGTGATTCAGCTGGTACTTTTTAGGGAAAGAAAGGTGCAAAGATTAACATTACTCAAGATACCTGTCAAAACCACTGCTAGTGAGACAACTTGGTTCCTTTTCATGTTATTTATTTTTAGAGAACTTTGAGGCTTGTGTGAATTACTGAAGGTGCCAGATTGACAGCCCTGGAGGCTGGCTTCACTTGTTCATTAGCAGAAGAGATACGGCCTGGGCAGCAGGTGCACAGACCTTGCTGTGCTGTACCCATGGCTTCAGTTCTGCTAGGAAAAAAAAACCAAAACAAAACACAACAAACCAACACTGGTTTTGAGGATCCAGGGTTTCAGTCCTGCTCCCTCCTTGCCTTTCCCTGCAGCATTTTCCTCTAATGGTGTTGTGATGATTAGGTTGGAGCCCTAAAGACCGTGCAGAGCCCTTTATTTGATTTCCCCCAGCAGCCGTCAGATGGGGAGGGAGGCTTGGGGCTTACATAAGTCAGTAATTCTGGCCATCTGGTCAATCAGTGAATGTAAGGTCACTCTGCCGTCACAGCAGTTCTGTTTTGCACCGAGCACAGCCAGCCCAGAGAACAAATTAACTCCCGGTTCCGTCCCGTCGGCGTTCACTGGAAATGGTTCAGAGCCGGTTCCCAGCCGGGGTGTGACAAGTGAAAAGAGCAGAGCTGTGAACAATGGGGCTTTCACTGCCAGCCATGGATTGATTTGTGGTTCAGACTGTGCCCTGAGAGCCCTTCAGAAATGTGCTCAAACTCACTGGGAGGACCTCGTGCTTTGGTGGCGGTTTGGGTTTCTTCCCTCTTTTGTCGTCGTTGAATTTTTTGCTTTTAGAATCCAGACCCGTTCCCTTCACACGAGTTGTTGTTTTCAGTCTTCCCATGAATTAAGTACTGTTTACTGGAGAATGTGACAATATAAGCCCCACAAGATGCAATTACTGTAAACTTTAATTTGATGACATTGTACACGAGTTGTAATTGATTTTACACTGTATTGTGTTGCTAGATGATGGGAGCAGCTTTGCAGGCTTGCTAAGTGTGTATAATCCATGCTTGCCTCTGGCCCACAGAGGGGAGAGCTGAATTGAGATGTTCAAGTTGAAACACCTTGTTCTTTTGGTTCTTGAGAGGCACAAGTAAGTGAGCAAGAATGAGAGGAGTCATATGAGCATTATTAATAAAACATCCTGAAAAATTTGGGGTTTTTTTAGGGCTCCCTCATGTGCCATTTATTAATGTAACTTAAACATTTTTATAACTGGTTTCATTATATATATGTATATATATTTGAATATAAACATATTATTAAACAACTGCATTATTTCTAAAAGCAGTTCCCAGCAAGTTCAGATTCCCTCTGTAATTAATCCAGGCTTTGGATCCGCTCCGAGCGTGTGTTCCTTAGGGTTTGTTCTTGTGTTCTGATGTTGATTTTTAGATCAATATATGTGTAGTCTCATGAAATATTTACAGACCAAGTCTAAAAGAAGCAGCTAGTACTTTTTGCTGAGAAAGGTGATAGGAAAATATCAAGAGCCTACATAAAGATCCTGGCATGCTTGCATGGAGCACTGGGAATTGAGAAAGGAGTGTCCCAGAAAGCAAATTTCAGTCTCAAATGTCTTTCTTGCTTCTTGGCTACCAGGTCTACCCAGCTTCCATGGCTACATGAACAATTTTCTTTCAGGTTTGTGTTTTTTGAGCAGGACTCTGAATAAGGCTAATGAATGCTGTAATCAGCTGCAGTTATTAATGGGGGGTTCTCTAACAAAAAATGGCAATTCAGAAGGTGCATTGTGAAAGTGCTTCCTCTCCCCTCGGTTTTGGATGACCTCAGCCCTGAAAAATCAAGGTTTGCTCTCTGGACAGTCACTCACAGAATATCACTGGGTCCCATTTTGGCTCTTTTTGAATGATAATAGCAAGGGTTTCCTGTGACAGCATTTCTTGCACAGCTTGGCTCTATTCCCCAACCAGGTACAGTAACAATGGGTAATTTAAAATAATTCGTTTTATTGCTACCTCCTGTAGATTTTTGACTTTCATTTCAAAGTGGTGAATCTAGAGAGCTGGAGAAGTATGTTCTGATCACTATCCTGATGCTGTGAAAAATACAAGATTTGAATAGTCCCGCAGAGCCATCAGCAGCTGGAACAGCACAGAGCACTCTTTTTACTTCAGCTGAAGTCATTCGAACATTTTCAGGGTGCTTTTAACTCTTTTGTCACAGGAATACCTGGGTTTTTTTAGCTTTCATTTCCCAGTTTATATATGCTCACAAATCAGGAGTTGAGATTTCAGTTCTACACAAATATTATCACTAATAAGAGCATATGAAATCTGAGAAAACTGCATAAATTGAAGCATGATAAGAGGGAATCTGACTGCAATGGTGAAAATTGACCACAGACTTCCAGCTCCCAATCTGCTTGGTTTTATTGTTGTTTTGCTGTTACAGTCCTTTCCAGTTCTTAAAGGTATGTTGCAGATGATTGCATCCTAATATGTGTGCTTGAAAATGAAACAAGATAGCAACATCTTGCTGCAATAAGTAAACCTGAAATTGAAAGCAAAGTAGATGTACGGCAAAAGGATGATGTTTGCAAAGTGTTTGCAAACTTTTCCTCGTAAAGCTGCTTTAAACTTGGAAATTCTACCAAATGCAGGAATTAGCCCTTGTCAGCAGTAGGGTCTGTCAGATTCAGTGTTTGCCACTCCAGGGAGGTGATCCAAGGGAAGTTGTTGGTTTTTCCCCCAATACATCATTGTTCAGTGTGTGTGGTAAGGGTTATGTTTATTTTGGCTGCTCCTGCACCTCTTTTTCTGAAAGTCACTCACTTACTGGGGAAAAGCAAAGAGCGGAGGTTGGCGTGGAGGGAATATCAATGTGGTCTGAGCAGTTCAGGCAAAGGAAATCTGGTTTTATGTAAACTTCTTATGCAGATATGAGCTAGTTCATAAACGAAAGAGTTCTCTGCATTTATAGCTGGTCCTGACAAGCTCCCTTTTTTCCTCCTTCTTCAAGTACTGGAAGTTTTCTGGAAGTGGCTGGAAATTTTTCCATCTCTTCGCAGGGATTTCATTCCCTAGTCCTAGTGGAAAAGGTGGTGATGGTGAGAGGTTTCATTTTATTTGTCTTTTTTCCTTTTCCTGAAGAAACAGCATCTCCACTGATCATCACCATTTAGTGTCCTAAATGCTCTTGTGTCTTGCAGTGGGTTCTTGAGATGTGTTTTTTAAAGACAAACAAGGTTGGGGTTTTGTTGCAATGTCATTCTGATCCAGAGTTTTTTTTCCTGAGTGTTTGGTTTTGTGTTGGGGAGTTTGTTTGGGTCTATTTCTTCCCTGCCCCCCTCAAGGCCTGGTCTTTTAATTAGTCTCCTGGTTGTGAGATACAGAACTAAGACTAATAACTACAAAACTGTTAATTTTGCATTTAGTCAGCAATCAGAGAAGCAAGAAAGATTGACTTCATTTACATCAGGCAAGTAGCTAGAAATCATTGCAAACCAACAGTGAACTTCAAAGAGACTTGTCATCTTCTTCCCTCTTGGGAAAAATGTGCATGTTCTGTGTAATGCTTTTAACTCCAGTGTTAAAAATTTAAAATCCTGGGTTTCTTAGAGTTCATTCTCATGTTTCAGCTGCTGGAGAGCCACAGGTGCCTTTGGGCCTGCCTGGTACCAAGGGTCAGCTCTCTTGGAGTGTTGCTGCAGCTGCTTCTGCCTTGTTCCAGTTTCGTGTTTCTGGTTATATTTTGGTCATCTGCTGAAGCTCTTCTTAGCATTCAGGAGAATAAAAAGCATAAGCTGAAGTTAACTAAATCCATCACTGGAGAAATACTTGCAGAAATTGGAGCTGTGCTTTTTAGCCTGAATGTTACTGTGAATCCATAGTGCCAGGCATAATAGCTGGCTTTGTCAATTTGTATAGATATTCATCTTCTTCTTCCAATACTGCCTTTAAAAGTGGCATTTCTGCTGTCTGTGTAAGCTCAGATTTTTCTGTGCCTTCATAACACAATTAAGTTTACCACATTTTATTCCTGCTAGCCTTGCAAAGAGGGACTGAGTCAGACTGTATTTGTTCTTGTGCCTCATCAGCAGAAATGTTTACCAACTTTCTAGTTTTGCTTTATTTGTGAAAATGCAATGAAAGTAATGGGGTTGCACTGGTATCAAGAGGGTTTAATTTGGTTTGTGTTGTTATTAGCCTTGATTAAGACATGAGCAAGAAATAATCCAGTTACTCTTCCACTGCCCAGGGATAAGTTTTTAGAGCTGACAGCAAACAAAAATTACGTATCTTTTTACTTACAAACTGAGTTTATTTGACCTAATAGTCTGAAGTTACAGCAAACCCAAGCCATGGAATGGTTGTGCAGAAGGATTGTTGTTTTTCCCTCCTTCTACAAGTGTTTTGTAGTTGTCCTTTATTAACTCTGCTCTCTTCTTTGCTCTCTGCATGCCTTGGGTAGAGGAAAGCATAGGCAGATTCTTTGGGTTATAAATACGCAGCCAGTCCCATATGGCAGTAAATTTAATTTAAATTGCCATCTATTGCTCCAGCTCCTGGCAGCACCAGTGACTCTGGGACCCGGCACCCCCTCCATAGAGCAAAGGCACTGTGAGCTCTGGAAATTCAGTTCTCTGGAAGTTCATGGGCACTGTGGCCACCTCCTGTAAACTGGAGCACAGCTTAACAGGCAGATAATGACATAAACCCTGTCTCCTGCATACCTGAACAACAAAATGTTTATAACTCCTGCTTTCCTGATACAGAGAATTCTTTCCTAGTTACTGTTTCTATACTTACGAGATTACATGTAAAAAGCATAAAATCCTTTATATTATCCATAAACATAATAACAAATGCTACACTACATAACTTAGACTTAGTCAATAATTCTAGACTTAGCCTGAGGGGTTGAAGAGAAAATTATTCCTGTTACAAATTTTAATTATGCCATAAACTCTGGGAAATAGCTATTGATCTTCAGCATCTGGCATCAGAAATGTCGCCTTCCTTTTCTGGTTATTTAGTTTGTCAGTAGCATTGTCATAAAGGATAAAAATAAAAAATGTCACAGGAGATGAAGATGCACCATATGCAAATGAGAATATTTTGGTTTGTTTATGTACTAAAAATATTTTATTGCTGAAGAGTTTTTTGTATCTTACCAGATTTTTTTAGCTATCTCCAGAGAAATTTGCATTTGAGATGCAAGAAAGCAAATTCTAATTCTATCAAAGACTCTTTCTCACCATGGGATGCTGTAATGTGTACAGTGTGTTTCTTGTCTTAGAGGTACATTTAAAATTGGAATTCAATTAACTTCTCTGTTGTGGAAGAATTATAATTTCAAGGGCCAGATGAGACAAAGGCTGGAGCCTTATTTCTACTTTTTTTTTTCTTAAACCAGGGCTGTTAGATGATGATTGTTAGTGTAAGAATTTTAAGTCAGGCTTAAAATAGTAACCTAGAAATTCAGATCTGCTCTGAAATCAGTGGCTCCGTGTCACAGTGAGCTCTTACTCAGATGTTGCAGAGGAGAAGGAAAAGCTTTTAAGAAGTTTGAATTTCAGAGCAGGATGTACTGAGAATAGAACTAGAAATGCAGACCACCTAGGCCTGGAGCCAAGTGTGTTGTTTGGTGGTTGGTCTGCATGTGATTCCTGAGGTCTGACTGTAGGTAATCCCCAGAAATAGCTGTTTTAGGTGACTGGAAATCCAGGCTGTACTCCAGGAAAACTTGAGTGCAGGTGTCCTTGTAGGCAGGGTAACATAAAACTCCCGTTCTTTTCCCATATCCAGAAGAGTCTTTGAGGAGACCCTGCTTTGAGGCAGATGAGAGAGTCCTCCCTGTCCAGGAGAACTGGAGCTGCAAAGGGAAAATGGGTTGGAGAGCTCCAAAGAGCTGGCTGGCCCTTGGAAGGACAGTGGAGGGCAGCCCACCACGGTGACAGAAACAGCAGAGCCTCTCTGAGTGCTGAGCAGGTGCCTGGGGGACCAAAAGCACTTGGTGCTTTCCCTCGGAATGTCTGAAGCAAGGAGGGGATTTGTGTGGTGCTGAGACAAACCAGTGCTGCTGGCTCAGTGCAGAGATGCAGTGAACCCAGTGCCAAGTGTTGGTGTTAAAAGGAGTTTGTATGGCTATACCATGGGCTTAGAAGGAGCTCTGGAAAGGAGACTCCCAAGAACACCCTTGAGAAGAACTGTACTTTTCTCCCAATTACAGCAAAGGATGGAAGCACCTCTCTCCCTTCCTGCTTGGTAGTTTTACTTAAATTCTCATCTTTTCTTCACCCTGTGGTGAGCCATGTGTTACCATGCATGGCATCTGAAGTTTCTCAAACTTTGTGCACGTGACTGTGATCTCTTATTGAAGAAGTAAACTCGGCAAAGTAGGACAAAGCTGACTTCAGAGGGGCAGCTTGTGGTGGCTGTTGCCAACTCTTCGGCAGGAAATTCCTCCCTCTCAGAGCATCTGCCAGTGGCACATTGATGCTCAAACCCTCCTGGCTGACTTCACTCAGCCTGGCTTTGAACAAAAGGGATAGAAACAAATACCAATGAGGCTTGCAGGCATTTGAGGTGGCCAAGCTGACAGGTTGCACTCCAGCAGGTAAACGGAAGCCTATTAAGAGCACACAGAGACAAAATGTGTTGTGTGAGCGTCAGGTGTTTTTTGGGATGGACCTCAGTGAGGCAGACAGCTGTGGCTGCTTCAAGGACACGGAGCAATCATGTGGATTCTGAAGGATTTCTGTGGCAAGTTCTGACTTAGGTGTTTTCATGTGGGACTGAATGTCTAAATCAAAGCTTGCATCTGCATTCACTTTACAGAGCAGGACCAAGGTGGCATCTCCATCTGACTGCAGAGCCCTCTCAGCAAAATGTAAAACACTGCACCATCCCCGATTTTCCTGCTCTGAAGAGCCCTAGCAGAACTTGAATAATACTTTCTTGTCTGCTTTCATTCTTTAAAAAGAGTGAAATGTATGAAATGTATGCAGTTTTCACAGGGGAAAAGAACCATTGAAATGCCCAGTTCTCTCTAAAAGCTTCCAACAGCTTCTGTACCCAGAGCTGCAGTTACCCTTTAGCCGTTTAATTTAGGCCTTGTACTCCAGAAAAGTTCTGCCATTTATGTGTTCTGTCATTTATTTCGGTGACAAAGGGAAGCTCAATACCTTGAAAAACGTAAGCTCTAATTTTTATATACTTGGGCTTTTCTGGCTATTGTTTCTGGCTGGCAGGTCAGATTTGTACTGCTGCCGTACGCAGCAACTTAAAATTCATGTTGGTGTGTCACTGCAGTTACTCCACTCCAGCCACCACACCAGAAAACTATTAACTGTCAGTTAATGATAACAGAAAATGGTTTATAATAAACTGTGGAATAACCTAATCATCTGCAAAAACTGTAAAGATTTTATATTAAAAAGCAATTAAATATTGGGGAGGGTTTGTTTGTTTGTTTGTTTTTAACAAATTGTAAGACATGCAATTAATTGGCTTTTGCTGTGGAGGGAATTTGTACTTGCTATGGCCTGGTGTCTGCTCTAACAATGGATGTCTGCCACTGAATTTTGGGAGGTTTACCTGCAGGGAGAGGCCCTTTTGGTAGGGAGAGAATAAAGTGGCAGCTTGCACCCATTAAAGCTCGGTGTTCTGTTGTACTCTGGAGACTCAGATGGGCTAAGAAGGACTTCTCTCAATTTTTGGTTGAAGAAGAGATTTTGATTTTCTCTGTGGGCTTGGGTTGCCCCTTGTCTTGCTTTGTGCACATCACTTGCTTCACTTTTTGCCCTCAAGCCTCATTTGAGGTGAGCAGCAGGAGATGCTCTGCAGGCAGCGCAGGGTTAAACTCCGTCAATAGCTCTCAAGTGCCTTTATCTTAGCGAGGTAAATACGCTATCGATATCGCAGGGACTCCTGACAAGGGCCTTTGTGGCTTTAATTGGCTCATTCCTAGCAGCAGAGGAGGGTGTTCAAACGAAAGGGAAAAAAGCCAAGGCCTTGTGTGCAAAAGGAAGCTTTTCTAAACTGTGGGGTTTGAGCGAGCTGAGCTGGAAATCAAGACGATGTATAAAACTCCATGAGGGATGGGAAGTGAGAGGTTGGGAAAGAATGAGGAGCAAAATGAATGTGATAATTCATCCAGAAAACATCTGTGCTGCAGTTGTGGTCAGCCAGGAAACCTGGCAGCCCCTGCTGCACTGATAGAAGCCTCAAATCAGGGGAGAGGTTTCCACCTTCCCCAGGCTGTTCCTCCTTTCAAGCCTTTTCCAACACCCATTTGGCCATCCATCCAAAACGCTGGAGGCACTGTGCTAATAACAGGTTATAAAACAGGCTGGAATGGGAGGCTGGATGTGATTATGGATGTTCCCTCCAACCCGTGCCATGTGGAAGATTCAGGGCAGGTCTGGGTGAGGGAGGGATTCGTTTCTTCAGTGCCCTGTGTACAGCAGTGAAGTGAACACTTCTCCTTTATCTTGTGCTTTAAAGTTCAGTGTCAGACTAAGCAGCTCTAAACACGCTCCCGAGGCGATCCACGAGTGAAAGATTCTCTGTGTATCACTCCAGTGTCGTTTCTTATTCTGCTTTATGGATTTCCAAATCCTTTTATAATGCAAATATCTGTTTGCTTCGTACGTGAATTCTCGAGTATTTGCAGGGATTATTTTGGGAGGATTTTGGAGGTTGTTGTTGTTGTTGTTTTGTTTTTTGTGGTTTTGTTTTTGTTTGATTTTTTGTTTGCTTGTTTTTGTTTTGGGGTTTTTTTTTTTTTTTTTAATGAGGATGGAAATTTATCTAGCATAATGACTTGGTATTTGTTTGACTCCTGGAAAGGCTAAGTATTGTAAGTTTTCAAACATCTTGGGAAAAAAAATGTAGCCCCCTAAATTTACTTTAATCCAATATTATTGCAAATACAGTCTTTAAGTGTGAAAGCTGAAATTTGGCTTGGAAATGCAGTCTATCATTTATTCTGATATCATTGCATTTTGTATTTTTAAGGTGAGCTGTATCCTCCAGTGTTGGTGTGGATGTCTTGGAGTCAGCCAGCAGCAGGTGCTGACATCTGGCTCTGCTGAGGGTGGCTCCTCACATCCTTTGGGGACATCTCAGGGGTCCACAAACCAGTCCTTCACTGCACCATCAGCTGGAGATCAGAGATTACAGACTCACATCTGGCAATCCTGCCCAGTGCTGCAGGCACAGCAGTGAACTGAGGTGTGTCCTGCAGTCCGTGGCACTGGCAGGTGGGAATGTGTGAGTGCACTGGCAGTGCAGTGAGCTGGCTTTGCCTGCAGCCATTCCCCAAAATCAGGAGCACTCAGAGCAGCTCTGTGCCCACCCTGGGCCCCTCCCAGATACCAGGACACAGACAAAGAGCAAGGGAGGGTTGTGCAGAGCCTTTGTGCACACGTTCTGTGGTTACACACACAAGAGCAGTGCTGAAAGTTCACCATTGTTTATACACTTGGCTTATTACTGAATTTGCCTTTAAAAAAACTTGGGGTTTTATGTGTTTTGCCTTTCCAATACATGGTTGTGCTCCTAACCTAGGAAAACAGTGGTACATCCACAGGCAATAATCATATTATTTCTCCAGGCATCCACCTTGGTCAACAACCTCTCCTGAACAGACTTGGCAAAGGTGGGAGAGGTTTTCCTTTAGATCTACCCAAAAGCAAGAGAAAAATCAAACTGATTCTGAAACCAAAAGGAGTCTTAGTGTCTAGATATATGTAGCCTCGGGGTATTGTGTTCCCTGGTTTCTTTTATTTATGTAAAATTGTAGCTTTATTTCTTGCTTTATTGCTTTGTCTTTAATGCAGACCAAAAGGAAACATTTTACTGGATTTAAGGTCTGTGTCCCACTTCTGCAGTGTGGATGATTCCTGCTGTGCCCCAAATGAATGAGGATAAGGAGCAGTAAAACCTGGCTTTTGTCTGTTTGTCAGCTTTTGGGTTTAAGAAACTTGGATTGTTCCTTTTTTTTTTTTCTTCCCCCGAGTTTGGTGTCATCTGCAGCCATTTGAACTGGATTGCTTCTTTTATTGCCATTATAGCAAAGCTAAAAAGATGCAGGAGAGAAAAATCACCTTCATATTTGCAAAGAGATGTTTTTTAAAAAAATAAAAATAAAATGGGTTTTCTGTTGTCTCAGAAACAGATGTTTGTTTAAACCCAATCATGAACTTGTGCTCAGATTTAATTTATTGTTTAATTTTGTACCAGTCTTTAGTAAATAAACTGCCTTGGGAGCAAGTGAAGCGGAGTTTTCTATATGCTGAAGTCTTGGAATGAGGCTTCTTTCAGCAGAGTTCAGCATCCCAGGAAAAGAAACAAAATTGCTGATGAAGCAGGCTCATGTATATAGATATTTGTCAGGGTTTTAAAAATGCAGCAACCTCAGTTTGCAGCACAGCTCTGGTAAAGTCTGAGTAATTGAGTTCAGTCCAAATCAAATCTCAGTTCACAAAACTCAGGCTTTTAAAAAGTGGAGTTTGTGTTGTTTTCTTTTTTTTCTCCTGGCTGTGGGACTCTGGCTGTGTTCAGGCATTTTATCCTCGCTGCCTCTGAGTGCAGACAGGTCCTAAGCGGAGGCGATGAAACCCAGCTGGTATCTTTAAATTATTTCTGACCAGATGTGACACAGCCCACTGAAATTTTGTGATGGTCATCTTGTTTTCCTTTATGGAAATTCTTAGCTGATAAGCAAACATTCATCTTGGAGAATGAGGGTTTGAACTGAGCCCAAGCTTTAAAACTTTTCCTGACTTGCAGTAATATACTTCAACAGATTACAGGCATTAGAAGCACAAACACACGTGTTTGTTTTTGCTAAATTTTTGCTGAATCTCTTTAACAAATCTGTCCCGACAATCATATTTGAATTCTTCCTCCTAAAGACCGCAGTAAAATTGTCTGCATTTCATTTAATTCACTTTATCTTGTTCATATTTCTAATTCAGAATTGGAAGAGGGAGTATCCACTCCACCCACTGACCCATGTCTGGCTTTCCCAAGAAACAGACAAACAAAAAAGACTAATTTATAAAATTGACTGTTTCAATCCTGAAATACATTATTAAATACAAAATTTGGGGCTGAAACATTCATTTGAAAAAGGCAAGTTACAGTTGATTGTATATATTAAAAAAAAAGGTCATGTTTATCCTATTGGAATGCTTCTGTTTGACAGGCTGTTTATAGCAACCATTTGTTCTTGTTTTCTGTCTTTTTATGGCATATATGGGCTAAAAGTTATAATTGGTCATATTTCTCTTTTGTCTTGATTTGACTTTGGTATTTGTTTTGGGAAGTGAATGTTTAGGTCTTTGAATATGCACATCTGTTGTGAAGATGGAAAACTGATAGAGGCATGATTGCTTACTGTAATAGGAGAAAATTAAAATCCTATATTCCATGGAGCAGAATAGGAGCAGAATGCTGAGATAGCCCATTTGAAAAAGCAGAATTTTAAATGTTCCTGGGTTGTTCAGTTATCATTTGTAAACCCCGTAACTGTGAGGCATTGCAGCCATTTTAAATTACTAGTGTATAAATGTTTAAATTATGCCAAGTATAAAGATAAGCATTTCTATTATGCTTCCGAATTTGGAGATCATCAGTAACTTCCTATTCTTCATAAAGTTCAATTTCATGCAAGAGTAACTGATGTTTTCAGCTGCAGTCAGTGATGCTGGGGCTCTGCAGAGCTGTTGGGTGGTGAGGGAGAAGGAGCCCAAGAGAAATAATTCAGAATAGCCTATGGTTGATTTACTGAGGCCATTGTGACAGTGTGTCCATGTCACCTTATTAAACACAAGCGTTATCATATTAGTCATTTTATGTATAATGATAACTGTATAATTACTGTATTTTATATACCCAGCTTTGTGCCCATTAGCTTTCAGTCTTAAATCATTAAAGGCAGATTTTAACTTCCTTATGAATATGAAAGCAATTCTTTCTTAATAAGGTCAGTCTTTTTTAAAAAAAGCTCAACATCCTGCAGATGTTGCCTTTACCCATTATTAAAGTTTCCCTTTCTTCAATCAAAACTTAATATTTCTAGACAGTTTGTCTTTTTATAATTAACTGAAATTAGGACATAATGAAAATGTGTTTTTAACTACTTTATTAGTCCTATTTGAAATTATTGTCTTCTTTCTCATAATGAATCAAATTTCTAATGATTCTTCCTGCTTACTAATTTGCATTGCTGTCTGGCTGCCTTGCATTTAATCAGCAAGAGTAAACTGCTAATAGATCACCAGGAATCTGTCAGGAGCATCAGTGCAGCAGTGTGAGTGCAGACAGGGTGTGGGAATACCTGGAAATGATGGGCTCAGTCCACTGGGGATTTCATCCCTGGTCACAAACTCAATGAGTGGCACCTCAAAACCTTCAGATCTGCAATGGGGCATTGTGCTGAGCTAGGAACCTCCTGCTTCTGCCTGGCTCAGGATGCTGCTCTTGTCCTGCTGTGTGCCAGTGAGCAGCAGAAATGTGTTTATTTGGTAGTAAGAGTTTACAGAAGGGCCTGGTTCTGTGCTGCTCTTGGTTTCCATTCACTGCCCGACCACAGGGTTCTGAGTTGAGCTGGAATGCTCTGCATGGCCAACTGCAAAAATGAGATTTGCAGCTAGTTCTGAAAAAAAACCAGCTGGGAGTTGGAGACTTCCTTTGGTAAGGACTTCCTGCTTACAGAAATAGTACAGTTTGTGGGTATTAAATATTAGACAAAGGATCAGCTGTGAAATGCTGTATTCTTAACTTCCTTTTTGTGCTTGTACTGCCTAAGACCTGGCCAGTGGAAGGTGTCCCTGCCCATGGCAGGGGCTTGGAACTAGATGTCTTTAATATCCCTTCCAACCCAAAGCATTCTACAATTCCATGGTTCTGTGATTAATAATGATTCATGCATTTAAAGAAAAAATTTAAAAAAGGTTAAAATTATTATTTTTTTTAGTAGAAGCCCAGAGACTGCTCAAAAGTTAGAGGAATGATTCACTCTTCATCCAATACAGTAATTAAACCCAAATTCAAAACGATGATTGGGCATTAATCTTGGAAAAGACAAGTAAAATTCTGAAAGAAACAACAATAAAATTTTTTTTCTGGAGTAAGGATTCCCATCCTCTCTATGCAGTTCCGATAAAGAATGAAAGGCTTCATGAATGTGGAGAAAAGAGAAAGAACAAAAATTGTTGATAACTAAGGTCGCCGTGTGAGTACCTGGCTTTTGCTGTCCCGTTGGGCTCTTACAGCTGTGAAACATGGTGAACTATATGGTGAACTATAAATATTTGGAATAGACTGAGGTTTCCAAGTTCAATACTGCAAGGAAAAAAAATATTAAGAGCTGCTAATCCTTATTTGGCTGGTTTATTTTCCAAAATGTAGTACTTGCGGGAGAAGAGACTGTAGCATTCCAATGATCACAGACCCATGGGCAGGTTTGGGTTGGAAGGGACCTTAAAGCTCATCCCATTCCAGCCCCTGCCATGGCCAGGGACACTTTCCCAGACCAGGCTGCTCCAAGCCCTGTCCAGCGTGGCTTTGAGCACTTCCCTCCATCCCCACCCAGGCTGTGCAGGTCTCTTTGGCTGCCACACCACCAGTGAGAAAGAAATTTGAGTGTTTTCACCTACCCCTCTTAACCAAGTCTTAGACAATGGGATGAAAAACAACTCCTTTGCTATTTCCATTGTTGCACATATCACACAAATGACAAAGCCTTAGCTTGTCATTATTTCTTACAGTTTAATCTTGCTGTTGGCAATATCAGGTTATAAAAAATATGAAACATATTGCAGTTTTACTCTTTCCTTTTTTTTGCCCATTTTTTTTCCCAGCACATCCCCAGCACTACTTGAAGTTTGAAATATGTTTTTTATATCTGTTGGTGTGTCCTTCCCTTCCTAAATTTGAGCTACCCTGGCTGTTTGTTGTGTTGGAGGGAGGGAAGAGAGAGGGGACTTAGTTAAAAAAGCTTCATAACCTGATTATAGAGCTGATTGTTGTACACTGCCTGCATTAAGGGAATGTTAAACACTCATTAGGGCTCCGAAGTGTTATTCATTATGAACCTGGCTGAGGTTGGCATTCAACTTTTATCTTCCATGTTTTGATACAGCAATAAAAGCATAAATTACAAATGGGAAGATTCTAGGAGCACGGATAACAAACAAATCAGTATTTCACAGTCCCTTTCCCAGGCAGAATATTTTTGTTCTCTTTCCCTGTTCAGAGACAGAAGCTAATCCTACCCAAGGCACTTTTGAAAGTGCTCACAGAAGAGATTATTCCATAGGGACTCAAATTCCTGTTCCAGCTCAGAGCTAACGTGACACCCCGTATTAAAGTGCTGAAGCTCCACTGAGCTGCACCGAGTGGCACCTGTCCGTGGGAAGGACAGGTGTGATTGAGAGGATTTTTCTCTAAATCTGAGCCTCAGGTGACACATCTGGCCCCTAACGGGGATGTCAGTGATCTGTTGTCACATTAGTGATGCACCAGGGCCCTGCAGGATCCCTCTCCTCGGGCTCTGGGATGTTGTGAGTTTGTGGCTGCATTGAAACCCGGCGGGTCTGTGAAAATGAAATCTCTTTTTTCACCCTTCCCCAGCTTCTCCTCTTGCACTGTGCCTCGGGTCAGGTTGAGGATTATTTCAGGTGCTGTAAGTACTGTGAGGAGTGAACTGCTCCGTGTTATTTTGAACAGTGCAGGGATCTCCTAAGCCTCCTAAAACACAGCCAGTGCTGACATACACCTTGTAAATGTGAAGTTACTACAAACCCGAGTGTCCCAAGGCTGTTTTTATTCTAACACCTCCTTGGCTGTTCAAAGGTCACTGTGGGCCGTGCCTCTCTTGAGAAAAGTGTTTTGTGCTGGGTACACAACATTACACAGGGTTTTATTCAAGAGGTGCTGATAACAGACTTGATTTGCCAGTTTGCTGGATGCTGGATCATGTTTCCTGCTTTGCAGGCCCTTCAGAGTAGAAATTGGGCTCATTTACTTCAATTTAAATGTTAATGATACTCTTTTTCTCAAAGCAAAGGGAAATACGCAAAATCACACTGAAAATAGAGATATATTCTCCTGACAACCCCAGTAATAACTTTTTCTCTAAAAATCCTTTTAAATACTTGTTTTACTACTTGGCATTAAACTATTTCTTATGTAGAAAACTTTTGAAAGGCATTAATCAGGTAAGATTCCAGACCCAATCTGACAATATATGTACCTATATGAAGACAGTACAATGAATAGAAACAGTTTCTTTTGCTGTTGGCAGGTTCTTTTTCTAGCTCTGTAATAGTCACAGAATCTCCCAAGTGCTTCACAAATTTTGGGTGTGGAAATGTCAATATTTTATCAAACGTTCAGTGCAGTTTTATCACCTGCTTTATTTTGAAAGCTTTATCCATCTGAGTTTATATAGTAGCATGTTTTAGAACCCTTTCTTAAGATTTGTGTGAAATCTGCTTAAAACCCACGTGCCCATACAGTGGTGAGCAGTGCCAAGCTTGATTTCCAGCTGAGTCTGTCACATCCATGAAAGAACAGAAAACATTATCAAGGAATCGTGCAGGATAAATTTAGGTGAATGTTAACATGAATACAAATAATTTACCCTGTCAGGGTCCTCCTGGGCCTTTCATGTCTCTCCCAATTTTTATGTTGCAACTTCATGTTTATTTTGCAAGGCAGAGGGGGAATTTTCCCTCTCTCTGATGAAGTGGTTTGTAGAGCTCAGTCATTTTAAGTTGTGTGCTAATTCACTAAAGAGTCTCATGTCTACCATCTCATATACAGTACAGTAAAGAAAGTTGATTGCTCTAAATAAAGGTGATGTGGGTATTTCATGAAATGCTTTGTTCATTTTAACCTAAGAAAATACATCTGCTTTCTTTGAAAATGAAGGTTGTTTCTGTTTATGTTAGCAGCTGAGGTTGCCATTAATTTTTATTTTGTTGTTCAAATATTTCTTGCTAGGCAAAGGTGCTAAAACAGCTATAATTACATCACTGCATTTGCTGCTTGGAATATTGTTTATTGGCTTTGGATTAGGTGTCTTAATTACTTGATTGCTGTATTTTGGATTTGGATAAATGTCTCTTCATTTTTGTGGCATTCCAAGTATGATTAATATCTGCGAAACATATTGAAGTCATTAGGCTTTAATGTTCAAAACTGTTCTTTTTTTTTTTTTGTCAAGATGGAAGAAAGTGTCAATAAGAAAATAATTTTCATTTCAAATGAGTGCTCATAAATATGTAAAAATTAAAAAGCAATGGCTTGTTTTTATGAATGTTAATGGCTGGCATGGTGCTGCATTATGCCAAGAGAACGAGTGGCATAAATTACAGTAGACTATTAATTCCTATCACTTCTGTAACTCATTTCATACGTGCTGGTCGTGCCTGTGTGCAGCCTAGACAAGTTGTTGTCACTCACATTGTGAGTCTTTTCCCACAGCATTGAAACTCATCCACACTAAACTGGAATGTGTGGAAATTTTAATATTAATAAAAACTGAGGAAAGCTGTAGAGCTTCTTTGTAGAGCTCGAGGAGGGGAGCTTTGCTCTGTCTGCTCTGTGGTGTAAGAAAAGGGATGTAACCAGTACTGAGGCACTTTAATGCTGTGTTGGCATTGCTGTGGTTTCCTGCTGGTTTTTAACTCCATCAGATTATTCACCAAGTTAATAAGTGTTAATGCAGAAAGTAACTGAGTAAATTTATGAAGCCTTACCTATCGGTAACATTTCATTCTGTATCTGCCTTGCTGGAAGGGATGTGGGTAAAGGATAAGTTGACAAAGTGGTATTAATGTGTAGTTGGTTATTTTACATCTGTGCTGGGGTAGAGCATTGCACATGGTAACAGGGTGAATTAGGGGATGATGCAAAGTGTGTAACACAATATTTAATAGACACCAGCAGACAGGAATTCAGCGTCTTCCTCTAAAATCTCTGATCAGAGTGAATCGTGGTGTTCAGGGCAGAGCAGGACGGTGGGTACAGGAAGGCAGGTGTTAAATGGAAAGGTCACAGTTGTATCTGCTATTAAATAAAAAAATAAACCCTCATTCAGGAGCGCTGTGGTTTCAGAAATAGTCAGTGTGCTGAGCTGGGAGGTGATTTTGGCTGCCCAGCCTCAGGGGCTTTCTCCAGCACTGCAGAAGGAGCAGGTTCAAAGCAGAGTCCTGCTGAGCCTCAGCTGGAGATGTGCTCGTGGGGGAGAGAGCAGAGGAAAGCTCAATTGAGGCAGTGACTTACAGCAGGCAGAGGTGTTTGCACAGACTCAGAGTCAGGGGACACATCCAGGGATTTTTGAGGGTTAAAAAGAAAAAAGAAAATCAAAACTGTCAGACAGCCTGAATTTGCTGTACTGCGGTCTGAACTGGCAGGAGAAAACTTGTAGGGTCAGTAAACTGGAAAACCACTTGGAGCTTAAGTGCCTAGACCCATCCTCAGTGAGATTTGCAGGAAGATTAATCACTAATAACTGATTGGATGCTAGATTACTTCCCTACCAAGCCTTTAATTAACTGCAATTAAAATTGTCAGTTTGGATTGAACTTGGTACTGATGGCTTCCCGCAAAGTTTTATCACTTTGTAAAGATACTGTGCCTTTTAGATTAAAAGAAAAACTTCCTGTGAAAAAGAAAGACCAGAAAAATCCTTTGTCCAGCTGCTTTTTATTTTATCTATTTTTAATGGGAAAATTAACCTTTGAAAGGTGTCCAACTTTTGCAGAAAGCAGAAGCTCCCTTCTGTGGCGTATTCAAATATGCACAAATGGGCACTGTAGAGCAGGGAGCTGGAAATCAAACCTCCTGTCACAGCTATAAAAGGTTATCACACACTGTTGTACAAGACCTTTGCAGAAGTTATTTTATTAAAGTATTAACTCAAGACAGTATTTAAGATTATTCCTAACTTCAGAGGTAGTTAAAATAATATATTAGAAAATGAGTCTAAGCATTGATCTATGGATTTAAATCAGTAAGTTGCTGAAATCAGAAGACTCAACAAGTTCACTAACTTAAGTTATCCCTGAAGATAAACCTTAATAATTTTTTACAACTGTAAGAAAAAGCAGTCTGTACTTTTTGGTTGATTGAAATAAAACAAAATTACATCCCCCAAAATATATTCCTTTTGGATAAAACCCTTCATTGCCCTCCCCTGCTGCCTGTGCAGTGCAGCAACACAGGAACATTTCAAGAAGTGGAAGTCAGGTCTGGATCTGAGGCTGGTTCACCTGGCAGCAGTGTGGGGGTCCCAGGTTACTCAATGTTTGTGTTCGTGTCCCCACATCATTTCATGTGACATGATGAGAAAATGCCTCTCAAAACAGATTTGTTTCACTGGAATGCAAACTCACGTGGTGCAGGAAGCTGTGGTGCCCAGGAGCAATGCTGGTGCATAACCAACTGCAGATATTTTCCAAGTACAATTATTCTTTCTTTTAGATGTGTTCACAGAGAATCATGTCTTTCACTTTGGAAAAACCTTCAGCATTCTTTTGGTTGGTCCTATAAAAATAGATGTGTTTTCATTCTAGATGTCCATTCAGTAAAGACATTCAATGGCCTAAAGGTACTTAGGTTGTACCTAAAGGTACAAGATTTCTTCTTGCAGCATTTTTCAAGATATTCCCTTGATTTTTTAATATGTCTTCTCCCAGGATTCCAGCTCACTCCTTATATCAAAACTGATCTTCCTCCTTGTCCTCTTAATTTCCTTTATGCAAATTGTAACCCATAGAAAAACAGCAAACACAAAAACGAGTCAAATAAAACAAATCTACAAAGAAAATCTGTTCATAAATGGAAATCTTAAATAGGTTTTGGAAGTGAGACTGTTATTTTCATTACACTTGTCCCTATTTTTGTTTCCTCAAATGGCTGGGACTAATATCAAAGGTTACATGTGCTATCAGTAGACTTGTAGGGTTTGTTTTTAGGAAAGAAAAAGCTCTGCAGCTTGGAGATAGAATATAATGTAGTAGTTGCTAAGGTAACTGCATGCTTTTGTGAGTAGTGGAACAAATTAGGTGAGCAAAACTGTAAATTGTCAATAGGCAGGTTAGAGCAGCCCTCACCTGCTGGGGTTTAACCTCTTGGGACCGGCCAGGTGAGCCCAGGCATGGTGAGGATGATGATCCTGACTCCAGGGAAAGCTGTCCCCTCCCTGGAAAGCTGAGGCTGGTGCTGGCCTCCAGAGGGGCTGTGAGCAGGGGTGAGCCTGGCTGGTGTGCGAGGATAAAGCTCTTTTGTTCCCCTGGAGGACAGCACGGTGTGTGTGGCCATTGCTGAGTTCTGCAGGGAGAGGAGCTGATGCTGCTGAACCCAGGGATGGCACCACCTCCTTCCACCCCTGCTGCCCTCAGGGTGCCCACTGCTCCTTTCCAGCTTATCCTGGAGCTGTTCCCCAGGGAGTGCACTCCTAAAAAAGAGACTGGGTTGGTTCCCTTTGGAGGCTGAGCAGTCCCACCCCCACACATCCCATACCCACACAGCAGCTGGGTGTCAGTGCAGTTCCCTTTGCCTGACCCCACAGCCTGGCAGCTCTAAGCAGATGGAGCTTTCTGGATTTAGCCAGCTACCTCTGCCAGCTGCTGGTGACCAGCAGGGCGTGTTCTGAAAAGGTCTGAAACATAAATTAGAGTGAAAGCCTGATGCTGTTCTGTGATTAAAGAGTGATGCCTCAGGACTCCGGTCAAAACATGGCCCACATCTACAGAGAGGCAGATAAGGTTTTATTTGGGAGGAGAGGCTTACTGAATTTCTGGCATACTAGAGGCTAAAGACTAAAAACGAGAGCAATAAGAATAGCAAATACCTTAATGGCTCCAAATCCTTAAACAATAAAAATGATTGTCCTCATTGCCATTGAGAGCAGGTAATATTTTCCCAGGAGAGTGTCAAACAGGCCAGGTGTGTCTAAATATCAGTGATTTTATCTGCCCATATTTCTGGGCATCCCTTTCTGGGCTGAAAAGGATTTTTCTTTAAATATTTTTTTCATCTCCTTACCCTTGACTTCCTGTTGTTTGGTGCTTCTCTCCCACTAGCAGCAGTTTTGGGTAAGCTGAAGCTCCAGCACCAAACACAGCCCATGGTTTTGTATTTCACAGTTTGTCACATGAAGCAACTTTTGCATGTGAAATGGCCAGTGCCAGTGCATACCTGTAGAGCTGCACCTCTTTTGGGGTAGATTTAGCCCAGCTGGAACACTAAATAATCTTTACTTGGTAGATCAGACACAGCACTGGGTCAAATTCACAGTTTAAAAAAAAAGAAGTTACTTCTTTTCAAGCCCAGAACGGTATTTACCAATTAGCCATGAGTAAGCAGTTGAAGGATTTTATTTGGCTTGTTCCACCTTTGATTCCCAGTTGGAAACACAAATACAGCTTCTAATTTTCTAGAGGGTTTAGTTGGTTGGTGTTTTTTTGGTTTTTGTTTTTTTTGTTGTTTGGATGGTTTATTTTGTGTGTGTGTCCTGCCCCCCTCCCCCAAAACTCCAGCAATTGGAGTCTAATAATTTTAATGAGTAATTTTTTCAGCATGTGGAAATTTTGAGTATTAGAATTTTTTTTTGTTTAATTGTGTAAATCAACCTTAAAATAAGACTTTGTGCTCTAGGACATTATTTATTGTGTCTGCCTAATCAATGCAGGAGGTTGGAATAAATAAAAATGAACTTTAAATTGGGAAATGAGGCATAGACAGCACTACATGGAGTTTCAGTTTGCTGGTCTGCACACAGTGTCTAAAATATTCTGCAGAGTGCAACTCCATAGACAGGAAGAAATATATTTTAGAATTAGGCAGGTAGCATTTTATACAGAATTATTTGGTCTTTGAGTATAGACTGTCCAGATGAATGAAATCTATTTGTCCCAGCTCAGAAATCTCCTCCATTTCATTCTTTCTAGCTCAGTGATTACCAGAATCTCATTTTGGAGACACTTTCAAATCCAACTACCTGTGCTCGGAATTGGACCAGGGGATTCTTAAAGATTTTATAAAAGTGACAATTACATTGGTCTGACATTGCTTGCATCCTTTCCCAGGGTGTTTTCCACTTCACCTAACTAACTTTCCTGCCTCTTCAAGCTCCTTGCAGTCAGAATTGCTTTTTACAGGGAGATTTGAGACCACATAAGAAGGAGTAAGTTATTGGTGTGGGGCTCTTGCAGCCTCATCAATTTTCATCCTCACTTTCCCCAAAGAGAGGAGATGCTGAGAGCTTTCCCTCAGAGGGCAGGGATTTGGACACTCTGGTAAAAATACAGGCAGTTAAAGGAACAAAATCCAGTTTCCTGCATCTTTCATGTATTGGGTTTTTTTAGGTGGTAAATGCTAATTATGTGCACTACCAAATTGCACATCCTGTGTCTCTGTGCTTTGTAGCACACACTTCCAAACAGCATTATCAGAGTGGGGAGATAAATGTAGTCATAAAATATGCATCTTTATAAATATATTATTGTTTGCTCTCTCTTAAAACGCATTTATCTGGAAAATTTACTTTCATGACATCCCTCTGCTCCTGGTGATTTCTCCTCTCTAGGCCTCCCTCAACAGTTTCCTTTCTTTGCAGTCCCTGCTTCCCCCAGTTCAGAATTTCTCAGTTTCTTTCTGGAGTTCTCTTAATTACCATGAGCCTTTAGTTATTCCACAACTCCAGCAAGATCTCTTGAGAGGATAAATGTGTCAGTTCATGGCAAACACCGACACCTGCCTAAGTTCTGCCACCTTTTGGATGAATGGTCATTATTTCTCAGAAGAAATCTCAAGGATTTATTGAAAAAGTGTTCTTGTTCTTTGCCTCTGCCAGGAATATCCAGACTACTAATAGCTGAAAATCTGAAGCAAATTTAGGGCCTATTCATAAACCACACGTTTGACCCATTTAACAGAATGGATGATTTTACATATTAAAAAAACCCCAATCCTCTCTGTGGACAGCAAATTTTATTCAAAAGAATTGGATTAAAATAAAAATTTCCTTTTTTTTGCCTTTTCAGCCCCAAAGTCTGTTTGCAATCTGTCAGTGGGAGAAGTGAAGGAGTTGACCAAGCACTGGAGTTTAGACACGATAACTAAAACTAATACTCTGCTTTTCATCTACTTTGTTGGATCAAGGAAATAAAACAGGTGGAGCAAACCCACCACCACTGAAAGTGTGACAGAAAGATCTTATACTGCGGTGATAAATATAAAATATGTGGGTGTGGGATGGATGGAACAGGGAATTTTTTCCGTGCCTGATGACAAGGGGCTGCCCTAGTGAGGAGAAAGTGTGACAGAGGTGTGTATCCCTCCTTGTGTGTGCAGTTCCTAAAACTGCAGCAAGGTGTTGCATCTCTGTCTGCTTTGGTTTTCCCATCCAGAAGGTCTCAAGTCTTTGACATTCTTTGGAACAGGCAGATTTTTTGCTTGTAGAAAGAAAAAAAAAAAGGGAAATGAAAAAATCCTTGTAACAACAGACATGATAATCATAGTGACAAATAGAAAAAATATCAATTCTTAGAGAATTCAGACTAAATTGTGGATTTTAATAGCAAAGAGAATCATGGCTGGTTTTGACAAACAATAATAAATTTGAACAGGTAATTTTGTGTTGGTGTCAAATGGAACAAATTCTGGGGGAAAAACCTCCTCAGCCTATTATTGCTGTTTCTGAAATTCATAACATAATTATAGTCAGAAGGGTTTTGATGCAGTGATAAGTGTACAATGGATCTTAATGCATTTGTCCAGGGCATTCAGCTGGCTGAATACTGGATATGTCACTGAAATACACCTTTAATGTGAGGCAACTCTCTTACAATGAGAAATGTGAAGTTTTCCTTCTGATGTATAGAAAAGCAATGTGGTATTTTGTGTGGTTCTTATAAATAAGAACATAATACTGGAGGAAGAACTCCTTTCTAATATGGGCAGTGGGCAGGATTTCAGAGGATTTAACAGTAACTGTGTCATTTCACACTCAGCTATCAAAGTGATATTTTCTAACAAAACGTTTTAGATGGAGCCATAGTATTTTTGAAAGGCTGAAGCATGGGGAAAGTTGAATTTGTGCTTGAATATAATGCACTGAAAAAGGGATGCTCTTGATGTCTAAATTGGCTGCTAGTTAGTCTTAGATAAAAGTGCATAAACTCCTCTCTTCATAAGGGGGTTTGGAGGCATTAGAAGCAATTCTGTTTCTGAAGTGATATAAATAAGTACAATGCATTTCTTGGAATAATCATTTCATGGGAATAATTTGGCAGTGCTGAATTATTTACAGGCTGATATTCTCAGTCAGAGATACACTGCTAAGATATACTTAAAAACAGCCAAATAACTCGTGTTAATAATAAATGACATCATTGCCCAGAAGATGTTAAGTGTTTGCAAACAAGGGTTGGCTCTCATTTAGCACACCTTAGGAATTGGAATCTGAAGCTGGATTCAGGTGGACCTGTGCTTTGAATGCAGGAGTGGAGTGTTTGAGAGCCAGCTCTTGTGGAGTGATTGTTATTGTGGGCACGTGTTGAAGATTTGTGATGCAAATATGTGGAGTGTGGGGCTGAGATTAGAATCAAACCCATGACTAAAAGGCCAAAAGCTGAAATACAGCAGATCTAAGGGTCATGAACCTGCTGTCTTATGGGGCTTTTATTTGCTTACAGTCCTGGGATTTTAAAGCTGTTCTCATACCTCTGAATCACTGGCTGGAAAGTTGAAAGCGTGGAGCTAAATGTAGAGCAGGGCAGGACTGCAAGGCCTCTGGGAGACAGGGATGACAGATTTAAGATGCAACTGTGGTGCTGCTGCTGTTAATGTCTGTGTATTGCTGGCATTGTGGGATGTGTATGAAGCTCAGAGAGGTTTTGGTTGATAGTAGAAATCCAAGAGGTTTGGTGGGCTGTTAGGATATCTAGCTCATACACTTAATAGCATGGTTGTACAAAGGGAATAGCTTTTTTAAAGAAAAAATCCTGTGGGTAATTTAAAGGAGAACAATCACAGGTTAAAAGTATGTGCTATTATTTAAAATGCTTTACTAAATTCAGGATCTTCTCTTACTGCTCAAAGTTCAGCAAAGCCCTTTTGACCTTCCACTCTTTAACAGCTGTCAGTGGCAGAGCCATTACATTCATAAGCAGTTTTGCAGTGCATCTCACAATTCATCTCCTATTTATATTAATACCTTTGTGCCCCAACCTGAGTCGCAGCTCTTTTCCATTTAAACATTCACTTACGGGTGGCCTAGAGAAAAGTTAATGAAATGCAGATTTCATTAGCTGCAGTGGAACATGTAATTTGACTACTGAAATTAATGCCCTTGCTCACTTAAACCCACACCTCTGGCCACAGGAATTGAATATGTTTGATCTCTGAGAGTGCTTCAGGAGGATAATTGGCTGATGGGTTGGAGGGAGCATCCTGAGCAGGCACTGTGGGTGCCAGGGAAGAGAGGCACTGCCTGGGCACTCAGACCCCTTCCCTCTTTCTGCTGTGGTCCTTGGGACTGGGTCACACAGAACCACAGAATGGTTTGGGCTGGAAAGGAGCTTAAAGACCATTTTATTCCAACTCCCTGCCAAGGGCAGGTTGTTCAAAGCCCCATCAGGTGAAGGCTCACATCAGGCATTGTCTGGGTGTGCTGATCCCTGCAGGGCTGCACACCCACTGGGGACACAGTTATGTGTCAGGAGAGAACACAGGGGCTGCACAACAGGATTTCAAGAGGAAAAGCAAAGTCAGATTGGTTTTGGTTTTCCTTTACAAAATGTTTAGGAATTAACTGGATGTGGCCTTCTGGTAGGAATAGCAATCACTGTTTAAATACAGGTAAGAAATAGTTGCATTGTAGAATTTGTTCTTTTGTAGCTTTATTTTTTTTATTGTACTCTGGACAATAGAGATCTCCTTCAACAAAGATGCATCTAAGCCCGTGTGGCAATCCTTGCTTGTTTGTCTTTTATATTTCTACATCCCAATGAAAAGAGGCTTAAGACATAAATCAGAGCTCTGTCTCCTTCTGACTTGCCTGCACATTTGTGCATTTTTAGTCCTTTTTAATGACCTTTTTAATGGATTCGTGTGGCGAGGCTCCCTGTAGATACAATGTTTTTGTGTTTGGCATTAGCCATGGAGAACGTGCTATTTGCAGAGGAAAAGGAGCCCAACAGCAGGTGGAGCAGTGAACTATTTACAGCCCTGGATCATGAGATCACATGTGATTATTTATTTTGCACTTGCTTCTTCTCCTTTTCCTCACTTCGTTCAGATTGATTGTCAAACATCTGCCTGTCAAAAAAAAAAAAAATTCCTTTCTATTTGGAAGATTAATTAGGTTATTTCAGTCACAAGAAAGTTGCCAGCTCGTGTAAAAATGGGAGGAGAGGGGACACAGATTCTAACAGCTATTGATTAATAACAGATGTATATTCAACGGGATGGAAGATACATTGCTCTTTGCAGGGATTTGATGGATAGGTGCCTGCTTCTCAGCCTCCTGGGGAACACTGCAGGTGCCCCTGTTGGGTTGCTGAGGGTGTTACCTAATGAATTTCCATTGATTGCATGATAGTGAGCATTGATCAGGTCTCTGCTGCCTCTGCCAGCCTTCCTCCAGTAGCAAGTAACAGCTTTCAAAGATTGTTTCCCCCTGTTTTTGTTCTTTTATGTTATTTCTTTCTGCTATTAAGGACTGACTTGAAATGTACGTTCCTAGAGAAGATCAAATCCTAGAAAAATCAGCCCAAAGAGCATGCTGTCTTTATCAATTACTTTGTTTAATGTGTAAAGTGTCCAGCAGAGTGTATAATCCAGTGTTTTGGTCAATTAGTAAATCAATATAATCCAAAGCAGATTTATAAACTGCACACAGACAACCTGGGGAACGAGGTCTTTAAAAATGATAGCATCAGCCAGCATGTCTGAAGTTCTAATGACAAAAGGACTGGGAAGAGAGTAACTAAATGCTGGATTGCTTTGTAATGCCAGTGTGAATAAAAGGCTGCTTTTATACACAACGTGAGGAAAAAGCATCCTGGCCTGCTGTAGGGCTTTTGTGTCTCTGTGTGTGTTAGCTGTGTGTGGATAGATGGCTGCCTCTGCTGGGGAAGGTACAGGGACAATATAAAGAAGCAAAAGAGGTTGACAGAGGAAGTAGTGGGGAACTTCATGAAACAGTAATTCCTAATCCACTCGCAGAGATGTCCTGAAGTGTTGCAAATGCTCTCTGCACATCATGCACCGTAGAAGTGGTTCAGGTTTTTGTTCTCTTGTCATTTGCATTGTGATTTTTGTCTTGTAACATTAACAGCTGACATTGTTTTGTGTGGATTTGAGCTGTTGGTCTTTGGATGAAATCTGGATTTATTTTTAAAGATTCCCTGTCACTTTTTATCCCTGCAAGTGTCCTGGTACTTCTCTTGAATTTCACACTGGGAGTCACATACAACTGCATATCAGTCCTGCTGCAGACTTACTTGTGTGAAGCACTTGCAGTTTACTGAGCTATCAAGAACTATACAGTATTGTCCAGCTGGAGCTTAATTTTTTGGTGGGTTGACAGGCATTTTTCTGGTTGTTATCAACAGCAGTCAAAATAAAATGAGTCTCCCTCTGCCCGGAGAAAGTACTGTGCTTTTTTGGTTTGGTGAGCATCACCAGCAAGACCTAGTGGTCCACCCTTTCAATTTGAAAAGGTGATTAAATTTAAAGGACAAATTTTATCCAGATAGCAAATAGCTGTTTGAAATCCAGCTCTTTACCCTTTGGTGTGGGTTGTGTGGAGCATTTTTGCTTCATCCCTTTGAAGGTTTTTTGCTGTTACACACATGAAAACTGAGCTGCTGGGTCACTGCACCCCAGAAAACAGGCATTTAAAAAAACACCTACTCAACCTCTAATTGAATTTTTTAGACCAAAATCCCACCAACATCACTTCTGGCAATTGTCTTTCACCAGGTATTGCTACAGCAGGTGACTGAACTGCAGTGCTCCCTAACTGAAGGGTGCCTGGATAAAGGGCAAAGACCACAGCACAGTGGGAAAGTGAATCTGTTGTAGGATAAATTATACTTTTTGTCTTTCATCACATAAGTCAAAATTTCATAAGCACTGGTATTAGTTTCTAAATTATTGCAACTGTACAGCTGAAGGAAATGCCTGCAAGCAGAGAGAATTAATTTTATGAAGTATTTGAACACATTCCTTATCCTCCCCATGATGCCCTTTGGATGAGTGTACTGGGTGCTTGTTGCTGGGAATGGGCTTCCCTTCTGCTGCCAGAGAGAAGTTGGCTGGAGTACCCATAACCTTCAAATTCCTGAAAAATTCCTCTTAGATAAAGTCAGGGACTTCTCCTTATATGTGAAAATTATGTATGGAATTATAGATGATCAGAATGGTTAATTTATGACACATCACAGCCTGCATGGGATTTTTTTTCTGAGCATAGACTCATTGAGGCTGGCAAAGGCTCTAAAACCATCAAGTCCAACCATTGACCCAGCACAGCCAAGTCCACTTGAAACCATTTCCCTGAGTGTCATAATCCTGCCAAATACAGCAGGATACCATTTGAAAGAATCTCCTTTTTACCTAGAAGGTGAAGAAATAATGGTTGTCAGAGCTGAGTCACTGTGGTAAATATTAATGAAACATCTCCTGGAAGCCACTGGAAAGCCTCCTTGGAAATCCACTCATATTTCCCTCATTAGCTGGAAGTCCTTTTGTCATTTGTGCAGTAACTTACACTTCTGGAGGGATGTGACTTTTTCAGTGACAGTTTAAAGGAATCTCTGTGTCATGTGGCCTTCTGTAGCTCATTTCTTCAAGATATATCTCTCTCAGTCAAATTCTAAATTATATTTAAGATATGTTAGTCACATGCATCATCATGTTCCAGACAACACTATGGATGTTCTAAAACTTCTGGGCAGTTTCCAGGCATGTGCAGAGAAGCAGCATTATTCATGTGCAGAGAAAAATCATTGGATTAATCACCTTGTGTTTTGGGGGTTCAGTGTCTTTGGATGCCTCCTGAGAGCTTTCCTGTAGGAGCATCCTCCTGGCCAGTGGCTCCATCCTCTGCTGGGTCTGCTGGCACTCCCTGAGGTTCTCTGCACTGTTTTTTGCTCCTCAGCACAACCATACCTGCACTTTGAAGTTCCTTCATGTTAACTCAAGACATTGTCTTCTGATGTCTTAAAAGGAAATAATAATGAAAATACAAAGGTCTTCCTGATTCCAGCTCCTCAGGCTAAACCACCTGCTCCCTGCAATTACCCCAGGCTTCCCAGGGCTGGGATTTTCCCATACCACTGCACTTCAAAGGAAAGATATTAAATGTTGCTCTGTTTTAATGATTAATTGTAACATTGGAACATTGTATAATGCAGTTGCCGTCTTTTCTTGTCTTACTCAGAGCTTCGTGTAATTTTGCTTGTTAATTCATTTACAAGTTTGTATTTGATTCCAGTTTTTCAGAAAATGCCAGGGTAACAAAGGCCAAGTCAGTGTTTTCATCCTGTTTGAACAAAAATCTGGCCTGAATTTGATTGTTTTCTAAAGGGGTTAATGTCTTTTGGTTGGTTTTTATTACTATTATCCTGTGAGATACCTTGTCTTGTAATAAATAATCTATAGTATTTCTTCTGCTTTTTGGAGAATGTAAGCAAAATTTAGTTGCTCAGAATTCAAATTCTCCTTCAGGGTGCTTAACCAAAATGCATTTTGTGGGCTGATTGTGGGGGCACTGGACTGGACCTCTAAGGTTCCTTCCAACCCAAACTGTTCTGTGATTCTGTTGTCTGTGCCCTTGACCCTTTCTTTTATTCACACATGGCCTGAGCTCAGAAAAGTCAGGGTTGTGGGTTTTTTCACTCTGCAACATCTGAAATAACAATAAAAAAAAAAAAAGACTAGAACTGTATTCTATGATTGGTACAAAAACACAGAATATAAAAAATGAAGGGTGACAATAATAATATGGAGAGAAAGCAGCAGAAAAATTGCACCTTCAAAAAAACCCCCAAACTCTATCACTGTTAACAAGTAAAACTCCACTTCAAAACCTTTGTGGTGTTTTTACATCCTAAAATCTCATTCTAAGAGGATTAAGTAGAGATAAGATCAGCCATAGAATAACTGTGTGCAGACCTGAATCCAGCTGACTGCATTTGTGCCTTTCATTCACTCACCACCAAGAAATGGCTCCAACTTTCACTTAGTCATAGCAAATTCAGATTTTAGAGATAATTTTTCCACCATTCAGGAGAAGGGACTTACTGGTGAAATGCAAGAGGAAATCCAGACTTAGATTATAATCTACATTGCTACCAAATGTCATAAATATATGGACAAAAGAGAAATGTGCAGTTTTTATAAATGTGCAGTGGAACTTTATCTGAAAAATAACATGAACCTGAGTGCTGAATAACAAAGAACTGACAAGTTCCTGGGTTTGTTTTTCTTATGGTACTCATATTTTCATTTTAATTCTTCTGTTAAAACAATCTGCAATTCAAATTTTTAATTCTTTAAATCTTTTTTTTATTGAATAGATAAATGTGCCGCATTTTTAAAGCAATTTGTAGCAATCTTAGTGATATACTAGAAAGTTTGACTTTTTCAAGAAGAGATTCAGGATGCCTTTTGTAGCTCAAAAGTAGCATGCTTAATTAAAAACAAATCAATTAAAATCCTCTTGAGACATAAAGGTAGAACTTTTTTTCTGGTATTGGCATAGACACGTTTTCCCATTTGTTTCTAGACTTTAGTATTAATTTTGATGGCAGGAAACGAAACCCAAATATTTCTGCAAGTACATTGAATTTATGCAAAGCATAAGGCTGTCAGAATTTTGCAGCATTTTCCCATTCAGTCCTGCCACTGCCCATTCCAGCAGTATTTTGAGCACAGGAGGCTTTCACTGTGAGCATTTTCCTGATGTGCAGTGTGGCACTTTGGGATGCTTTGAGGAGCTTTGTGTTCCCCAGGATTTATATTCTGCTTCAGTCTCCTCTCTTTAAGATTTATGTGTACAAAGTTTTCTGCAGCACCCACAATTTCTAGAGGACAGCTTCCTTCTGGAAGGCTGAGTTTGTTGTCTTTAGGATAATTCTCTGTGTGTGTATGTTTGAATAATTTCCTCCAGGGCTGGGCCATGCTGGCCCTACCAGGTGCTTCAAAACCTGCATCATTTCTCCCAGAAATATTTCCTGGTGTTACAGCATGGCACTGTTCTTTTGGGTTTACTCAGGGATGTAGAGGAGCACTCTACACCTCAAACCCAGCAGGAATTAGGGCAGATTTGCAATTTCTTTCCGAGCTGATGATATGTGGTAGCCTTAAAATACTGCAGGAATGACACAATGAACCTGAGCTGTCTGAGCTGAGCACCTCCTCACTGGTGGGAGATTTTGGTGTGTGACTTGATGAGCTGTCACCTTCCCCTCTGTTTTTTGTCAGTGTGGAGTCTTTCCTACTTGAACAACTTCATTACTCTCTTTGTGACAAATTAAATTAAGAATTTTTGCCTATGCCAGGCTTCTAATGGTGCCTAAAAATGATTTCAAGACCAACAGCATTATGTCTTCCAGTAATTGTTAAATATGAGTGAGCTGAGAAGGCTAAAATAAGAATCAGGCCAATTAAAGCTCTCTTTGAGGATAGTGGTGCCTGTAATTAGAGCTGCTCAGGAAATGTTTCTCCCTGCTCCCCACCAGTCCCCACCCTTTTTCCCCCACAGGATGATGGAAGGGAAGGGAGAGAGCACCCACCCTGAGCATTGGAGTGCTCACATGGGAATCTTCAGCAGCTTCTCCAGAGTGTGAAAGCTCTTAGCAAGGTTTTTAGAATGCATTTCTGAGAAATGTCTTGGTTTTTTTTTAAGAATCAGTGCTTTCTGGAAAAAAAAAATCTTACAAAGATCTAAATAATGCACTATTTGTGGTGGTGAAGAGAGGATGTTGAAGTGTCTTATTCAGAGAATTCAACACCTGTGATTTGGAAGAGTGGCAATAACAATGCTGCAGGACTTCTGCTCTATTGTCTCAGAACAATAGAAAGCCATATTTTTAAAAATAAGTGATTTACCTCTTTCAAAAAATGTTCATTTCTGATTAACTGATGAGAAATTATATGATGAATTTCACTGTGGGTGGACTACAATCTTCACCTGCAGCTCAAGGTGGAACACACAGTGTAACTTCAAGTCAGGAAGCTACTTAAAATAGAGAAAATGAAGTAAATAAATAAAATAAATAGAGAACCTGAGAAAGCTGTTTGTGGGAAGAGGAAGATACCTGCAAGGAACTTTTGTTCTGTGTGATACTCAGTTCACCAACTTTTCCTATCAGGTAAAACTCTGCTGAATGCCGTAAGGTGGTTATAATAAAAAATTAGTTATTCTTTTAAAATATATCTATATTACTCTATATTCTAGTTTCTCACAAAAGCAGGCACTTGTTTTAGTGAAACTTCAAATGAATGCAGATTTATAAAATGCAGATTGTGACAACCAAGAAGATATTTCTTACTCTTTACCAGGTCTTTCCATCCTTAGCTGTTTGCATCCTTTATCTAACCAATTTCTATCTTAAGGACTGTAATTTTTTCTCTGCATGGATTATTGCAAACCTTGTCCCTTTCAAAGATGTTTGGCTTTTGTCAGTTTTGGTGTTGCTTCCTTTCATCCTGACTTCGGGATACCTAAGGTGTGTGTTTTAAAACTCTGAATATGATGCTGAAGGTAGAAAATAATGCAAGGCTTTGTCTTCAAAAATAAATTCCTATTTGTGAATTGCTGAAGCTTACACTGAGCATTTGTCAGTTGTCTTTGTTCAGCAGTGGGCACGTGTTACAGTTGTATAATGTAAATTTAGCAGGATTTTTTTTTTTAAAGAAGTTTTACACTGACTTTTCTCAGTGTGAACAGATTCCAAAGTCTTCAAGGTTTTGTTGGTCCTAGACTTTGTATGTCACAGCAGTTTCTAGTGTCTTGAATGTGGCTTAATTGGCTCCCAGATGTGAGAACAAAATGGACCCTTTTTCATTTATCTGTAGAGAACATGGACATGTGCAATTACATCGTTGGAGTGTATTGATTTGGAACCCTAGAGACTTCTTTTTTTTTTTTTTATCAGGGTTTTCTTTTTACAATCAGTGAGAATTTTGTATGGAATGTGTTGGGAATCCAGTGGGGATGTGTATTTTCCTATTCACTCAGAGGTCTAAAACCCAGTGTGTCATTGTCTTTGCAGTAAATTGTATTTTCCCTGAATTCTCTGCTTTACAGGCTGAGTTGGATCAAAACCTGGTGCTCACAGCAGCAGTGCCTGCATTCTGCATTGGCATCTATTGATGACATTTTTAGCATGGCACCTAAATAAAGGTGCAAATTAAAAAAGAAGGGGGTTTTGGTATGACTAAAGTAGTAACTCTAAAGTTTATTGATCTAACTGGGTTTCTCAGCATTTGTGGGGGTTTTTTTTCCCCTTTAAACTCCTGTTCCATATCCCCTCAATTTAATTGCTAATGTGAAACTTAGCTCTGGGGGCATTTTTTAACAGCCATCACGAGCAGGAATGTCATTCCAGAGGTGGTACCTGATATTACTGTCTTTTCACAGTGGCATTAGTAAAATAGTCCTAATGGGGCAAATATATTTGCAACTCAATATCCCCTTTGCCCAATCAGCTACTACTAAAATTCTCCTTATGTGTTTGACTCTTCTTGCCTTGATGAAAATTTATGGGAACAGAGGAGAGGTGAGTGGTAGGGATACAAAATAATAGGTGCCATCAGGCACAAGTGTGTTTTATGAACTTGTGTCACACAAGAAGCCTTGGGAAATCCCAGACACATGAACACCTTCACAAATTATGCTTATCTTACGCTTTGCACAGAAGCAAACTACAATTTTCCAGTCTTTAGGGTATCTGCAAATGGGTCTGTCTGTTGTTCCTGATTCATTCTGGGCTAAGAAATCCATCAGTAACCCTCTGGACTTTGCAGGGTTACTTTGGATGGATAGAGTTGTATGAAATTTCGTGTTGAGACATGAAAGCAGATGAAATTCAGGTGGTTTTACTCTTCAGTGCAATGTGAATTTCTTACAGGTTCAGGAAAAATAAGTGAAAGGACTAGTCAGGGTGTCACAGAAGGGATTAAATTGTTCTTCCAGGTTCTGCTGATACCGTAAGGGAAGGAAACTATAGTTTCAGGAAGAAAGTAAAGCCCAATTACCTGTGAGTAAGACTGGCAATTTACTTTTTACCTCTTTCCCCTAAGGAAAAGTGTTAGAACCAGAGAATGGTTCCGTCAAGAAAAAGAAAAAAAAAAAAAAACCGTATTAAAATATTTAAATAGGAGGCTTAATTACAGCATTATAGTGGATGCTTTCCAGCATTAGGAGCAACATTCCCCCATGCCCCCTCTCACCTCTGCAGCTCAGGAACCTGCAGAGAGCAATATCCCATCACTTTCAATTGCAGTTATATCTTCTAGTTATGGATATAGTGCAATTCCTTCACTTAAAGGAGATTTTGTTGGCTTTTTATCTTCACATTTCATCTCACAGAGGGGTGATCACAGTGCAGTAGTGTCGAGGGTGCACTTGGTGAGGTTTTCAAGTTTTAGAAGTATTTTTTGAGATTTTTCAGGTTAGTTACAAGGAAACAGAAGGAAAACCACGCAGTGATGAGTAATTTGCCATTTCCCAATAACCTTCCAAGCAGAACTGGGTGGGTTTTGCATGGCTTTCACAATTGCTTTGAAGAGCATTCAAATGTGCCTCTCATGTTGAAACAGTCTTGTACTTAGGTTTCCCACACACCAGCCAGTAGTGTGTCCTCTGCAGGGCATTCCCAGGCTCATATGTGAGAATTTCGTGGTTGAACCACTCCTGTTCTTCCATGCAGCTGCCAAACCAGTTGTTTTAGCTATTGGCTTTCCCTTTTAATCTTTGCTGCCTTGGTTACTCAGGTGTCTAAAGAATGAATGTTATTAGCTCAGATGATGACAGAAGCAATGAACACAAACTTGTTTAAACTGGGCATGTAATTTGAAAATTTTAAAAGGAATCTTCAAATGGGAGCAAGTTCTCCACCAGCAGTGTTGTAGGTTCTGTTAGCTCCTCAATCCTTATTTGAAAGTAGCACTTCCATATTTTCTTCTCAGTCTTGTGTCAGAGAAAGGCTCCTCTGAAATGATAAAAAAATTCAAGATATAGGGAAAAAATCGGGACTATGAAATACGTGGCATCTGCCTTGGGACAATGCTATGGAGGGATGCAGTCAGTATCTGGTTCAGGAGGATCTGCTGAATAAATAGTGCAAGTTTTCCCATGTGCCATAGCCCACAAAAAATTCCCAGTGGAAGATGTGAGACCTGTAGTAGAAGGCCAACTCCAATGATACTGCACATTATAATGCCAGAGGACAAGGACAGGAGAAATGAAAATCATGAACGTGATGCTGGTTCTTTGCAATAGAAAAGTTAAATATGTTAAATAATATTCCAATTGTCCTGGGAATGGATTGTGATGAGGAAGGACAAAGTAGAAACATCAGTTGCCTTTGCCACTCTTGAGACACACATTTCATCCCCATGGCGTTCACCATATCTCTGTGGTTTGAAGTTGAATTCTTAATGAAAAATCCCTTAGGCTTTCTGCAGCTGTGGGAAAGTTTCTCATTATGTTCTGCAGGGCTTAATTTTCCATGCAGGGCTGTTCATGTTTTTAGTTCACAGGGAAAAAAATAAAAGCCTTGCTGATGAGAGACACTGGAGAAAAAAGACTCCTGGTGAAAATACAGTGAGCAAGAGTTATCAATCCTTGTTTAGGAGAGAAGACACAGAAGTTTCAGTGTGTCTTGGATGGCAAAGGAAGCTCCCATTCTTCTGAATGTTATTGAAGGGGTTTCTTTCCCTCTTAGTCCTCACAGTGTGGCTTGGTGCTTGGTGCTTGCTGTCTTCCCATTTGGAAATCAGTGTAGTGGGCAAGGTCCTCACTGGATGCTTTGTCTTTAAGGGGTGGGAGAAGCTTTTTTTAGTTTGAGGGTGATAAAGGATGAGTTTACCATTATTTATTTCTTTTCAGCATCTTTTCTCGAATTGTACTTGTGAGTTGACTTTGGCTCAGCTGTCTTCAGTGATGGTTGGGCAGAACTGCCAGTGTAGGAACCCAAATCTGAGGGTCTCAGAACTTAAAATACTTGATACATCCTTTGAGGTTTGCTAAGACTCTCCTAATAGTCTCTTTCTCTTAATTAACATGGGTTTCATGATGAGATTGCTTTAGCATTCTTTAAAAACCCCTGTAAAATAACAGACTTTGGAGTAGTAATCACAGGAGTAATGGAGGAATGCAGCAGTAACAGTAATTTTTGCAGTATTATTTTCTAAAGTTTCATAATAATTAATGAAGTGTCGGACACTATTTTGGGAATCTTAGGTATTAAATGGAGAACTTATCCTTTGAAAATTAGTGTATTGGTGAATGGTAAGAGGAGTAACAAAAAAGAAGAAACCTAGTATAACTTCTGGATACAGAGATAAAAAGAATAAGGCCAAGGCAGTCAGCTCTTGTAGATCTGTATCTGTTGTGTTATATTAAACATGAGACAGAGTTTTAGTGCAATTTAAAAATAATTAATCTTAAATAAATACATAATGGCACCATAATCAATGCAAATCTACGTAAATAGGTAGTCATGGTGAATTAGAATGTAGTACTACTGAATGGACTGCTCAAGATTTCATTAACTAGGAAGACTAAAGAACCTGTTCACTAAGAAAAATATCCTTTATCCTATACCAGTTGCTTTAGGTTGTTAATTTGAGAAGCCGATCATTTTGCACCATTAATCATAATAATTAGAGACAGATTTAGTGAGCTTTAGTGCAGTTCTCAACTAGATTAATAGTTGTGTAATCCAGTGTTTATTAATATAAATGAAGTAAATTAGGAGCACGACATTATAAAGAGGAGGAAGAAACTTCAGGAACTTTCCTGGATCATCCCAAAACTCCAATAATTCACAGTGACAGGTAGTTCTTCAGTAGCTGGCTTTGTTTTGTTTCAGTCTCTTTTTCCTCCTGCACTAACAATGGAGAAACATGTGTGCAATGATCTCTAAACCGTGTTTGCAGTTACTGAATATCCATAGATTTTGGGGTAGAGATGGGAGTGGGGAGCTCAGCAGCCACGGGAAGCTGTGCCCGTGTATTTAATACATATTGTTATTTGTCAGATGGTGTTCTAACAATCCCAGAGACTTCTGGGCCAGGAGTGCCAGCACGGGCAGGGTTTGGTGTGTCAGGAGCTCCCACCCCGTGGGCAGAGACGTCTCCTTGCTGCTTCTCCCAGGCAGGGAGCAGGGAGTGCTCCTGCTGCTGCCTCTGACCCTGCTGTGCTTCAGACAGGACCTGTGACTGATGGAGTGCAGAGGAGAGAGGTTTGCCCCAGCTCTCAATTTTTCATTCCTTTCCCGAGGCAGGTGCCTTCAGGAGTCTCTTTTTTCCTCTCTGTGGTTCACAGGGCAGATTAAGAATGGCTTGTAAGAAATGTCCTGGTGCTGACCCCTCCCTGGGGTTCTGCCTCAGTCAGGGGGTCTGTGAGTGCTCCTGTGCCTGGGACATGCAGATTTCCAGGGGCTTTATTGAACTTGTGTGCTGAATCACCTCCTTTTTGAGCCATGCATATAGTTAAGGGGAAAACCTCAGATTTATTCAGGATTGGCATCAGTTTCCCATTGTAAACCTAGTGTTTCAGCGCTTCCAGAAACAAGAGGTTCTCCTGATGGCGTGCTTGAGCCTCACTGATTCCATTCCATCTTCTCTGTTTTAAAATTTCTTTTTAAAAATTAGGAAGAAGGTAGTGAGAGGGTTCGAAGACTCCTGGTAGCTGAAAACATCTGTAAATTAAAAATCTTCATGGGCATTTAGCAGCTTCAGGAAATCTGCATGTGTGTTAATGTTTTCCTTTACACCCTCCACCAAAAACCACTCACAAAAGGATCCACAGGTTCCCAAGAGTTACCAACATTTTCTTCCCGAGAGATTTTTTCCTTTTGAAGGTATCCCCTCTTTCCTCCTGAAATGGAAGGCTTGTTTTGAACAGCGCAGTTCCTGACCTTCTTTCACCTTTTTGTTTTGGATACACTGGCTTAGCTTTGTATTGAAAATCACATTGCAAATCTAAACAGTCACGGAGAACTTCAGAGCTCCCCGCCAGGAGAGCACCAGTTGCTGTATTCCTGCATTGTGAGCAGCAGCTCCTCACAACGCAAAACACCAGGCAGCAGTTGTGGAGAAGGTAATTTCCTATCCAATCCAGGCTCCTGGTTGCAAATCACCTGACAGAAAGATCATGAAGAAGTAGTTGTGGGACATGTGCTCGGCCGTCACTCCGGTTATTCCACAGCTGCTTTCCAGCGAGCAGGTTGGGAAATAGGAACTGCCTTCCACTGGGAGCTCCTTGGGGTAGGTGGTTTCAGTTTTACCTCCTTGATTTGAGTGAGACAAGCCTGTTTGCATGTGGGAATTCTCTGGGAGCGTGCCTTCACATGCAGTTTCTCATACCTTTTTGGATCATCTTAAAAGAAATCTCTACCTGTAGTTGACCTAGTTAATCTATGCAATTATTCCACTTTGCTTGGGTGTATGCACATCATGTTCTTGTCTCTGTGGTTTTTTTCCCCCCAGTTTTTGGCGGTCGTTTTGTTCCTTGTTAAAAATACCATTTGGTTATTAATGGGAACTTGAGTTGAGTATTTCTATTGTTAAAATTACTGGCCAAAAGAATGGAGGCAGGAACCAGACAGTGCTTTGCAAAATCCCAGCCCATTCACTGCTTTCTCAGAAATCCTGCTGGATTCATTTAGGTGGTTTTAATAGCGATGAGTAAGGCAACTGGAGCCCTGCTGAATGCAAGTGAAATGTCAGGGATTGTTGGTTCTAGTTAAAAATGCACCCATTTCTCAACAGAGCTTGGTGCTGCAACATCTCTTTATCTATGAATCTGCTAAGAGATTTCCAAGAGCTGATGGGTATCTTGTGCCTAATTGTCATCTTTTGTGTGATGCCAAATTTACTCATGTGTTCCTTCCTTCCTGGCTGTCTTGTGTTATTCTTTAATGCTCCAGAGTCTGCAGCCTACATAAATTAAATGTTTCTGAGTCAAATTGCCTGTGAGTGGGGTGTATATAGAGAGGACTCAGCCCTGTAAAACCCTTTTTGCTCTGTGATCCAGCAGAATTGGGTAACCAGCTAAAACTGAGGGATGTAAGTAGTTTTCCTGGAGACACTGAGTCATTTGGTATTTCTTTCTGGCTTAGCACTGATACTCTTAATATACTGTGTTATCTGTTCCTTGATCAATATAATTAAACATCAGCAAATCTCTTTAACTTTAATCAGACTTTAATTTAACTTAATCAGACTTAGTTTTGTTGAAATTTAGTCTTCTCAGTTGTGGTGAAATGCTTACTAACAGGAAAGAATGATACTTGCCTCATGCTATTAAAGCAATACAGGTCTTTGTGCTAGTGGAACAACAAGAAATGATTACAGATAAAATTAAAATCAAATACAGACATTTTTAACCTAGATATGGTAAACTTTTAGCAATATTAACATATGCAGATTATTGTACAGCATCTGATACTATTTAGTGCTTTATAATACTCTCGACCCTGATGTTTTGCGTTACATTTTTCTTGTAAATGTTGCTTTTGTAGAGTTGCTCTAATAAATTCTTCCCTGTGTTTTCCAAAGTATTGCCTTGCCCCTTGGCTATCATAGAGAAACAGCTGTGATTTAAGACATCAGCTTTGCTATTAACATCAAGTGGCTGCATAGCAGCCATGAATCATCTTTATGGATGTGTTCTGACTAAATCATAGGAGTCATTAGGTGTGGATGGATGGATATCTGAGAAAGTGATATAGGTAATAGGCTGTCTTCTAAGATAATGAAAAAGTTTTCACCTTCACTTTTCTTTATATTCTTGCCTTGGAAATGGTGGCTTCAATGCAAAGCTTGCAGACACGCAGCTGACAATGAGCCTATCCCTGTAAATCCACATACAAAGGACTGATTCATGTGGTGGAATGGTGATTATTCACAACTGGGACTTCTGTAGCAGAGTATTTTATCAGACAAGAACAAAAATTAAGTTTGGGTTCTTATTTCAAGCTGGAAGTTCTCTGGCATCTGATGGCCAAGAGAGGATTGTCTCTGGTGTTCTCAGAGCAAGGTGGGGCCATGAATTTCACAGGAATGTGCAGGAAACAAATCTTCCTAATTTCTGTTTTGCCAAAACAGCCATTTAAATAGCAAGCATTCCTTCTACACATGGCCTCTGTGGGGGAGTATTTAATCTTTCCTGTATAATTTATTTATTTCAAGGAAATTATTTTATTCTTCTACAGACGAAGCAAAGATATAAGGAAATTGCCTGCTGGCCAAGTCATATCTCTTAACCCAGAAAATACAATTCACCCCTCTAACGAGCTGGGTTAATCTGCTCTTCTTGATAATGTTTTGCTACAATCAGATTTTTCATAGTTGCTCTCTAAATACTAATTTTTTCTTTGATCAGGCTTTCAATTTATTTGCTGCAAAGAACGGTTATTTAACAACAAAAACCCACCAAAAACATAGTGTGAACATTAACTGCCCTAAGACACGAACTCATTAGAAGCACACAGTCAGATTGATTGGACTGATAGTGATGGTGATGATAATAATAATTGCATTACAGCAGTGCCTTAGGATCCTAGCTGTAAATGAGGTTCTCATTCTTGTAGGTACAAAACTACAGGAATATGGCACATTCTCCCCTCTGTTTGTGGTAAGCAGTTAATAAAGAAATGAAATAATGAATGATGCAGGTTCCAATTGCAGTAATGCAGGTAGTGGTGGCAATAAGCAGGGAGCACAAATGCCTGTTTGAAGGATGAACTGAGGTTTGTACCAAGCTATTGCTTTTACAGTCAAGCAGATGTCATGGGATTGCTTTACAGGATATTATGATATATGAAACCAGAGGCTTCTGAGCAGTAAAAATTACTCCTGTCAATTCATCTTTGTGTATGGCACTTTGATATATCATTTACAGCTTAATTATATTGTCATAGTCGTGAGATAAAAACAAAAGTCAGGTTGACTCTTACTTAAACCTCTCTCTGAAATAATGCTTGTAGGTGAAGAAATCCATAAGATCTATATAAGATTCCATTCTAATGCATTGTGCCATCAATAACAGGTTCCTTCCATCGAGTTTCACATGGTGCAGTTAGGGAGATACTCCCCAGCCATCCCTCACTGCACAGGAGCACAGCCAACACCAGAGATCCAGGGGGAAAGCCAGGGAGAGGGGACTGGCCCTTGGACAAGCCTTGGAGTGCCTGGGGTGTGGGATGTGCCATTCCACCCTGCAATTTGGGCAGTGGAACCCCAACACCATCCTTTGGTGCATATTTGTGGGTCTACCTGTGAGAAGTGTCTGGAAATTCCCCCCTGGATGGCCTGGCTGTCCCATCCACCTACAGGGGACCGTCAGGTGTCCCCAGGTGAAACTCTGGGGTGGTGGCACCCAGGGCCCCTTCAGCTGCCATCCCTGCCAGGGGACAGGAGGGCAGAAATGTTTTTCAACTGAGCTGGGCTCAGTTTGTTATCAAGGACATGTATGGTTTTTTGGGCTTGCCTGTAAACTGGTGGCTTACACATGAAAAAACAAACTCTGTAATCAAAATAAATGGCACTGTATTGTTTAGGCATGCAGCTTCTAATTGTTATCAACTAAACTGATAAAATCAAAACCCAAAGGAGTATTTTCTGTGTTCTCAGACTCTGTGTTAACTCTTAGTATATTTTACCTCCATCTCATAAGTTCCTCTTGTGTGAAGCTCTTGGTTAAAGTGAATTGCATATGGATTCCTAATGGAGATCTACACTTCATCCAAAAAATCAGTCTAGGTAAATTAGGCTGAAATTTTTCAAGGTGTTGTGTTTGGCATGTTGCTCCTGCACTTGTGTTTCTGGATGATGCTGTAATGCATATACAAATTAAATATCATACTAATGATTTCTGCCAGGTGCTGCTGCAAAAAAACCTAATTTAAATTACTAGAGGAGTAAATGTAAATTAAGATAAGGGTGCTTAAACAGTTTATTGTATTATTTGCTGCCCGTGTTTTACATACATTGATTCAAATGATGGGTTGAGGCATGCACTTAATTTATTTAATGACTTCCTGCCGTAGCTGTGATTTTGCCCATGGGTGGCTTTCAGAGTGACAGCTTGGAAGGCAGAGGAAGGTTGTTTATCTTTTAACACCAAGATGGGAAGTCAGAGGTGTGGACAGGCAGAGGTGCTGGCGGTGAGGCAGTGTGGTGTCTGCTCTGTAAAAATGGCTAATGAGGAAGATTTTCATTGCAAGTGATCACTCCCAAGCACTGTGGAGTTTTTTCTGCGAATGCAAAGGTAGGGCTGCTCCCATATTCATCTGCCTGGGGATGTGGACATGCTGACAGCACAATGTGGATGTATGTGAGCAAGTAGATTAATGAATCATCAGGAAAAAGTTCAGACATACAATCTTCTGTACGTACTTCGCCACTAAAAGATCAGATTGGCTGTCATAAATTACTAATCTGAGCCTTCTAATTGTACCAATTTGCTGCCTCTGCCTTTCTCTTCACTAGTTTAATGAAACTGTGCTTGCTTGCCTCACATATTAAAGAAACCATGTAATAAACCAACAGAAAAGAAAGAAAACCTTACATGATTCCCTGGATACCTGGATGTAAAGAAAGGGGGTGGAATCTGATGTGTGCAGATATTTGCTTTGCTAAAACAAATTCTTTGCGTGTATGCAAAGTGGTTGTATAATTTATGTAAACAATTTTTTCCCTGCAATTTTACATGTTTGGGAAAAGAAAAAAAAAACATAAAAGTTTAGTATGCTAAAATTTTGTAAGAACACTGCAGAAAAATGATGGAGTGCTACAAGTTGCTTGTAGAGTGCATGGCACATCTATATGTGAGAAAATTTTAGGAAAGCTTCTGATCAAAGTCAGAACACAAACCTTCAGCTTTCAGACAACACGATTGGAACATTCTAGGAAAGTGAGGATTTTTTTTTTCCCCATGGTGAGGCCCCAGTTTGAATGAAGTCTGTGTGACCTGATAGTTAATGGTGCAATTTGAGGCCCCTGCCCTGGGTGGAAATCCTGTTGTTATTTAGCAGTAACCTGCTGGCCCTGAGGCACGGTGTCAATTCATGTGCAATGCATTTAGTGATGTGTTCTGGGTGCACTAAATAAGAATTTGATTTTCCATTAAAGACTTGTTGGGAACAGCTATCTTTCTGAAGAGCTTTTCACATCTGTTCTTATCTTACTATTTTAATTGTCTAGAGCTGTATCTGTGTGCCAAGATTCCTTTTTCTTTTCTGTAATAAATTCCTTTATGATGCTGCCGAATGCTGTTATTAATGTGGAATTGCCAGGCTTCACTTGGTGATTCTAATGCCTTTTGGGTGAGCTTTGTCCATCTGATTGATACTTAATATAATCAGTAAATGTCTCTTTTTTAGTGTGTGGGTAATTTGCTTTTTCAAAAAGGAAGAGGTGGAGTCCAGCATTGTGTAGTGATGGTTGGCATAGTAATATTGTTGTTCCTTTAGAACAGCATTCACTGGGCAGGAGACCAGAAGCAACACTTTAGCTGTTATTAATCTCTGGAATATTTAGGCTTCTCTTTTTGGCATGATTTGCTAAGAGAGTGTTTCGCCTGAGTAACCAATGTCTTCTGAAGGAAAAAATAAACAGATTTGTTTATCTGTAGCAGCTTGTTGTGATTTTTCACTTTCTTTCTCTGTTTGTATTTATTTCATTTTGTATGTAGCGTGTAAATATTGATATCTTGGAGAACAATTTTTACAAATAATCTTTCTAATGTACTTGTCTGTGTCCATTTTTTTTTTTGCCAGATGATATTTTTCTGCTTAGCAGAATCCTTGCACTTTCCTTTTTTATTAGAAATGAACATCACAGATACGCAATTTAAAAAAATATTCTTTTCCAAGCAGTTATGAGTATGGTATTCTTAAAGCAGAGAAGGGAACCTGGAGCGTGTGAAAATCATTCTAAATGTTTCCATATATGTAAGTTAATAATTAAGTAATTCTCTAAAATATTTCTGTTCCTATTCTATGTTGAAGTTTTGCAGTAGTGGCTGGTCTTCAATTTTGTTCTTTAGCTGAACTGAGTGTATGATCATGTCAAGTTATTTGTTGAAAGTCTTATTGATTTCCTTAGAGTTCCTGCCAGTTTCTAAATGTTAGTGTTAATCTTTTTGATAGTGGGAGCTCCTTGCTCTGCAGCTCCCTAGACTTTTGTCCAGGTAGGAGTAAGATAAATTCCTCAAGTAATAAGATGGGTTTATAAGTAATGGATTTAGTTACCCTGATGATGAATGAAGTATTTCTCCTACTGTACATAGATCCAGCAGAACAGATTAGAAATGAACTGAACTTGAAGCCACTGCTGTTAAATATTTCTGCAGAGATAATGCAGGTTCTTGAGCTGCTGGTTTATTTGATAGGGAGTCTGGACTCGTTCCTGAGTTTGCCCTGAAAGTTTCCTGGGAGCAAATAATCTCTCTTAATTTGCCTTTTCTAGAGAAAATGAAAAATAATAATCTTCTCTTGGATAGAGCCTTATATTTAGCAATATTTTCAGATCTTGAGAAGAAAAATAGATTTTTGTTGTCTGCATACACTTTAAATTACTGTGCTTGTAAATTACTGTGGAATTGCTACAGTAAATTACTGCCCTATAAAACACTGCTTCTCGGTGGCTTGGGAAGATTTTTTTTAGTGTACATGCCACACTTAAAAGATACTGTAACATAAATCAAATTTATTTGAAAGGTATTATTAGGTTTTCTGTACTCTGTACTGAATAGTGGCATATCCTTAGCAATGATTACTCATAAATCCCACAATTACTCAAAGAATAGCCTCACAATTAGAGTAGCATTGGCTGTGTTATCCTCTGTTATTACAACAGTATGGAAGCATTTTAATAATAACAAGGGATTTAATTGGTATAAAGACTTATTTGTGGAATGCTAAACACTTTGGTAAGCAAGGCATTTGAATTGTGCATTACAGGCACCTGGAGTATTATCAGCTAATTAGGAACTGAAGGGGCTGTGTGGTGTTAGCAAAGGCTGTTCAACTCCTGCACAGTTGTTTTTCAGTATTAAAATGGCTGGAACAATGATTATAAGTTCTCTGTGACTCTGAGTATGGTTTATTACCTTCTGTGAACAGTTTCTAAAATACTTTTAAGCAGTTTTCAGGGAATGGTGCATGATTAAGTTTTGCGGGAAGGTACTGATGTACAGCTAGAAAATAATGTCAAAGTATTTACATCGTAATAGAATGGCATAAATATTTAAATTGTTTCTAGGATATGCTGTTTGTTTATCAGCAGCTGTATTTTGTCAGGTGGTGGGAAACCATGAATTTAGGTTGATTGGTCCAGGTAAAGGAGGAGAAGCATTAATGGGAGTCGGGTACCGTGGGGAGTTCTTCATTATTAACCTGCCAGTTTTAAATTCCATCTGTAACATACTAATCAAATGCTTTTGACAGTTTAAGCTTTATTGTCACCTTTAAACCTCCACAGAAGGAGGATTTCCTCTGAAATCTGGCTGTTTCTTGCCTGGCTGTTAATTATGCCTAGTGACAAATCCTGCTAGTTTCCCCTTCCTTTCAGGCCACTGTTGTCTGTAGACTTTTGCTTCCAGGCTGTGGTATTTTATCCTCTCTCTTTGCTGTTCCTCACTTTTCATTGAAATCCTTGGCAGAAATGGTGGCCCACACAAGTATTTTATCTTTTGTTCAAACCTTTGGTTGTTTATGGCCAGTCAGCTGTCAAAACCCCATGTCTGCTGGTGAGCTACAAAGCTATCCTTGCTGGAGGCCAAGTTTATTGTTCTAAGGAATTAAATATGTTATCATATAGGTGTGGTGCTGTTGAAAGTAGCTAAAAATATATTGTTAATGCTTCACAGAGGAGGAAGACAGTTGCTAAGCAGGCCAGGGTGGGTTGTCATTCATGAATAAATACCTTGTTCTGTGCAGGTGCTTGAGGCTCAGAGGTGACTGTCCTCACCCAGGGTGACACAGGGTGACACAGAGTCCTTGTCCTCGCCCTGTCAGCAGTGCAGAGGGGACACTTGGCAATGAGCTGGCTGCAGAGATGTGCTCCACTCTCCTGCCAGCTCCCAAAAATCAGGGAAGCTCCAGCTGTGCCCCAGGGGCAGCTGTTGGGGAGGCAGAGGGGAGAGCAGGTCCCTCCTCCCTGCTTCCCAAACCAGATGGGGCTTCTTGGGAAAGACCCCCAAATCTCTAAGGGTCTGAAAAGCTGTGGCATTGCACCAGGGCTGATGGCTGGGGCTGAAATCTGTACTGTTTTTTTTCCTTCAAAAAGGGCTTTCTCCACCAGAGCTTGGGCATCAGGAGTGCCTCAGTACCTGTGATGGTGCTTGAGCCTGACATTAAAATGTGCATTTACCCTAAATTAAGGAGATATTAATGTAACAGACTGCTTTTGTCCTCCAGTATGTTTATTGTACTTTTAAACCAAATTAACTCCAAATGGCAGAGTTCTCTCTTGCTGTGCTGCTGGCAGGTTATATACTGGTTTATTGACTGGTTTGTCTGAGAGCAGTGTCAGGAGCCCCCGAATTTCCCTTTCCTCACCCAAAAATCTCCTTCACCTATTAACACCGGCTGGAATGCATAAGGTGCTCATGGGGGGAAATATTTCACAAGTACAGCTGAAGGTAAAGCCTGGCAGTGGCATCTTGTGAAATCACTGCTGGCAGACCTGGCAGGGAAAGGATCTCACCCATTTAATGCTTTTTTTTTTGCCCTTGCAGCTGTTGGAGTGCCAGCCTTCCAGGGCATAGGGATACAATTTGCTTATCTAATATCTGTAATTAATCTGTGAGAGCAGGAGCATTGTAAAGATGGAAAATGATGAGCAGCAATAAGGCATTTCATTTCTGTTATATATTGTACTCTCCAGCCAAATTATTGGTAACCCCAGATGTTTTATGACTTTTTGATAATAGCACAGGGTGTTTTATTCTGGATATTAATTGGAGTTACATTTTCTAATGTAGAAGTTCATTCTGTCCTTCATTAAATAAGCTAAAATTGCACTATTTGTCAGTTTATGGTTCTAACAGCTCTTTATTTTTTAAGAGTTGTGTAGGAGGAAGTTCAGATTTATTGTCCTGTATGCTGCTAGTCTGGGACAGGTAGAATTAGAGAGGAGAAACATCACAATCTCACAGCTCAGCATAAAACTAGAAAATAACTCCAAGACCAGTGATTTTTTTTTCCTGATTTGGTTGAAGAATCTATTAAATGGAAGTACATGAGAGAGTTTTAAAAGAAATTGATTTCCTTACTAACAATGTTTTCTTGCCTGAATAAGAGTTTAATCATATTGGTGGGAAACAAAATTGATGAACCTCTAACATCAGATGGTACAGAAACAGTGATGAGAAACCATTTGCCTACAGCTTAGAAGACAAAAATTTAGATTAAGCACAACTGAAACATTAATTTAATCTAATTCTGTTGAAGTCATGGGGAAAATCTGCTGCTGTAAAATTAATCTTACTCCTCATTTCCAGTTACGAAAAGAGTGAAATAATGACAGCATAGTTTTAGTTTAAAAGTCATCCATATGCATTCTTGTCCTTTGTACCTGATGCAAGCACACCTCTCATTTGGGAAATGTCCTCCTCCTCCTGTCCCATTGCTTGTTTTTTGCCATTCCTTATCAACAAAACTGTCTAGATTTATCTTCCCAAAGCCAAGGGAGTGAGAGCCCAGCACTCAAAAGCCTCCTTAGAAGAGAATTTAACAGAAGACAAAAAAAGGGTCTCAGCTGCTTCACCAGGCTTGAGCAGGAAAGCAACCATGGCCTTGGAGCTGTTTTCCTGAAAGAAATGCAAAAAAAACCCCCAAAAAACCTCAATTTGTGCCCAGTTATTTTGCTTTCCAGCCAGGATTCTAGTCTGGCATATAAATATTTTGGGCTTGAACTCAGGTTGCCTTTCCCCCCCGTCCCTTTCCCACTGATCTCCATAAATCATGGCTAAAGGAATCACATTGTGGGGTACAACAAAAGAAGTGTGCTTTGGGGTTTTGTTGGGTTTTTGGGACACTCCTGTCCTTTGAATCAAACACTTCCTATCTAGAAAGGGCACTGGTTTGGTGCTTTGGTGATCTGAAAATCCATGGAGGACTTGCTGGCTGAAAAAGCCACTGTGCCTCATAATGCTGTCAGATAACTTTACTCAAATAGATGTTTTTCTTTTTTTTTAATATGTTTTTAAACATAAAACAAATATAGTGCTATAATAGGTCACTGCAGTTATTCATTGCATTGCATTTTTTACATAATTCCTTTAAAGGGAAACCAATTATTTGATTGTTCTCACCTACCAAAAAATATCAATTAGCATGCCAGACTAATTAATCTTCTAAAAGGTAACAATCAAACACAGCACATTTCCTCCCATGGGAAGACAGTACTTCTAAAGGTCACCATTTAGCTGTGCACCTCCTTTTATTGCACTTTCTCAA
>VXBR01002667.1:457197-474634 GCA_013400215.1 Cisticola juncidis | reverse complement strand
AAAAAAAAAAAAAGGTGGGGGGAAAGGAAGGGTTGAATGATGAGAACTCAGTTCTCTCTAATGCTTAATAAACTTAACCTTTATCATGGTATTGAACTTGATGATCCTGCATGAAAGAGGAGTGCATGCTGCTTTAGAGGCATTTGTGCTGACTGTTAGTTAATCATTTTTATTTGCTTTATGGATACGACATGGAATATTTATTAAAATTCTTCAGAGCATAGGAAATATGAGGAGAGGTTAAAGCAGCAGAGGAAGAAGGATGGTTCCTCTGAGCAGAAGAGGGGGTGTGTGGGTACAAGTGACTGTAGGGGATGCACACTGATTAAAAAAAGATCTCCTGAGCAGTCATCCTCCTGTCTGATTCTGGACATAACTTCTTGAGGTGCAGATGGTGCAAAATATGTGATTTATACTGTTGTTTTTTTTTTTTCCCCTAGGTTTCTCCACTGTAATAAATGGTTAAAGAAATTTGTCATAATTTAAAAGAAATATGGACTGTTTTCTGCTTGTATGGTTGTATTAGAGGGAGTGTGGGAAAACAATCATTTTGAAAAGGAAAAAAAATGAATAAAAATATAATACTCTGCAAAGGGGTATTCTCAAAGCCCATCAAATTCAAAGCTTTCAAATTTCATCTCCGATCAGGCATCTTTTATTGCTGCATTGTAAGGAGTTAAGTATCTTTTCTCAAGCAGACTATAATTCTTCATCATACATGGTATGCTAAGTTGCTTTAGGAGGTAACTAGAGAATGAATTTCTTTTATTGCTGGTCCCAAAGTAGTGCCCAGAAATTCACAGGTTCCATAAGCATTTCTAAAGATCCATTAAAATCACCCTAAGCATGATGGATGGCAGGATGCTCTGCTTTACGTCACGCTCCTCATCTGTACTAAAAGTAAGCTCTTGTTTCCTTAATTGAATATTAAATTTATTTCATTCCTCGGTAGACTAGACTTCTGGCAAGCATAAATAATCTCACTTTTATTTGCAACAGGTGCTGGTCTCCCTCAGAACACCCCTACTGTGACCCTTTTCCCAGGAGATTTGGGCACTTTTGCCACACGGTGCTGATTGTGCCATAAGTGGGATCTGTAGGCTGAACTGAAATGTGGAACCCTGAGCTCCTGCTGGCAGCTTGGCTGTGGGATGGTGCTGTCTGTGCAGTATTAGGGGTTCTGCAGGAATTCCTCAGGGTTGGACCAGCACTTGGTGAAGAATATAAAAAGTATGAAAACTTTTTTTTTCGTCTCTTGCTTGTGTGTCTTTCTCAGAGAAGGCAAAGCCAAGTGATGCTCAGAAGGCAGAGAAAAGGCACTGGAGGTGACAAGTGTGTTCACCAGGCAGGGATGGAAATATGACATGACAAAGATAATAAATCCCCTACATTTTTGTGCTTTTTCTGTTCTGCCTCTGGTTTCAGATAATTTTTTGTCTTTTTCCCAACTTGTTTTTCTTTTCCACGATGCCTGTATGTGTAGCAATCAACATCCTAGATGAAGAACATGTGTTCACTGCCTCAGGGAGCCATGCCAGCTATTTTTGGTCACTATTTTTGGTCTCCTTGGGCTGGGCAGTGAGGGCAGGGCTGAAGAGGAGCCCTTTGTCCCCTCAGCAGTGCACAAAGCCACTCACTGCACCAAGAGCTGAACCACCTCCCCCCAGCAGCTCTCAGGAGATGCCCCACCTCTGAATTTGTTTTAGGGATGTCAATCATTGGTGATATTTGATTGCCTGTCAGTCAGTGCCAGCCTTCCCAGATACTGTGAAGTGGGGCTGCAAAGGCTCCTTCACGCTAAAGCCTCTTTAGTCACTGACAGTTCTGGTACAGAAAACATCAATCAGCGTCACTGGTGGGAGGAAGCTGTGCTGTCTCTGTCAAATTCCAGTGCTCCTGATTAGTGGATTTTGTTGTTGTGTTCGTTACTCCCCCAGGAAACCCACAGGATCACTTGCCTGGCGCTGTGTTGGCTCCCAGGGACATGATGTACAGCTCATTCCCAAAGCTGCAAAGCCTGATGTTTGCTCTTGGGGAACAGCAAGTGTCTTCAAAAGTCAGAAAGCTGCTTTTGGGCTGAGTTTATTTCCCTTAAAAGTGATGTACAAAACTTTGTGCTACCTTGTGTGCACCTTTATAGATGAAGTAAAATGTGCTGGCAATCGCTGCTTTAATTTTTGTGTGGGCAGCTGTTACATTTATATAAGTATTACTCCTTTTGAGAAATTGCTGGGAGATATAAAAGTTTAAGTTCTCTGCTGGAGCATAATTCTGGCTCTCCTAAAAGCCTTGCATCTCCCAGCCCATCACTGTGCTTTGCCTGTCTCAGGTTTGAGCTTGTCTTGCTGCTCCTCTTACAAATCCAACTCTTCTGCAGCCACCAGCTGACAGCAAGGAGTCGATTTCTAACAGAATAAATTTAAAATAAAAACAAAATGCAAAGCTTCCCTCAGTTGAGCTTTTTCACAGAAATGAGGGAGGATAGGTGGTAATGACTGTCTTCAGTGAGGTCAAATGTCAAACAACCCGTTAAACAAACTTGTTATTTCTGGCAGAGGGATAAAAGGAAATATGGAATGTCTCAGTTGGGGATATTTGAATGTGAGCAGACTGCCAGCCCTGAGGAGTGTCCTGTGGCAGTGAGGGACTGCCTGAGGGAGCCACTAATGCTCCTGCTCCACAGAAAACTCCTTTTGGAGCCTGTTTGATGGGCTGTATTTGCTCTGTGGACCATCTACCTCCATTAACTTATAAAGCAATTTTATTGAACATGTGAAAGAGTTAAAATGCTAATTGTGATGTTTGAAACGTTGGGGTTTGCCTATTGGGTATTTGGATATTCAACTAAGTGGCTGAATATAGTAAATATTAAAGGTATGTTATTATACTTGGAGTAACTCACCACATCCAAGTTTTCTATAAAAGTTTTTTTTGCTAGAAAAGGGACATATTTGTAAGAGGCAAAACTGTAAAATATGAAGAATTTCTTTGTGAGTTTGTAATAAGGAGAGGTAAAGCTGTTTGCATGCAGCATATCCTTTCTCATCTGCTGCAAGTATTTTCTACACCTCTGGATGTAAGATCAACAATGCCTTTCCATGGCTTGCTGCTTCTGTGAATAATCAGGGAACACTCTCTTTTGCAGTGGGTTTGATTTGATAAGACTTGGTACTGGAATGATATTACAGCTTGCAAATATTTCAGTCAGCTTTAATATAAATTTTTATACTAGGCTAGAATGAAGCCTCAGTCTGAAACAATTTTACATCATGAGCAGTTCTAAATGAAAATACTTGCAGATTATTTCCATCACATGTGTGCAGGAAAGAATCTGTTTCTGCCTAAATAATATTTAAGTCCATTACCTTAGGAGAAAACAGTAATTTCAAGCTTTAGCACCTGAGTGGTGCTGAACTTTAGTGATGGTGATGGGGATCGTTATCCCAGTGCTGCCTTCTCAGGAGAAACCTTGCTCCAAACAAAGTTTGGGAGCCTCACTCATAGGTCCTGGATGGGCACAGTCCAGCACACTGAAGGCTGATGGTGCAGCAGCTTGGCTTGCCCAACTTCTGGAAGCAGATATAAATTTATTTAAATATGTTTTTGTATGTATATATGTGCACACACATATTTCTGATATATATTTATAAGCACATAAAGCAGTATCCTTTCTTGCAAAGGTGGCTGTAGTGTTTTTGAAGCCATAACCCGAATTTCTGCCTCCGGGGGATTCGGTGATCTCAGAGATTCCCTCCTCCACACGCTGCTCCTGCAGTGCCAAACAGCCCAGCTGGGAACAGCTTTCCTGTGTGCTGCCTTGTGGATCTGATGTTTTTATAGGTCAGACAGTTTGTGAGTGAAAGAAGTGCTGGGCAAATACCAATCCTTTAAATATCTTGGGATTGACGCTGGCAGTGTTCAGAGAGAGTTGACTGCATCGTGATTATAGGCATTGGAAAAATGAGCAAACAGTGCAGCCCCCAGTTATAAAATTGCCTAAGTTCATGTGAACATGTCTGAGAGTTGAGATGAAAAAAGATAATATTTGTGCGTGTGTTTAAGTCTTTATTGCTGTGGAATTAAATAAGGTTATTTGCCTCGGGATTTCTGGTTCTCATTGAATCACTGAATTGTGAGACTGGAGTTTTTGCCTGAGTAGGTCAAGGAAAATAAATGTCTATTTACATTTACAATTTTTTAAATGTCATTTGATTTATGTAACAATTACTGGGAGAAAAACAGCACTTTTTTCTTAGGGTTATTTCTTTGTTTTCTTCTGTGAAAAGTGAATCCTTAGAAAAAATTCAACATACAGAATTAGGAATATCCTGGTTTCCAAGCTCTTTCTTTTAACATTTACTGTTGGCTTCTGCAGAAACATTTCCTGCATGTTCTGGAAGGTTGCCTATAAAGTTGGTGTACTGATAGTCCTGAAAGGATTTAGTGTGGTGCAAGGCTGCCAGATAACTTGGGCTGCCACTGCAGCAACAGCAAATTGCATCTCTCCAAGGCTTCTGTTCCATGGGGTTGTTACTGGAACAAGAACTGAACAAACATTAAGTCATGCCACGTGTGGAGAAACTTAATTTGGCAGTGTGGTTTTGATTTGACAGTTGGCTCTGGAAACGTGGCTTTTTTTACTTGCTCTTGTATTAAATCTCCGGGCTGGGTCTTCAGATGTTAATCTAGATTTTTGTCTCTGTCCATTGTTTCTGAAGTGTTAAGTCACCTTTGTAGGGAACACCAAGGTCTGCTGAGTAAAGAATGTAATAAGATTTAATATTTTGGGGTGATGGGGTTGTGAGCAGTGTGCCAGCCCCTCTCAGAGCCTGGGGGCTGCTCTGGGTGTGCCTGCAGGTGTAAGGCAGCATCCTTAGGGCTCTGCCTGGGCTGTAGTGCACAGTATATGGCCCTGTAAAGCTGATTTAGCACCTGTAACCTTGGGGCTGTGCTCCCCAGGGACAGAGCAGCTCTCAGCAGGAAATGCTGAACTGCTCTTCCCCTTTTGCCGTAAGATCGGCGCTTTTATGTCACCAAAGCTGTTGTAGCTCTGAAGTACTTGCATTTTAAAATCAAAGATAAAGATGTACCTGCAGCACTTCTGTTGTTCAGTTTCTTTATGGTACCTAAACCAAGCCATGTTTTCAGTACTTCAGCAGAAATAGAGAAAGTGTTTTTCCCTTATTTATTCTTAACCTCTGGCTGCCTGAAATTCAATCCATTGAGTCTGATTTTCTTGCAGAACAGAGATTAGTAAAATAGTATGATTAATAGGATGAAAATCAGGTGTTTTAGTGTACTGAAACCTAGGTTTGTATACAGGAAAAATACAACCTTTCAAGTGTCTACCCCCATGTAAAATTGCCTGGCAGTGTAACACATGCATATGTATTTCGTTGAGCTGTAGTAGGTGCACATGAAATCTGCTCAGAAAACTTGTGGTTTTTAGGATGTTCAACGTTTTGTCCCTCTCTACAGATGGGTATGGAGCAGTTTCAGGTTTGTAATACATAATATATATATAGGGTAATAACAGAAGTATGGAATTTAGGTAAAACTATCAACAATTTATTTTAAAAAAACATGATACTTCTGTTCTTCATTAAAGTTTATGGGAATTCTTAGACTTCTGTTAATGATCCCAGTATTTTGCAGGGCTTGAAAATTAGATTTTAAGTGAGAAAAGGGGCTTATTTGAATTCCCTAAACCAGAATAACCTTTACATTTTCAGAACACTTTAGTGTGGTATTAGCTACTCAGCTTCCATATAAAAAAAATAAACTCAAGAAAAACAACCCTCCAAAAAAGCTGCTACTGACTTGAACATGCCCTGAGTTATTCAAAGCTAAAAACACTGAAAGAAAATATTTTTTCTTGTGTTTATCTTTACAGGATAAGTATGTTTTTAAGGTAAGATGTAAACAACTCTGTAGTTCTTCTGTACATCTAAATTGTGTGAGGAGCTGTCTTCTCAGTTCATGCCAGATCAACACAAAGTTCTTACTTTAATAACAAAATTGCAGGTAGAGAAGATCTAATTTTTTTTTCTTTTCTGTCTTGTCTGAACTCATTTTTGTGAATTACTTGGACCATTTTTCATCAGAACCAAGGTTGGGAGGAAATGATTTGTTGCTATGTTAAGGTATAATGCATGTTTACACGTTTTGACTTCAGAAGTCCGTGTTGTTCACAGAAAATGCAGGGAATTTTTATATTCTGCATAAAAGTGCTGACAAAGGGTTGAGTAATGAGACATTAAGTAATCTCAGCCCTCTCAGGAGCCCGTGTGAATACTGAATGTTATTAGTTTGGGCATGTGGAAATCTCAGACCTGTGAATTTCTTCTTGGACTAGTGACCCTTGGGAGGGAGGTTGGTTTTGTTTTGTTTGCACAAGAGCGTGGCGCTTTATGAAATCCATCTGCTGGCTCAGCACAAAGCTCAAGCTCTGGATCTGCAGACTTATTGCCAAAAAATGCAACCTGTGTTGCTGAAATATTCCCTTTCATGAAAGTGGGTATGGGTTTATTACTCCAGCAGCTCTTTTGAAGAAGATCAATTGGAAAATGTCTGTATAAAGTTGGAAAGGCAGGTGTATAAATCTCATGTTTTGGTGTGTTTTCCTTAACTCTTTCACTCTGAATTAATAAAGGACTAATGAGTTCTTTTGTGATTCGAGTACCTCAGCACGTTCTGGTTGCTGGGTCATTGTTAACATGGGCAATTCAGGAATCATTATGAAGGAATTCTTGGATATGAGATTCAGGGAGGTCACAGCTTTCCTCCCAGGGCTGTGCAGGAATTCCTGTATGAACATGAGGCACTAAAAGTTCCTTGTGTAGCCACGGTTCTGTTTGCATCAGTTACAAATGGGGGTGCTGCTGCTCTAATTTGCCTACTAAAAACCCAAATTTCTCTGTTTTTGTGCAGTGTGACAAGGGAAGCTAGAGGAGATCTAATACTCTTCTAGTCTGAACATTTGACCAAGTAACTGCTAAAATGTCAAAAGCTATTCAGGCATGTTCTGCAGGAATATGGCATTTTTGGATGTTGGTGTTAGTGCATTGTAAATGTTAAAAATAATCATGACGAGCCATTGAAATTTCTTGTACACAAGTAAAAAAAACCCAGAATAATGCAAATGACTATAATACTTTAGTTTTTAGGATGTTATTTTTAATATTAGCAGGAGGTTTTTTTTTTTTTTAATGTTTCTAACAAGTGTGTCTTTGCATTGTGTCCCTTTAAATTCTGGTCCTCTCTGCTGGGGTACTGCTCCTTCTCCTTCTAAGCATGGGGCTGCCTACATCGTGCTTCATCTCACTGTGCCACCTCTGACCATTAATGCAAATTGGAGGCCAGATAAGAGTTGCTCTGGATTTAAATTGGTGCAACTCACAGCAGAATCTGTCTCCAGCTCATATTAATGACTGCAAGTGAGAGAAGCTGCCTGAGCAGAGAGGAGGCTCTAATGAGACCATGTTCCTTCACCCGTGGCCATATCTCTGCCACCTAATCTCTTCTCCAGACTGTCGAATCAAGTTCATTTAATTGCATTTTCAGTTAAAGTCTGCAAAGTGCAAATACGGGAATAAACAAGGAATCACGTTTGCATGTTCAAATGTCTTTTTAACTGCAGTGCTCACATTTTTCTTGGTGATGGCAGTGGGATTGTGCTGCTCCAGGGGCAGGGGAGGATTTTTAGTTCTGCTTCTCGGAGCACCTGTGGCATTGCAGGAGCCCACACTCACCCGGGCCCTTTCCCCTGGAGGAAGTTCAAATAAAAACCAAGAGAATATTTGTTTGTCTGTGCTGCTGCTACTAACAGAGTGAGATTTCTGTGCAGAGGCACTGTCTGTCAGCAAAGCAAACACAGCATGTTGTGATGTTTGTGTGCCTGGCTAAGGACAGTATTTATTTCATCCTTGGAGAACTTGCATGGAGGACAGAATTCCCACTGTGTCAGAAAGGATCCGCAGCAGATACCCCAAACTCCCTTCTTTGATAAAGTACCTTTTGTCAGCAAGTGTGTATGTTGAAAATTAGCAGTTCCTTCAGCACAAAAACCTTGACATTGAGTATAATTGAGGAGGTTAGTGTCGGCGTGTTCGTAAGTATTACCTGTCATTTGAAATATGACAGTGCTGTAACTGCAGGACCTTGGGGACTTGGCTGTGCTGGCACTGCCATCTGACTGCCTGGGAGTCTGAGACAGCTTCCCAGCCACTTCGACCCTGAGATAATTAACATGGCCCTGGAGGCTCCTGCCTTTTGCTTTTCTGCACTTGTTGTTTAATAAGATGTTTGTTGCTGTGCTTGTCTTTGACGCAGTGGTGTGCCATTAGGGACACAAGGTCATTCACATGCTGTCACAGTTAGTGGGTTTAGGTAATGCTGTCTGTGCAGCCATTCCCTTCAATTCCAGCAAATTAAAATATTATCATCAATTAGGCAGCTATGCTGGGTGGCTCGCTCTGTTTCTGAGGGGGTGCACATATTTGTGAAAGCAAGGTGACAGGGAGGGAGGATATTATACAACTCAATTGCCAGGGAAAAAGTTGGGTTTTAAGCAAAGTCAAATGCTAAAATGATATCATAGGATGCAGAGCTGGAAGGCAGCACTTCAGGGGAGGGAGGGATTGTTGCTGTCTGGGAGGTGCAGCCTTGGGTGGGAGGTTATCAGCTGTCTGTGGTCAGAGAGAGTTGTTTTAATCACTTGCATTAATCAAAATCATGATGCTTTCGTCCATAAAGTCTTTCTGGTGTTTTACTGAAAGCAGAACACGTTTTTAAGGAGAAAGGAGAGGAAAGAAAACCCAAAAAGTTTCGAACATCTTTGTGTAGACAAGCTGAGCACAACTGGTTTTACTTTTCCACTCTGTGAAACGATGTTTTTAAGGGTTGTGAAAAATTCAACTGCGTTGCTCCAGAGAGATTCCTGCTAATACTTCAACAGCTCACATGGCTGAGCTGCTTTTTGAATATTGTAAGAACTCAAGGCAACACTGAATCTAAATCTAAATAATCAGCTCCAACGGACGGCATGGCTGAGCCAGGGTGCTCCCACAAAAGGGTATTTTTAGCCACAACAAAAGCTTCACAAAGTCATCTTGTTTCTAGGGAATTGTCTGTTTCAAGGAAAAAAACCAAACCAAACCTTAAGACAATCTCCTTCAGGCTGTTTTTCTGTTTTTGTTTAAACAGTTGTCCTCTTTTGTGTGTGTTTATTTCTGAACTAAACAACAAATGAGCATAACCTGGAATGTGCAGTATCAGAGAGCCATGGTTATAGTATTTAGCTTTTCATTTCATCATGTGAGAACAAATGGAAGGGAAAGGTATCTCATTACAGCCATTTAGCTTGAAATACTTCTAATCCTTCTTGCTGGTGGAGAGTATGATTTATAATTAGAACTGTGAAACACTGCCAGGTAATATTGAACAGTGATTTTGGCTGTTTCAGAGGGATGTATTGAGTGGAGAAGCTTGGAAAATGCCATCAGATAAAGTTGCAGATATTGAAAAGATTCATTTATACACCACAATGCAGCCATAAGGACTCACAGTCCAATAACATCCCTCCAGTTCCTTAGTAGTATTATTTCCACTGTCATGCTAATACACAATGTAAGAGGGAAATACAGCAGGTTTCTTCTAATAATCCAGCATTAGTTTGGGAGTTAAGCCAAGATGACTGAAAGCTACAATATTCTAAAGACTCATTCTGCAGTTCCTTTACATTATGAATATAAATATCTTCTCAGACATTAGGCTTTCACTGTATAGCCCACCATTAGGCATAAAACATATGGGAAAGCTGTCTGCATTAGGCTGTTGAAAGAGCTCTGATTTACAGCTCTTCTCTAACCTCACTTTGCAAATATTAAGGGAACACTAAAGGAAAAAGGTATTGAGAATTCTGCATAAATACATTAATCTTTGACTTTCGTGCTGGAGTTTGGCTGACATGGACTTTTATTTTTGTTCTAAACGACAAGTCCAACATTTGTTGTTTAGTTGTAACCTGACAGAAAAATCACAGAAGTTATTTGAACAATTCCTAGTTGGTCTTTTTCTCCCTTAAAAACCCCTGTTACTGGAGGGGAAGAATCATTCCTACAATAAAGATGATGAAGTGCATGATGCTGATCAGCTGGGGTTTATTATATACTAATTCTTGCTTGAATTTCAGTCAGCAGTGACAGAAGACTCCAGCAGGAGATGTGATCCAAAATTGGGGTGTGTGGGGCTGTTCCTTGGGTCACAGCTGGTGGGGCCTCTGCAGTCACTGCTGCTTTCCTTCTGCCTTGGCCTCTGCTCTGAGGATTCAGGATTTTTAGTGGGAATTGAGGAGATAAATACTGTAGGATGTCAGAAGGCTTCCAGTGGTGGTAAGAAGCATAATGTACACATAAATATCCTTTCTCACAAAGCCATTTAACTTTTATTTATCAGAAACCTATGAAGTTCTGTCAATTTTCCTAGTGAATGGTAGAAAATGGATAGAATTAAGTGAGTAAAATTAACAGTAATAAAGTTAGGGAAGCATGAAATTAAAAAAGTGATTGCAGTAATAAGGTATAAAAGTTTTTCAGGAAAAATAATACCCTTTTGACTTGGTGAAAAACAGTATTAGTACTACTTATTAAAGAAGAATATATTTATATGATCAGTATCACATCAATGTAGTCTTGATACTTTCTGGTTTTACCTACTCTATTCAATTTGATTATCTCAAATTAATGTACTTTACAACTGCTAATCAATTTGTTCTTCTCATTTTAATGACAGGTAAGTGTTACCAGCTTGCTTTTAAAAAAGAAAAAATAAAAAGATTGAAGCTGAGGCTTATGAGATAAGTGGAAAGAATCCATTAAAAAGGCCTTTAGTTTCAGGTTCTTGAAGGTGTATAGCTAAAAAAATGGTGTGGAGCTCAGTATTTGCTGATACCTTCAAGTAGCATTCAGGTGCTTCAGTTTGCAAGTTTATACAGTGGCAACTGATTGCAAAATATGTATGCAGCCCCTGAAACAGCAGCTCATCCCTCCAAGGGAGAGCATGCTACAAGGATGGAGGAAATAATTATTTCTGCCTTTTTTCCCTTTTGCCCCACAATTTTTCCTGCATTCTTCACAAATTTCTCCAACAAGGGAAGGGAAAGGGAGTGAGCGTGAAGGAATATGAGTCGGGAGGAAGAGTGAGGTTACACATGGCAATATCATCATTATTCCAAGAGATGGATTTGGATTTGAATTGTCTTGGGAATGGAGGCTCTGTTAAATTGCTGAGATGTTGGACTCGTGCTTAGATCAAGAGAGAAGCAGGGAGGGAAATGATGTCCATCAGTTCTAGGGTTGCTCCATACAACATGGGCAGAGCACAGGTTTCTCTTTACAGGGTCTTGCATGTGAACCCCGCCTTGACATATTTATCTCTATCCTCCCCCTCCACAAATTTCCATAGTTTACAAGTGCAAGGATCAATAAAGCCCAGTAAAATGTCAGACTGAGCATCAGAACAGAAAGAAAACTGTGGTTTGTGCTACACAAACACAATGTTAGTTTTTTGTATAGAGATGTGATTAATACCATTTCACCAAAATAATATATTTGAATATAATTTGTTGAGATTCTTTCTCCCAAAGATCCTCATTAAAACACAGATCCTCAAAAATTGAGAGAGGGGAGATATTCAAAGGAATGTCATTTTACTACACTTTTCACAGCAGTAATATTTCCTGGTGAGCTGGTGATCAGGTTCCTGTGAGATGCTCTGCTTTCTCTGTTCTCCAGTGGGTTGGTTCTGTAGGTGTTAAACAGCTCTGGATAAGCTGAAAAGCTTGATAAGGTCAGAATGGTGAATGACTGCTGGAGACACATCTTACTCACAAAACATGCATTTAGCTCTCTGAATTCTTTTCATCTTTTCATCTCTGTTGTAGTTCCACATCTTATATAGAAATGTCAGCGCATTATTTTATTTTTTTTGTTGTTTTATTACCGAGCTTTGCAGAGCCGATCTTCATTATTTCCTTGCTTCCTGCCCTTTTAATAACCTTTAAATACAGACCCACTTCTTGCTGGCAGAGCAGCTCCTTTGCCGTGGGGGTTTGCAGAGGGGCTCTTGTGGAAGGCAGAGTGTGTGCTGGGAAGCGTTAAATTTCCCTGTGTGTTGTTATCCGAGCCACATCAGCTCAGTGGCACATTAAGCAAAGGGCTGTCATGGTCTGTTGTCATGGAACAGTTCCCATGAACCAGCACTGGGTGCATCTTATGTAACAAGCCTATCTTTAGGCTGATGTGCAGGGTTTCACATCCAGCACCAGGTGGGGATGGAGCTGATGTTTCGTTTCTGCCTCTGCATCTGTAGTTTTTTAACAAGTAGCACGTGGAAAATGGAGGCTGTTGCTTCTTCTGCCTGCTCAAAGGAGATAATGTTCCTTCAAATAGCTTAGTTCTGGAAAGAATAAAAGATTCTGGGTCTGTGACTTAAATGCTGTAGCCTGCTGCCTTGCAAGAGAGACAGAATTTGTCCTGTGGCACAAAAAAGTGCATCTGGGGAGAGGTTCTTTCAGTTTTGGTGACATTTTTAAGACTCGCTTCAGGGCCCAGATCAGATGTTTCCTAGATACCTATTGGCAAATGCCTCGTTTTTGACAGAATTGTTTGGGCTGGAAAAGACATTTTTAGTATTATCAAGTCCAGCCATTAACCCAGCACTGCTGAGGCCACCACAAATCTGTGTCCCTAAGTGCCACAGCTACATTTCTTTTAAATCCCTCCAAGGGTGACACTGCAGTGCTTCTCTGGGCAGCCCATTCCAGTGCTGAGCAGTCCTTTCCATGCAGAAATTTTCCCCATGTCCCATCTGATCCCCCTGGCACAACTTCAGGCCATTTCCTCCTGTCCTGTTGTTTGTGACTTGGGAGAAGAGACTGTATCCTGGCTGTGAGCTCCTTTCAGGTGCCTGCAGAGAGTGAGGTCTCCTCTGAGCATCCTTTTCTCAGGCTGAGCCCCTTTCCCGGCTCCCTCAGCCCCTCCTGATGCTCCAGGCCCTTCCCCAGCTCCATTCCCTTCTCTGGGGAGAAGTTCCAGCCCCTCAATGCCTTTCTTGGAGTAAATGGCCCAAAACTGAACCCAGGATTTGAGCACTGCTCACCTCAGCAGCGGTGAAATATCACACTCAGGGGGTGACCTTTGAGGAAAATCACTAATTTCTTTGTTTAGAGTGCAGAGGGCACAGATCTCATGGAGCAGCTGCTGGTAAATGGAGTATATTATTTCCATATCAGTGTCACACTGTCAGAAAGTGGCACTTTGTTAAGATAATGTGACCTTTAGAATCATCTTTTAGTCTTTTATCCTTTCTCTGGTACCGTGAATCTCGACTTTTAATTCTTCGTGTTTTTCGATGAAGTAGAAATAACACAAAATTCGGTTATTCATGTTCTTCCCTTTCAGGTATATTAGATGATTTTTTCATGAATGGCATAGGTGCCATTTTATCTGGGAAAAACTTCTGTTTGCTGACTGTAAAATGTACATCTGTTCTAAAATGTAAGTTTGGTTAGCATTTACATATTTTATAAAGGAAAGAAATGGAAACGAGAATAGGGATCAGCTGTTTCCAATGGTTTCTATGGGGAAAAAAGTGGATTAAAAAAATGCCCTGTGAGCTTTGTGCTAAGCTGTCTGTTGTAGAAAGTCACAGTGCTGGAGCAATTATTATTTAAAAGAGAAAATGTGAGATTAAGTTAGATACTAACAATTTGATTGAAATATTAGCAATGCTACCTGCTAGTGATATTTTGCATTAAGTTGTCAATATATTTTTTGAGATCCCCCAGCTTCAAAATTTTCCTTCTCAGTCTGATTGTCCTTATTTAGCACTTGTTGAATCTGGGACACCTTGGTGTCTTTCCCATCTCTCTTGGAGCTGCTCCATGAAATGTGAGTCATGCAAGACACTCTGGGTCAAGGAAAGAGACTTCCCTGCTTCCATAAATATGTCCCAGTTTTGGAAATGAAGTTTGGTGATTTTATTTTTTATTTGTTTGTTTTAATTTTTTATCTATCAAAAGATGTGGCTGAAAGGCTTTGTCCTACCATGCTGGTTTCCAGCAATTGCTCCTTTTTGCTTTCATGTCCTGAAGGCTGTGGTCAGAGAAAAAGATCCTGCTACTCAGGATAGGCTCTGGAGCTCTGCTAGATTATTTATAAACTTAACTATTGTGATATGAGTAGAAATCCAGTCGCAAAATACAGCTCAGTAGCTTCATGTGCATATTTTTTTTATTGAAGAAATGTTGATTTTTTTTCCCCAGAGACAAAAACATTTTTAGAATAGAGGCTGCCTGTTCAAAAAACCATATTCATGTAGCAGTCTTGCAGCAATTTGTTTGTTCTAATTGTACAGAAGTCAGAAGTTTAAAATACTTAAAAGTATGTGAAAGTATACACCTAAACATACACCATTCTGAATTATCCTTGAATTTCCATGTAAAATCTTAGCATTTTTGCTGTACTTGGATAACTGAATAAAAATCTGATATAACAAATGTAACATATATTAATATTTCTAAGAAAACGAAGGAAAATCTGATTTATTTTGTTTGTGCCTAAAATTTGAAAGTTGGTTTCTGTGTTTAACAGCAGCTGCTTGAGCCTTGTGTTATTTGGAGTGAAAGGAAAAACCCTGTTAATGGACATATTTAGCAAGAATTCTGTGAGAAAGGAATTTGGTTTCTTAGCCCTGTTTAGTTTTGAAACTATGGAAAGTTACAAAAAAGTTTTATGGGGATTACATTTGATATCGTTTTTGGAAATGATACATTTCTATTTCCAGAATCAAAACCCTTGATTGATTTTTTTTCCCCCCCAAAAAGAAGGGTCATCATATAATCCTGATGGAATAAAACCCAATTTTTCATAACATTTTTATATGACTATTACTTTTAGCAAACTTTCAAGCCTTCCACATTGTCCAAAAAAATCCAAACCAAAAAAACCAACTTACTGCTGCTAATGTTCCCTACTGTGGGTGTATTATAGGACCTTAAAAACTGCTGGAGAAGAAGAGAGCACAAACAGGGAGAGCATCTTCCCATAAACTTTTAAATAGGATTTTAAGCAGATACTGGGCAGATTGTGGATGTGTCAGGTTTGTTAAAGCTAATACTTCAGCTCAGGGAGCCCATTTGGCACTTGAAGTAAATCTCCCAGATGGAACAATATCATTAAAAATTAATTGTAGAACTACTGGACCTGTCTTTAAAGACTTTTGAACTGCTGAGGCTTTCTAATCAGATATTGTTGCTCCAGTTCACCAGTGAAGCGAATCCAGCGACTTTGGCCTACTTCTGTTAATGAAAATACAAATTATTCACCTCAACATACAGGTTGTAAAATGAATCTCCTGGCTTACACATTATCCTTTTCTGCATGTTCAACTTCTGAGTCAAAAAATAAAGGTACATAGTAGATCAGAAGGGACACATCAATCAGCTTGGCACCCTTTGAAAGCCACTTAGAGCCCTCCTAGCAAGAGCTTCCCTCAGCTCATTCCTCTCATGTCCAGCTACAGCACCTTCAGGGCTGTTTGGCGTCATTTTAACAGTCAGAAGCCCAATATTTGCCACTAAATATTTAAATTTGGTAGTTCTCACTGCCACTTTTTTTTTTCTAATAAGGTGTTTGTTGCCACAAAAGTAGTTCAGTGGTTGTGTCGTTTTTTTTAGAAAATACCAGAAATTAACTTCAATTTATTTTGCATATAGCTATAGAAGATGTAGGCACATATATTGTTATGTGCATGTATATTTGTGTATGCTTAATGAAGTGGATAATTTGTGTACAAAGCATCAGCCATTCCTAAAAACTCCAAAAGCAACCAACCAACCCCCCCCCCGCCCCCCAACAGCATCAGACATGCAGAGGATTTTAGTTCAACTCTGAGTTCAGACTCTTTTTCCCAAACACTCTGGTGTAGGTTGTCTGCAAAGTAAGGTAAAGCTTCATTAAACAGCATCAATTTGAAGAAAATGTAATTGTCTTTTGTGGTAAATGCACTATTAGACTCTGAACTCATATGTCATATTTATTAAAATTTGATTTGAACTTCCTTTTCGAGGGACAAGCACAGCACAGATTTATATGGTATTTATTATTGTTTTCATTATGAGGTTTATTTTAATATATTTTTCTGAGTTTATTTAGCATTTCAAGCTATACATCATAAACCTAGCTGGAATGATGCTGGGGATTTTGATGTTTCTGCATCCAAGTGACCTTTTGTGATATTTCTGTTCTGTTTTGTTAGCTTATAGGGGAATAAACTGTGAGAATCAAAAAATGAAATTATAAGAAACAGTTATAAGTGCTTCACCTCTCTTCTTTTACGCCATTAACTTAGTGAAAAATAGGAGAAAATAAATGTGTAACAAAGACAAAGTGACACTCCAGGAAGCTGTGCTGGTTTTTTGTTTGCTGTGCATTCTAAGAGAGAATTTGATCCCACATTGGAACTTAGGATTTTACTGGAAGTACAATTTGGAGAGACTTATCTTACTTGTTTACAGTATTTAATGCTAAATAATATTTCATATGTTATTTTATAGTATCATAAAATCCAGAACCTAACTTTCATTATCCATTTCCATACGGAGTTTGCTGAGAAATTGAACTAATAAAAAAATAATCCAATGAAAGTTTGCATTATGAGCTGCCTAAATCATAAGCCTAGGTTTTTTGCTTCCAATTAGGCAGCCAATTATGGCATTTTTAGTCAGAATGAAAATAACCAGTTTCAACTAGTGATTTTTATGATGTTTCTTTTATACATGTCTATATGCACACATATATAAATTACTCCTTACTTTTTGTGACTCAGATATTGGGCCTCTTAAAGCCATTTGACCTTTCCATAAGGACAAAATAGACTGTGCTATGACAAAATTAAAGCATTATGTATAAACTTGTATTATTTGGGGGTAATTTCACAACCATTAATTCTGCCTTACTCCCACCCCTCCTTTTTTCTGCCCATATTTTAATGTCTCCCTAGAAGACATCCCATAATGCCAGCAGGGGCTGGAACATGCTGAGTCTCAGTGACAGTTTGCTGATTATTCCAATCCATTTGCATTTACTTCCTTACACTTTTATGCCTTAATTTATGCCTTAAATAATGCAAAGGGTGATGCATCTCTGATGTAATTTCACATTCCTTAGGTTAGGATGACTCAGCAGCAGGGTTAAAATGCCACTCAAACCTGGTGTCCCTCGGTGTTTGTCACCCTCAGCCTCCTTGTAGGCACCAATTTCTTGTCTAAAACATGAAGTTGCCATAAGAGCTTTCAGGAGAGTATTTTATTTTCTCTTTCAGCCTGAATAGGTGTTAAGTAGACAACACAATATTGGGCTGGCTTTTTTTTTTTTTT
>VXBR01002667.1:193404-457162 GCA_013400215.1 Cisticola juncidis | reverse complement strand
TTTTTCTTTCTTTCTTTCTTTTATTTTCTTTTTATTCTTTTGTCATTTTCATTTAATTACTCAGTTCGACTCTCATACCTTGTCAGTATTGTGCTGCTCCATGTCCATGGCATTCTGTGCTGCTTCATGAAATGAAGATTTAATAACAGCAGCATTTCTTCTTTGCTTTCACACTTCAGAAGTATCAGAGTTTTGCACAGAAGCAAGAGCAGATGTGTGTGTATCTTTCTGACCTCTTTGTACCTGCAGAATGAAAGATAAGTTTTCCTTTTCAGTGTTGCTGTTATTTTCTTGTCTGCAAGGACAACTTACACTTTATCATGTTAATTTTTTAATTTTTCCATCATGAATGTTGTGTTAGGAGTAAAACATGGTATACAACTTCTTGTTTGTTGCTCTTTCCAGCTGCAGAATAGATGGGTGGAAAATCAGTGCCAGTTCATCAAAAGCCATTGGAGTGCACTTAAAAGATCAGGCTGGACATGGTTAATTCCCTTACTCTTTCTTTTTTGGGTTTTTTTTTTTTTTAGAAACATGTTCTAGGAGTTGTGTAATTAAATTATTACCTGCTGTATCACCATCTGCTTACACGATTTTGATACGTTTCTAACCTCTGTGTGTGTGTGTTCACTTCATGACTTCAAGGAAGTGCCAAAAAAGCAGTGAACGTACTCAGCAGATGGACTGAGGGACTCACACCCTTCAAGCAGTCAGTCTTGATTGGTCTGTGTATAATTAAGCATATTTTCTCTAAATCTAATTACTTGGTTTCAAAACATGGCAAAGATGTTTTTATTTTCAATAGTCAAATATTCCTTATGGAATGAAGAGTTACTCCAGATCATTGCTTGGATAAACATTACTATTAGAATATTCCTGTTAAGGTCATGTATGATTGTTTTTCATTTACCTCAATACTTGTATCATTGTCTTTTAAAATATTTAACTCAATCCTTGGCAATGTACCTGTATGCTGCAGGTAAATCTTAAAAAGAACTAGGTCTGGATGCTCATAGTAGGCCAAAAAATCTCAATGCTTAAGTACTTCAGATATGTGTTTGTTTTCAACCCTTAATGGTATTTTATTCAAAGAATAAAATATATTCAAAGAACATTCAATTAGAATGTTCAGAGGGTTAAGGCTGGAGCGTGTTGTCCAACAAAAAGCAAGGTGTCATTTTAATTTAGAGGTGAGATCTGCAGATGTGAAGTCCGCATGGAAGAAGGACAGTAAGATCTGGCTGCAGTAGCAGAGCATTCTCCCCAGCCTCAGTGGGTTATTTGAGTGTGTTTGTAGTGATCATGGATATCTTTGGAACCATCCACTGCATCCAGGTGTGATGTTGTGGCTTGTGGTTTGTTGGGGTGCTGCTCCAGTGCCATCCAGCTCTGCCAGGGAGCCCTGCTGTGGGATGGGCTGTGCTGCTCTTGGCTTACAAACTGGCTTTGAGCTCATCTCAGTGCAGAATTGGTCTTTATCATTTATTAAAATAGCAGAAGTAAATAGTGAGACATCTTAATGATCACCAGCTTACAAGTTTAAACAAACAACGAAGCAAACCTGAAAACAACATCAATTTCAGCTGGTAATTCAAGGTGTGCTGTGGGATGGAGAGGCACTGCTGACTCAGTTCTGCTGGATTCAGAGTTTGGGGAACTGACCAAACCAATTTCTTTTAGCACTGGTGAGAGTTAAGCAGCCTGTGCAGCCCAGGGGAGGAGTTCATGGTGTCAGGATGAGGAAGTGATGATTCTCTCAAACACTTGTAGCCTGGGAATTCCATCGACTGCTGCATTCATTAACAATCTTAAGCCTTCCACTTGGTGGCTCAGGTCTGATGGGCTCATTAAATGGGAGCCCATTCAGGTTTAATTCAGCTGTGTGAAGCCTAAACTGTGATAGGGCTCTAAGAAGATTTTGCTTTCCACCACGTTATGTAAGTTTTCCAATTTCTTACTCATTTTGCAGTCATTTTGACCTTGCTAAACCAGATTCCAACTATCTCCAGAAGCATTTAAGTAGCTTTTTTCAGTGCTGTATTCAAAAACTCTTAAGCTAATACCCTCTCTACATTTCATTCCCTATATATTTATTTTTCTGGTTCTCATTAATTTAATTAGGTTGCAGTCCTCCTTTGCTCTTTGTGAGATTACTCTGCTGGATAAATCCATTTTAACTTTGATGACTTGTGCTAGAGGTGCATCCTCATAGGTACCTACTCAAATAAAAGGGCCCAAAGTCAAGTATTCTCCTTTTCCCATAAACAAAATTCCCAATACAGTCAGTAAAATTACTAGTTTTTGATAATCTGCACCTCTAATGAGAAAGTCATCTCTTTACTTCAATGGTAGCTACTTCAATGATACATAAAAGTGCTTTAGAACAGTGCTGATTTTGGTTTTGAAATCACCCAGCAGCTTAACAACCAGCTTTGATATAAAATTCAGTTCTCCAGTTCTTTGTAGTAGTCTGCACTAGGTAGAAAAGTTTATGGGCATTTAGCCAACTGCCTTTTTATATGTTGCATCCACCTGTTTTGACATTAATCCATAAAAATAAACTCCATATGCAGCCCAGAAAATGGTCTTTGTGGGTCCCAAGCTACAATGGCAATAATTAAAATGATTGCTTTCATGTCCCAGATGGTGACTGTGGTAGATAATTGTATTCTCTGCAATTATTTTGGACTAAGTTTAGCAGAGGAAGGTAAAAAATCCAGTATGGTTTTGAAACAGCACATGATATTTAATTGGTTTAACTGAAGGCTTAATTCTTTCCAGGATCTAAAAGTAAGGGGGAAAATGGAAATGGATCACAGGCCCAAAAGAGATTTATGGAGGCATTGATGTGTTATTTACATACAGATGTGGCACAGTGGTCACTGAAGGGTTTCTGTCTTTACATTCAGTGTGGTGGGCTCTGGGCATGGCCCTGTAATGGGAATTTCTAAAAAAGTCTGAAAATGGGTAATGGAACTCCCTGCTTTTGGCCATATTCAGACCAAGCCCTTTGCAATGTCTGGCAGGGCAGCTACACCCTTTGTGTCTGGGTGAAGCACTGTCATAGCTTGATACTTAAAAGAGATTAAAAATTGAGTAATTAACTGACATCCTGACAGCTGATGATGTTATCCAGTTGTAATGATTTTCCTTGTGTTATAACAACCCTGGTCGTTCCAGGCTGTGTTTTATATAAATATTTTGTGATAGAGCAGTGCTTTGTGACTTCCCCAGTTTTACATTTTCGTGCCATTTGCCTAACGTTTGGTCTCAAAACAGCTTTACTTTTAAGTGCTATTGAAGATCATTTATTTTTAATAATGCCCCTGTTCATAAATAAATTATAAAAGCTATGAGACATGCTTAATATAGCTCACTGTGTTTCTAAATACCCTCAATGCATAAAGAAATTACAGGTATGTCCTATATCTGAAATACAGGGAATTTTGTGTGTTTGCTGTTGGAAAAAAAAGAGCATTCAGATTTTCAGTCTTGAATTTTCGTTAATGTACAAACTGTTTTCTAATGTTGATTCTTGATTCATTTTAATTATAAATTTAGTCACTCTAAATTTTTCATGAGCTTGGGTGACTTTTCACTAGAGACTGATTTGCCTCTTTCCTTGCTGTAAATCATGAAAAACACTGTACTGTGAAGCTCAATGGAAGATATTTCTCTGTAAAAAAGTAGTAGAGATAAAGGAAGTGCTGCTGCTTTTTTGATTTGCATGTCCTGATCCTCTTCCTCATGGGCATCTTCTGACTTCTCTTTTTTTTTTTTTCCTGAGCTTGGAATTAGGTCATGTATAAATAAAGCTGATTAAGTTGTTTTGTGAGGGAAATATTCCCACTAAAACCCTAAATTTAATAAAAATGCACATTTTTAGTGAGGAAATGTTTATTTCTTCGAGAAATAATTAACATGTAAGGTAAAGCAGAACATGTTTAGCTTTGAATGACATTTCTGGGGAAACCGAAAAATTTCATTTTTATTTCTTGAAGTCAAAGAAAATACAGATCTTTATAAGGTTTAGGATTTGTATCCATATTTTTATATATACATACATATATTTAATTTGTATTTCAAAAGGGAAGAAAGGCAGCAGAGACCAGGGCCATTCTGAGAGTCACTACAGTGATCTAGACAGTTTCCCAGGGGCCTGCAGAGAGACAGAAGCTGCATATGAATGATGGTTGGTTATACATTTGTTTATTTTATGAAGTCTTCTCTTCTTCCTTCAAGGAGACATCTAAGTATTGTAGGTAAAAATCATTCTAGAAAATTTGACTGTAATTCGTATTTTGATCCAAATTATCAGTATAACGTTGAAAATACTCGTATAGCATTTTGCAGAATTTAATAATATAAAAAAGGGAGTCACTAATAACATGTGTGTTGGGAGTCCTTTTCAGAGTCAGTTATGGATAATATTTTCATGAATACTGCCAGGTTATGTTCTTTGGAAATGAGCTTATTGATTCCCTTCAATTGGAGGCTGACTTTGAGAACACTGGTTTCTTACTGACTCCTGGCTCTGCACATGAGAGCTGGTGACTGAAATTAAAATTAGGCTGGGAATAAAATCAATAAAAAGCTTTACAACTTTGAAATTTCCATGAAACTCTCCAATCAAATGTTTTTAAAATGAAGTTGTCAGAAGTAGCACAGGTTTCCATTTGTTTGTGTCACTGGACAGATGCAGCAAACGAAGCCCAAGCTAGGAAGAAATTAAATATATTAACTTAATAGAGCCTAAATCCAGATGGTTTTCCTGCTTCAGGCTGAAGGGTTCATGGAATAGGAACTCATCAGAAGGAGAAGTCTGCCTGGGCAAGCCCAGGCCCTGCTGTCCTGCTCAGCCTTGCTGTAAATCCAGCTGTGCTCCTCATCCAGAGCTCCTGCAGTGAGTCCTGGTGGGAATTGTTGTGTTTCCATCCTGCTCCAGCCCAGCTGCAGTTACCAAAGGATTTTTGGAGATGTAGTATGGCAGTAGCAAGGGGTTGTGCCAGAAGCTTGTGTGACCAAGGCTGGGGCTGACACAGACCTTGTCTGTGTCTGTTCTGGCCTTTCTGACACAAAGGTATCCCCACTTTTTGGGTGATGTGGAAATCGCGTCAAAGGCCACAACAAATCCGAGACACGTAAATGAAACGCTTCATTTATCCCTAATTTGGCAAACCTGCGTCGTTCCTGTGCTTCAAGGGTTACAAGTCAAGCAGTTTTTAGCAAGCTGCTAATCTGCTGTGCTTGCTCTATAGTTAGAGTTGCTTGCTGTCCCAGGAGCTTCCAGCAAATGCTCATACAATCTGATTAACATGGTTCACATACAAAGGGCGCTGGCCTGGGGACTACCACGTCTCATTAATGGAAATGAATTTTTCATGCCATGGCTGCTATGTCTCTGTGTTAAGACTTTTCATTTCTTTTTCCAATTCTGTCTCTTTTCTGTATTGTATTTTTTTTTAAGCAAAAATGTCTGTATGAATTTTAACAACTGGTTATATTACAGGTCTGAGAGTTTTTATATTTGCATACTGATGTTATTTTTACTAAGAAACAGATGTATTGGCAGCAGAGGAAAGAAAGGGAGTGCAATGGCATACATTTGTGTTTATATTGAACCCTTTAGCTCTGATTGAATGCTGGATGAGCTCAGCTTAAGGATGAGGTGACTTGATCTGTTCTTGGCATCACTCCTGCTTTGTGTGGGAGGCTGGAGCAGGTGACCCTGTGAGGTCCCTGCCAGCCAACATTTCATGATTCTGTGAATTGTCAACTTTCAGTGTAACTTTCTATAATTAATTCCAGTATTGTAATTGATGTATCATCCCATCTTTTTAATAGGCTGTAACGTGTTTCTGCTGTCACAGGAATATGGACATGTTCTGGTTTATAGCTGAAAGCAGGGAGAGGAGGTTTAGTCTTCTCTTAGCACTGTTCCTTGGGGTGTTTTGGATTAATGGTGCTTTTTAAAGAAAATGGGAGAGGAAGCAATAGTACATATTAAGCCAGTATGCAAAGTGTGCCTGGTCATCCACAGCTGCTTTCCTGTGGCATTTGTCAACATCTTTTGATTGTCATTTTCTGATTGCCATTACCTTGGTGAAAGTTCCCAAACATCCCTGGCTGTCTAATCCAGGGTGTGTACCTCGACATGGGTATCCAGCATCTTACAGGATCACCAGCCCACATTTATCTGATGGTACAGACCTGAATTAGCAGCAGCCATCAGCCCTTCTGCTGATGCACTGTTCCCACTTCAGAAGGGAATTGCTGCAATGCCTCAAAGCATCAGTTATACATGGTTTATAGCCTCCTTTAGTGTACTAAGCTATATGTTTCTTGAATATGTCCTCTTTGTTCTTGTCATAATGCACACTTTGCTTCTCTTCAACTGCTAATGTCTCTAAATCAAAAAGTTCTACAGCATAAACAATTTAAGCTGTAATAGCTATGCACAATGCTGGCCGAGTATAAAGAAGGTTTAGGAGAAGTTTTTTCTCTGTGGTCACTGATCTGGTTTTTTTTTAGATTATAAGGTGTGTATCACACTCTTCTCTAAGAGGTCACGAAGTGTTATGGTTGCTTTTTAAGAAATTATTCATTGAGAGATGTGTATAAACTAACAGTATAAATGAGCTCAGTCTACTGGCAGGCCGTGATAAGTTGTGCATGGATGGAAGTTTGACTGTCAACTTGAGTGTGTCAAAAATGACCAGAACAGACTGAGAACTGAGGTAGTTCTTTAGGCTAATGGAGTTCTCCAGTTTATTTCTTGCAATGGCCTCATTTCCATTAGGCACAGCAAGGCATTATTCCCTAAATAATGATTGGGAAACCATCAAAGAGAGGCAGATTAAAGATTAAACCATAGGCTAAGCAGCTATGCCTCCTCTCCCAAGGATGTGGTCACAGTTGGGTAGGATTTGGATGGGAACAGCAACAGATCTGGCTGCCTTTGTAGCTTTGTTCCAGAAGGGCTTAAGTAAAAGTGTGACATTCTTCTGGAGAGCCACTGAAAGCACACACATTAGTGATGTGTGAAGCTTTTCTTCATGTAAAGATGAAGATGTACTTCATTACCTGAAGATGTAAAACCTGTGGCAGAACTGCCACAAGACAGGTGTGCAGAGGACACAACAGAAAGAAAGGGTGCTTCCTTTAGTTTTTATCCTCAGGAATCCACTGAGGATTCCTTGTTGAACTGAACTAACACATCTTGGGTTTTCTTTTTAGGAGAAATCATGAACTCACTTCAGCATGTAGACACTGGCGGATTCAGGATGCTGAATGTCACACCATGTTGACTATGTGTGAAAAAAGTGTCCTGATAAATTCACAGGGATTGTACTCCATGCAAAATTACACCTCCAGGCAGACTCAAATGACCAAACTCTTGACATTTCTCAAACTTGACAGCTTATTTCAGTGGAGATTTAGGAAAAAAAGAAGGTCAAAGGACACCAAACATATTACTGCTCTACTCCGCCTATAGCTATAGCAACACTAAATCTTCTAATATTGCATCTTGGGGCAAGTGAAGGGTTTCTCATTTAGGCCCTAGGAGTAGGAATAAGCAAGGCTTAGGAAGAGCAGCTGAGGGAGGTGGTGTTTGGAGAAAAGGAGTCTTAGGGGGGACCTCATCTCTCTACAACTCCCTGGAAGGAGGTGTAGCCACGTGAGGTTGGTCTCTTCTCTGAGGTAGCAAGTGGTGAGACAGGCAGAAATGGCTTTAAGCTGCACCAGAGAATGTTTAGATTGGCTATAAGGAAACATTTCTCCACTGAAAGCCCTGGCACAGCTGCCCAGGGCAGTGTGGAGTCACCACCCCAGAGGTGTTTGAAAGCTGTGAGGTTGTGCAGGGACATGGGGCAGTGGTGGCTTTGGCAGTGCTGGGTTAAAGGCTGGGCTTTAAAGGCCTTTTGCAGTGTAACCAACCCCCAATTCTGCCCTACAGATCCTGTGCAAGGTTGTTACAGCCTGCAAATGTCCCTGCAGCAGTGTGGGGGCTGATAACGCCTGAACAGCTCCTCCTGCCAGGAGCCTGGGGTGTGCCTGGTGTGGGGGACACAAGGATGCTCCACAAACATCCTGGGTTGCCACAGCAACCTCACTCAGTGTACTTGAGCTTTAACATCCCAGAGTTCACCTGGAAAATAAATCTGGGGTGGTTGTGAAGCACACTCACTTGTTTTCTGAGTTCTTTGGGTACAGATTGTTGAAAAGAGAGGAAAATTATGTGACTGCCTCACTGTTTTCTGCCATAAACCATGCACAGAATCATTAAAGCTGTCATCTATCAAAATATAGTAAAATTCCAATAAAGCTAAATTGTAAATGTTGCCATCTTCAGCTCCATAATATATTATTTTTAAGGGCTCTCTGTCATTGTTGAACTTGATAAAACTGAGTAAAATCCCACTGAGCAAGAAATGAGAAAAAAAATCTAGAAAATGTAGTATTGAAGTAAGAATTTAATTTTTTTATACAAGTACTGACCTATTTTTCTACAGCAAGTTAGAACAGCACAGGATGGTGACAGCAGGAACATTTTTGTATGTGTCTATCAATATTTTGAATATATCATTTAAAATCTGGTTTTATCCAAAAAATTACTCTTGACATCAGACATCAGGGCTTCATATTTCCTCTGTATCTCTGATTTCCATGTGAAATATTGCTAATAGGAAGATTTGTCTTCTGTAATAACTGCCTAAGTTTGAGAATTTGATCCCAAACTCTAAAAACTGGAGCACTTGGAACAGATTGCCCAGAAAGGCTGTGGAGTCTCCCTCACTAGAGGTACCCCAGAACCATCTGGGTGCCAATCCTGTGCTCTGTCCTCTGGGATGACCCTGCTAGGGCAGGAGGTTGGACCAGTTTTAGATAAAATTGTGTCCCAAATGCTCCAGAGCCATCCGCTTGTTTATGGGGTGTGGTTTCTTTTTTTGTTTGATTGTTGTTTTTTTTTTCCCCCAAACAGAATGTGTTACTATTTTCACTGCAAGGTTTTGTCAATGATTGTTAAAATCAGGAATGGAGTTGATGCCTGTGATGAGGCCAGATTCCTGTTTCTTTTGTTTGTAGCTCATCCAGAAGAGTGACCTTTTGGTTTTGGTTTTCTTTTGTTTGTGTTGTTAGTTGGCTGGTTGGTTGCGGTTTTGGTTTTTTATGTTATTTTCTTTTTCTGGTCTGTGGGTTTTTTGTTCTTTTCAAGATATGGGTTGAAACCACATCATATTTTGCAATGTTAGTTTTGCATCTTTTGAAGTATAGCAGACTCCTGCCAGCACACTTTATTACAGTGTAGTAGCTTGCAAGTGTACAGTTTCCAAATTTTTGAATTTAAAATGAGTTATTTTTTTTAATAGTAGTTTAAATAGGATTGACTGTAATTAAAGAGAAAAAAGAGTTGAACAATAATAAAGTGAAATGTGCCCAAGCAAAGACCGGCAATGTAAAAATTTCCGAAGCAGAAATGAGTCATATAAAATTAACTTTCTTAAGAACTGCTATGGCCTGTTAGTACAACTATTGCTGTCAGCATTTTCAAGTTAAACACCATTTACAATGATTTTATTTCACATCAAATTCAACTATAAGCTTAAATGCAAATGCCCCCAAAATAGTTTTTGTCCTGCCAAAGCTTTGCATTTTATTTCTCTCAGAGGCAATTATAATGTCTGGGGGGATATAATGAAAAATATATTATTGATGAAACCTTGAAGTTGGAACCTTGAAGTTGGAAAAATGTATCTATGCAGGCAAACTGGGTATTAGGTTAGTGTACAGGCAGTCAATGTGGGGAAAATGGGAAAAGGGAAAGACTGACATTTTGGAAGAAGAGCTTAGGGAGGGATGGACAGGAGCTCAGGTGGGGTTTTGGGAAGGTAAATGTAAAGGTGGTTTGGGCAGGAGGGTTTAGGGGGTAGGGCTGGGGCCTGGTGCAGATGAACAGAGATGTGGGACAGAATTTCTTCCCTTTACACCCAGTTTGAGACCAGTGTGTCCACAATGCATCCCAACTATCCCTAGAAGTTCTGATTCTCCATCTGCTTCTTTTTAGAATCACTGAAATCCTGTCCCGAGCCCTTCTCAAGGAGAACAGCAGGATCTGAGTGTTGATTCCAGTGGAAAAATGGGTGATTAATTCATGAACTAAGAAACTGGGGTGTCTGTGTGTGTGTGGCTTCTCTCCCCTTGTTTGGTATTGTCATCCTGATGTTTGCAAATGAGCAAAAAGAGAGAACAGTGAGAAAACGGAGCTGTTCCCACCCTAGTGGGAGGGAAGAGCTGTCCTGGAAGCAAAGCAAAGGCAGCAGCACAGCACAGAAATGCACAGGGTCCATAACAGAGCCATTTATACTGATCTGATTGCACTGCAGTTTTAATAAACCTCCTTGGTAGACTCTGCATATATCACAGACCCTGTTAGCTCCTATAAGGTCAGTGAATATATCTGAGTTTTGTTTCAGGCAAGAAGCTATTTGCAAACTGAACGTGTCTGAGAATGGTAAAGATCTGTGTTAGGAATACATGCCCAGCATTTTAGAGACCAGCTAAGGCTCATTTTTGGTAGCTGATACCTGTCTGCTGGGGAGGAAGGAGATTCCTGCAATCTTTCTGCAAGCCCCAGGAATTCAGAGATTCTGAGAAGGCAGCAGGCAAATATATCCATGTTCCTATGCACATCTGGAGGCCCAGGATATTATAGCTCAGGTGGCTGATGCATTTGATAGTAGGCAAATTAACCTTTGTTCCAGCTGGACATCATCATGCACAAGTCTTATCAGTCAGGGTGCACCACAGACCCTGTTCTTGTCATGTTGTCCTTTGGGTTGATATTTATGGTATCCTGGTCCATCCTGGCTTTTGGTGATACAATAAAATCAGTGAGAGATTTTGGAGAGCTCAAATACTCTGTATCGGTCATCTGTGCCAAAAAGGACTTACTAGTGAAAAGACAACTTTAGATTGAGCTTAGCTGTGTTTTACAGACCTTTTTCCAGTCTGATCTCTCTGATCTGTTGTTTCTGCCACAACACTGCTCAGTCTTCCAGGTTGCATTCCTGTTCAGTGAAATGTGAACAATTGGTGAGTTTTGCCATTTGTTTTTATCTGGTGGCTCTATGGAATGACAAGATATTTAATTGTCCTGCTGTAACAGCTGCTCTCCACATCCCAAAGGTGAGGGAAGGGAGAAATCATTACTGCACCAAATTAAGGCAGCGATGATGGAAATATCACATGGTTATTTTTGAATTACAGGGTAGTGTAATATTGCTGTTGACAGGGGCCTCATAATCTCTTCTGCAAACAGGGATTTATGACTCTGAAGAAATTTGTCTAGGCCTGAAACTTGGCATCATCTCGTTTAACAAAGTACTAATTTGTTGTCATACATACTCTAAAGCCTTGCAAGTGCAGTGAGTGTTGAGTTCCATAAGTACAGCTATTGGCCCTTCAAACAGGTGATGGTACATCTAATTTGGGGGTTTTCCTAGGGACAAGAGGATTACAAGGACTTAGAGGAAAGTACTCTATACTCTTAGAGTACAAGGACTCTGTGTAGAAGATATTCAGAAGAAAATACAAATGAAAGAGACCCCTTTAAAATAAGATGAGCCAGCTACCCCGGAATTTTGGATTTATGACTGTACTAAGAGGCCGCAATGCCTTTAGGAGAATTCCTGGATGAATTTTGCCTTTTCTGTGCTGAGCACTAAGTGTTAGAGAAGGTTTGCTGTGAGCAGCCCATTAACACTTGCCACACTTCCCGCTGTGCATGAGCCTGCTAATTGTCTCTGCTATTTATGAGCTGCATTTAACAACTGCAGCGCCAGTCACAAACAATTTACAGTAGGGTGTTCATATTGCTTTTTCCTTGTTGGTTTCATAAAATGTTCATTAAACTTACCTTTCTGTTACGGAGGGGGTGGCAAGACCTTTAATGAAGATAATTTTCTATATTTTTTGCTGATAAGGGATTGAAGCAGGGAAGGCTGACAAGAAAAGAAGTTTCTGGTGGTTCCATAACAAGATGTTCCTATCAGGCAGGATGTAAATGTGTTATTTTTAAGGTCAAAGCACAGGCAGAGAGTTTTGAAATGGGCTCGTTAAGGCAATAACGATCTGATAAAGCTGACTCTCCTGATTTCTTGTGTGCAGTTAATTGAAAGGATATTTAGCTTTGGGTTGATACCTCTTTATAAACATTCTCCCCACAAATCAGTGGAAGTATAGAAATGTACATCAGCTTTATTGGTCATCAGCTTGGCTCTGTCCAGTATTCCAGAGTTTATGATCCCCTTTGCTGTCCCTATAGAACAGCTTTAAAGCTCACTTGGTGCATATTCAGACTTCTGGCATTTTGCAGTTGCTCTTTTATCTTTATAATAAAACATGTATTTAACAACAATTAAATGTTGAAACAGCTTGCTGGCAGATGGGGTGAATTTTCTATCTCCTGAAGTTTTCAAAAATGTCTTTCAAAAATATGTTCATTTTATGGTCTGTGTTATAGAGAAGACTGAACTAGAGTATTGTAGTGGTTTTTCTTGACTTCACTTTTTCCTGTATTTCTATTGTCATTTTTGGTCACAATTCTCTATTACTGTGAATATGTGATGTTTTCTTTCTTTTTCCAATTCCAAGCCAAAACTACTGTTTAATGTTTAAGTCATTAACCAGCTAAATACCAAATAGAACAGGTGATGCAGATTGCATGGCACAAATGATCTGTGCCTTGAGAACCAGATTTTACATATTAATTTGTAAAATTAATTTTGGAGTGGTTAAATGCAGTGCAGGCCCTGATCTCAGATACTTCAAGGTAAGTTGTGCTCTGTCCTTAGACTGAAACAATGAGCTTAGAAATATTAGTGGGAAAAATGAAGTTAACAACTGCAGCTACTCTTGCATTCTGTGCATTCTTTAACTAGAGGACGTGTGTTGCTAATAAGATCCCATACTCCAAAGACTGGTCTCAAATATAAAACTGAATTGAATATTGATTTTTTATTTTAGGTCATTTAGCTGCTTGCATATTTGCTGTTGGTTTGTTTCTTTTTTTTTTTTCCCTGAAGCGAGGAAACTGGTTTTGGTGCTTTGAATGAAAATAGAATTGCTGAGATGCTAAGATGTAGAATGGGGCCACTACTTATCTGCATAATAACCATTAATAAGCATTTCAAGAAATTTCATATGTATTTTTATTATGCATTTACATGTAGATTTAAATAACCTTTATTAATACACTTCATTGAACAATAATACACTTTAATACCATAAATATGGGAAAAACTTAACTACCACAGATAGGCAATGGTCAACATTCAGCAAGATTAATATTTTCCATGTAACTGCATCTGAAAGCTGCCTTAATTCTGGTTTATGGCTAGTACTGTAGTAATCTGCCAAGGGTTTACTTATTTGGCTAAAACAGTTTGTTAAATGACTTCAGGAATTCTGGAACCAAAATTATGTATTTATGAAATTCAGTGATGATTTGCTTTGCTTTAAAGGACAAAACATCAGTCTTTAATTTCTAATAAAAAGCAATATGAAGTGGAATTGGAAAGATGAGATTGTTGGGCCGTTGATATTACCTAGCAGCGATCTCTGTCACTGATGGTTTGCAAATTAATCCTTCCACTAACAGAAGAGAAGATGGAGTGAAAGGGCAGATAAATAGCTTGAAAATGAGTTATCTCAATTTTCCAAAGAATATTAATGTGTGCTTTGATGTCCAGTTGGTGCTTGGCAGGACACAGCAGGCACTTCTGGGGCTGGCATTATAAAAATCTTCCTGAACAGCCTGGGTGGAGAGGCAGAGCTCCCTTGGGAGATCTCTGATTCACATCCCTGGGACTGAGGTGCTGAAGTTCAGAGCATCCTTCACACCTCAGGGCTGGGCTGACAAATTCCACAGAGGGCACCCACAGCAGCTCTGCCCCTGTTCGGCTTTGTGGGTTCCGCTGGAATTTAAGGGCTAAATTCACAATTGTTATTTAAATTAATAATTCGGGCTTTCACACTAATTTAAGAGGCTTCAGTTCAGCTCATTCTAAGCTCTGTTGTTCCCACTATGTAAGGAAGAGTTTGGACTGCAGGGACCAAACTGCAGGGACCAAAAAAAATTTATTTGCACAGGGACAGGAGTGGTGGCTTGGAAGGTGTGGGCTCTCTTGCCTGCTGCCAGGCTGTGTGACAGGTATAGGTGAGGGATATTTATGTGGCTGCAGGGAAAATAGGAACTGTAAATTGGTATTGTTCAGAGGCAGATAGCCTTTCAGGGGACGATAGGCTGTTTCATTATATTGGAGCTTGCAAGAGGTTTGCTCTCTTCAGAGAGCTTCAAAAAGCTGAATTCCACTCTGCCATTCCAGTGGGTTGCTCTATTATGTGGTAATGCTAGGTGGAGGTGAGTCCTGGAGAGTGAAAACGCCTTAAAACATAAAAATGGAGTGATAATGTAGTGTTGTTGGTGTCAGTCTAGTGTTCATCGCTATGAGAGGTTTCATATCTTTATTTTCATTTTTCTCTAATTGAGAATTGAGTCTGATGTTTGAAAAGCCCTAAATTACAGATGCTTATGTGTTGGAATGGCTATTGTCAGAGTGTGGGGGAAAAGGCACCCTGTTGTTGCAGTCTGTCAAAAATGATTTGTTGAAAATTGACTTTGAGTGTTTGTAGTGGAGGTCAGAGTTCCCTTTAGAGGGCTTCTACTTCCATAGAAATATCTAGAAGTGCCACAGTTGTGCCTTGCTATTAAAAGAATGATTTTGTTACAAATACTTACCTGGCAGTGCTTTTGATTCATTAAAATGGGAAAAATAAGTGGAGCAAAACAGCTGGGACAATTTCTAAGTAAATTCATCAGTCATTCAGGAACTATGCATTTAAAATACCTATAAATAATAGAATGCTCCATCTAAATGGAAGCCTTTTATTGATATGTAAGTACAGTGTCACCCTGAAGTTTCTTTTTTAATTTATCATTTCCTTGTGTTTAGAATCAGATGAGGCAATTCATATTATTTCCAGCTTTTCAACTTTATTTTAGCATCATTATTTTGTATGGTGTGTGAAATGAAATTGTTGCACACAGTTGTTAAGCTTTAAAATTACTTTCAGGTAACAAATAATTGTTTTGGAAACTCTGAGCCTTCACTCAATTTTTTAATATTATCTCGAGGACTGACAAAATAATTGGATAATTTCAGTGGTTTGCCATTGGCACTTTTAAATTCCTTTTATTCATATTCTTACAATCTATTTCCCATGAGGGTGTTCATGGGACTGCTGATCCTACAAAAGACAGGACAGTGGAAATGGAGAGAGTGAAAAACTGAGTTTTTGGGCTTTGTTGTCTGTTTTGTTCTCTCAGGTTGACAAAGGACAAATAAATGGTTCATGTGTGCATACAGAAACAAACATTTATGTTTTGAATTTTGCTTTAACAGATAAAAAGATGGCCTATCACAAGGTGAATGCAGAGCAGAGAGCTCAGGGGCACTCCCCATACCTGGACAGCGATGAGCTCCAGGCCACAGCGCTGGATCTGGAGTGGGACATGGAGAAGGAGCTGGAGGAGCCTGGCTTTGACCAATTCCGACTGGACAGGGCAGCCCAGCACCACCTGGGGAACTCCCAGAGCCCTGACCTTGACCTGGAGCCCATCCAGCCCTGCTCTTCTCCAAAGGGAAGGTTCCAGAGGCTCCAGGAAGACCCTGACTACATCTCCCACTACACCAGGCAGGCGCCAAAGAGCAACCGCTGCAGCGTTTTTCGGATACTCAAAGCCTTTTGCACTGCTTTGATTTTATTTATTTTTGGGATTGTGATAGGATATTATGCACGCAAGAAATGCCCTTCTCCCCCTACATCTCAAGAACCAAATAATCCTCATATCTACCATGAAATTCTCAAGGAAATCAAAGCTGAAAATATTCAACGAATTTACAGGTATGTACCTTGGCAGGTTTCTTGTCTAAACGCTCTCAGATGTCACTGTTAAATCTTCACCTGATTTTTTTTTTTAATGTGAAATTTTATTTACAAACCCTGACTTTTTTTTTTAATTCAGTTTTATCATGATGCTTGGGAGATGTTCAAAAGCGTGTACAAAATCCATTTTTTAATAATGCAAATTTGTGCTAACCATAGGTTTTGCTTTAATTATGTTCTATTGCTAGGTGTATTATCTTTAATGTAAATGAATTAAAAAACATAGATAATTCAAATTGAGTTGAAATACAGAACAGCTGTCCTAGATCCAGCTGACTGCCAAATAACACTATTGAAAAGCAAGGTTGATATGATGTTCTGTAATATGTGGTGCTTTGAGAAATCCCCATCTGATTTTTGGCACAAAAGTGAACTCTAACTGGTGTTTTTTTCTCAATATGGTAAATTAAACCTTTATTCTCTGTGGGTTTAGGATGGAAAACTTGACCTTTGCACTCTGAAAGATGGTGATTTGTTTATTTTTTTATTCTTTGTTACCTGTTTTAAGAATGTAAATTTTTGGAAAACATCTGGGTTTATTCGGTTTGATTTTACCCTTTCCTCAATGTGGAATCCTTTCAGTGCTTTGACAAGTCTCTAGAACATGTTTGTATCAGAGTATAATCACTTTTCTATAGCAGTGAGTGTGGAAGAAAATAGTTTTTCCTGCCAACTTTTGAAAGGTACTTCTATAGGGGGAAGGGAGATGAGCTTATTTTTGGCTTCTGGAATGCAAAGTTCCTTTTTCATTGCAGATTTTTTGATCACTGTCAGTTCAGAAGTAGCAGAACTCCCATATCTGAAGTTAGAAAAGATTGTTGTCATGGTCATCCAAAGAGGTGTTCCTGAGTAGATCAGAAATACATCAGAAGTAACCACAAGGGGTGTTCTAGCAATATTTGTCTTCTATTGTATTTGCTAAGCCAAGTCTGAAATCCTGTAGTGGGTAAGACCAGGTTTTGAGCCAACACTGTTACTAAATTCAAGAGAAAAAATAAATCTGAAGGGTTTCATGACAGTTTTCATATACTGAACTCATTCTACTTCATACAAATCTAATTATTCTCATAATGGGAAAGGGTGCAGGTCATGAAAAATGTTGATTTTTAATATAAAAAGACAACTTTTTTTTTTTTTCAGAGAGCAGACTGAACTGAATTCTGTCATTGGGCTGTGTCACAATCAAAGTATTGGAGCAAACTAAGCTCGAAGATTGGGTATCACACAAATTACAGCAAATTGCTGATGTGTCTGTCAGACTCAGGATGATACTTCAGTACTTTGTGTTTGGGGACTGGGAATCACTTGCCATTCTACTGTTTCAAAGGGTGCTTTAAAACCATCCCTTTTCAAACCCTTTATCACTTGTGAAATTATTTCAGCTTGCTATTGGGAGAATCTGGATTTTAGGTAATATGAATGACATAAATATTTTAAAACTTAAAAAACTTTGGTAGTTGCCATCCTATAACATAATTCTTAATATTTATATTTCTTTTCTATTTATAAAAGCAGTTAAATAATAATTTGTCTACCTATCAATTCTGTATATAAATATATAATCAGTGCTTTTTGTGCACTGCCTTACCCAGGATTTTGATCTGAGACAACTTTTATCCCAGGTTGGGTTCAGTTGCTTTCCCTCAGCATCTGTTTGGCAGGAGTCAGAGTGACTGCAGTGAAACCTGGCCATGTGTAAGTCTATGAACATGCAACATATGTTGCTTGGGAAAAAAAACAAACAAACCCCAAACCTGACAAAATCAATAAATGTTATTGAAAAACTTCCTTCAGTAAAATACTTTTGAGTTACTAGGAATGAGTGGCAGCTGCTTAGCTTGCAATTTCTAAATGCTACTGAGCATGACATTAATTTAATTTTTGTTGTTTACTCCTTAAATCAGATGGTATGGGACTTTGCTAACAGTCCTGTAAAGGAATTTAGAGGGAAAAACCTGTTTGAGGGACACAGAGGTGCCAATCAAAGTGCTGGAGCATCACCTTAATGTGCTTGAAGGTCTGGGGTGGGACCTGTGAAATCTGTTTGTGGTGTGGTGAAGCTTTGGGGATTTGACCCTTTGCACTTCTAAAGTGGTGGCAGAAGTGCTCCAGGGAACTTGGGATGGGTTTGTTTGGATTTGGACTGGATTCTGTATGAGTTGACTGAAGCCTGTCTACCAATCCCTGTTAGGAATGGAAGTGTTTGAGTCTCCATCCCTGGAGGGATTTAAAGGACATGCAGATGTGGCATTTAGGGACATGGTTTAGTCACCTTGTCACTCAGCAATGCTGGATTAATGGTTGGACTCAATCTTGGAGGTGTTTTCCAACCTAAACAATTCTGTGATGGTGTAGGATATCTGCAGTTTGTGTTCATGGGTTGCTGGATTGGGATTTGTTCAGATTTTTCTGTGTATTCTCACCCAAATGCTTCCATCACTTATAATTTTTCCCCCCTCGAGCAGTAGGGAGGTTTAAATCCCTTCGTAATACATCCAGCTGTGACTAACTGTCCTTTAGAGGTGTGTCTGTTCCTTATTCCAGCTGGTAATATCACCTGCAGAATCTCCCAAATCCATCTCTGGCAAGAACTGATTTGTCACTGGTGCCTGCTGCCATCCATAACTTAAATTTAATTCTTCAAAGGGCTTTGGGGGAGCAGGCAGCAGCTGCTCTCCTGAGTGTCATGGCCAAGAACAAAAGTGCCACTGCAGTGAGGAAAGGACTTTTCCTTGTGTTTTTCTCAAAATGAAGTGAGAAGCTCCCATGTCCAAGTGTTTCTTGTGCCCTGATCAGTTGTAATCAGTACTGTTAAAACCTTGGGGCTTCAAACCTTTTTCCCAGGTAAAGCCTGTGCAGTACATACCTGAGGAGCAAAGAGAGCCTGGAACTTCGTGGAAATTCGGAGTTTTGGAGCTTTGGACTGAATGAAATTTAGAGGCTGGTGCTTGGTGAGTTCCCTTTGTGGCAGAAATGAGGAATCACTGCAGGAGCAGAGCCTCAGGAGGGCTGTGAGGAAAGGAGGGCTGTGCTGGCTGCTGCCCTGGCTGGAGACCCATTGAGTGCCCTCTCCTGTTAATATCTGCTGTTAATTAACGAGGTGTTTTACCTCTCCATGGCTGCTGGGAGCAGCGTGCTGGCCTCAGCCCCTGCTCACCTCATCAGTTTTGTCCCTGTACACAATTTTTTTTTTTTTTTTTTTTTTTTTTTTGTCACACCAACAGCTGAAAAGAGCATTGCAAAAAGCAAACCTCAGTGGGAACTCACCCCATTTCCTCCTGGATATCAGTTTCAGGTATTTGTTGTGTTGCTATCAAAAATGCAATATTAAATCTAGTTAGGCTCAGTCTAAAGCCAGGCCTGCTTCATCTTTGGAAATGGATGTTGGTGAATTCCCAGGGAACCAGGAGCTCCCTGGCTCTGTTTCATCCCCACTGCAGAATCACTTGGGATTCTCTTCATTCACATGATAATTTTGAATGTGTATTTATAAGCACAAAGCCCCTTTTGAAAGGAGATAAGAGCAGTATCAAACAAGGGAAGCTCTCACTTATTCCCCTGCCACCTCCCCACTGAAGAATGGCTCTGGGAACGTGGGGAGGTGTCTTTTGTGCAAGAAAGATGCCCTGTGTGACCCAAGTGCTATCTGTGGAACAGAGACTTGATAAATTTAGGCTTCAGATACCCACTTATGTCAAACATGATTTCTTTTTAAACCAAAAAATAGGTTATATATGTTTTTCTGAGGTGTTAATAGAAAGACTTGTCAGTTTTATAGTTTTTCCTTGGTTGAATTATTTTTTTAGAATTCAGTTTCTTTTTCTTTAGATGAAAAAAGGATGCATTATATCAATATAATGCATTGCAAGGACGTGTAAGTTTGATCCTGTTAAGGTCAGCTGCAGCATATGTTTATAATATTCCTTTTCTTTGTTGAAGAAATGTCTTAGGTGATGGTTTACTTGCCATTGAAAGGATGTGTTTCAAGTCCACCATGTGTTTCACTGAGAACAATTTTTCTTTTCAGTTGGTTACTTCTTTACCAATAACCATAAAAATATATCGATTTTTAGATGTTTGATTTGGGAAATCATTTACGGTGAAATCTGATTTTTTATATCATAACTGCATCCTTTGTAAATTAAGTACATAGTGTTGCCTTAAAATGATTTTCCTAAGCAATGCATGTTTAATTTCCTAATCAATAAGTGTGATATGGTAATGAATTAGTGTCAATAAACTATATTATGCCACATCAGCATAATAAGTAATAAGTCCCTAGATAAATTTACTCTGTCCCAGCCTAGATGAATGGCTTTAGTCTTGCTGCTGAGCAGTGCCTCGTGTTTTCCGTGAAAAAGTGACACCCGGTTTTGATAGGCATAAAATATAAATGAATTTTACTCAGATCACTGATTTTTGAATTGCATAATCTTACTCGTTTAAAGTTAAAGATCACCTTGCTGGAATTGCCTCCCGGTCCTCACTGGAGGAGTGTGGTGAGGGTTTAGAGATCCCATTTCCATGGCCATTAGCTGCCTGCTTCTTCACCATCACTGCCTAAAGTGTGGGGCAATTTAGTCCCAATTAGAGCAGCAATTCTGAGCGGTGACAAGTGCTACTTTGCCTAATAGATGATGAAATGAGCTGTGCCAGCCTGGCTGAGGGAGTAATTTGCGTTTTAAAGGTCTGGCATTGCACATTCCTGCCTGTTTGGGGTAGCAGGGTTTGAGGAGGGTCTGATGGTATCTTGGATATTCTGCCCCAGGATGTCTTGCTCTCCCCTTTGCCTGTGGGTGTCTGGTGCTGTTTGAAAAGCTCAGGTTTTCAGAAGATCGTTTCTGTTTCAGGGACAAAATGGAATGGATGGTGAAACATCTATGGATTTCAGAAATCCATCCATTTTCAGAAACTTCTGGTGAGTGATAGGCTCTGTACATGACTTTACCTGAAAAACAGAAATACTTGACTGGGGACTGCTGAGCAGCTCTGACACGAATGCTGGCTAAGAGGCAGCATTTAGAAGCTAAAGAGTTATTTACTTTGCCATCTATCATTTTTATAGATTTAACCAAACCACATTTTTCTTAACAGAAAGAACCTGAAGGAAAAAAAAAACCAACCAAACAAACACACAGCCTGCTGAGATGACAACCAGTTTTCATTGTAAGCTACGTTTCTGTTTGGTAAACACCAGAGGGTGAAGAAATTGGACTAAGTTGTCCTTCACTGTCCAGTCCTTGCAACTCACTACAGGGAGGATCAGCAATTTTGGCTGGTGGTCCCAGGGATGTGCTTATAACGACAGTGAGGAACCAACCTTGCAGAACAAACCCCCTTAATTAATTAGTGACACATGGGCTGTGTCCCAATTGCCTGAACAACTGCAGGAATTTCTCCTTAAATCTAGGAGAAATCTAGAAATGGGTGATGATATATCCAAAAAACAAGAATAAATTTATGGGCATTTTAAGACCCTGTCTCTGCTCTGAACTTCCCAGTGTTAGAGTGTACTCAGGGTGGGTTTTTCCTCCAAGGAGATCACTGCAGAGGGTGTTGCAAACAGTCCCTAAAATTCCTGAAGCACCAAGCCCTGGCTGATTCCTGTTTAGAATGCATCTCTCATCAGCACGGTGTAAATCTGAAACCCATGGATACTCCTGAGATCCAGCCTTTCAGTGGAATCTGCACTTCCATGCTAGGCACTGCAACAATAAGCAATTAGTTTCCTGCCTGTACACATAAATCAAATTACCAAAGCCCTAAGGGGAAGGAGTTTTCTCAGCCCTTCTTGGCGGTGCTTTGACATGCAGCTCCCTGCCATCAGCACCTATGACAGCTATTTGCTGGAAGCCTAAGTCAGACTGCTGGATTTAACTAACTGCACTTTGCTGTACTGTATTAAATTACTGTTCATGCAGCATTTGTAACCGAAGGTTGCTGGGGAACACAGCTCAGGATCGATCAGGGATAATGACATTGATATTGTCTGAATAATAATCAATTTTAATGGTGGTGTTCTGCTGTAGTCTTCTGTTAAGGGGCTTCTATTCTCAGTTCAATTCTCTTTGAAAGCTGATGGGTTTCTGGAATGAAACAAATATGGATTGCATTGAAAAGTTGGGGCTTTCCCTGGCAATACTGGAAATTGTACAGTGTAAGACTTTTCAAAATTAAACAAGTTGGCTTTTTTGAATTTCCAGAGTACTGTTTGTGGACAAGAAGTGAAATAATGCCTCCTGCTCTGTGTGTATGTCTGATTCCTCTCAGTCTCAGTAATGGGTAATCTTTAAATACTCATTTTCAAGTCTCATCCTTCATATAAGCTGGTGTTTCCTTTCTCATCCTTCATGTAACCTGATGTTTCCTTTGGACTCATCCAGTTGCCACAAGTTACGTGTGTTCAAGTTAAAATACCGACTCATACCCTGCTTGGTTTATGAGTATTTCTTCAAGGCTGAAAAGGCTGTAATTTTCTAGTAAGATGGAATTTTCTCTTTTCGTTCTTTTTTTATTTTTAGGGAAACATAAAACTTGAAAAGTGAATTGAAATGTCACTATCAAAACAGGGTGTTCAAATAGCTCAGAAGCAAAGTTGTTTGGAAATCTTTTTTCTTAGAGACCTCATGATTTTTGTTCCTGTTTGGGGAATTTGGGGTGTGTGTGCTGACAGTTCCCCACAAAGCAATGTCTAGTCTTTGACCAACTTAATGTCTTTATTTCTCTTTTGTAATAATTTGTTATTTAACAGAGTAGAGAAGATAACAGAAACAAAAATTAGCATGAAAAATAGCACTTTACGATCTTACTGTTTTACTTGTTTTAATGGGTGCTCAATCTTCATTAGCCATCTGGCTAATTAAGTGGGTTGTGTGAGGCTTCAGGAGAAAGGTCACTATTGCTGAAAGGGTCAGGACCCCATCACAGACTGAATTCTCTCTGGGAAATTTGGGAAAGCTCTACAGACAGGAAGTTACAATAATTGTAGTGTTTTACTGAGATCTAGGTTCAGAGAAATAAAATGATTTGGAGTGTCTTTGCTGTGGAAGCTGGGACATGGCTGCAGACCCCTGCAGTAATCCTCTCTTGTGATACAGAATTGATGAAAAGGCCAGAATTTTGGAGCACATGACCTTGACTCAGCGGTCCAGTGCTGGTGTGATGCTCCAGGCAATATCACATTTTGCTGCTGCTTCAACTGAAGCCCACAGACTGGAGAAGCCCAGAAGTTGATCAAAATTTGGAGAGGTGGGATGGTGAGAAGAAGGATCAATAGTTCAGAATGTGTAAGGAGTCCCTGGAAATGTCAGTGTGCCTTTGATGGACATTGTTTTCTTTTAGCAGAGAGCTGAGATATTCCCAGTTCTAGTTGTGGCCAGGCTGGAAGGTGTTCCCAGTGCCTCTGGAATTTGTTTCCTGTCCAAGGCTACGTGAGCCAGGGCTGGTTCAGTGCAGGTTGAGAGCATTTAATTATTGAAATACTTGGCTGAGTGCTATTTGTGAGTGAAAGGTGGTAGCTCTGGGAAGTCACTTGTTTCATGGTCAATTGTTAGTAATCGTTATTGAATGCTTTTATTTTTAATAAATGCCAGCCTGGGTGATGGGCCTTGTGATGTGCATTATTAAATAAATAGGCAGGCTTCAAAAAAGGCCATACAGGTCATGAACAAAGTTTCTGTTCCCTGTCAACTATTTAGGGAACGAAGCAAGGAGCTGAATTATTCATTGCATGCTTAGTGCAAGGCAAATGGAACCTGCTGCTGTGCTGCTAGCAGTGCAAATAGTGACCTAAAATATACAAATGGCTTTCTTCTGTATTATAATGCCTGTTTTTCTTTACTAATATTTCTGGAAGCTATTTAAGAAAATTAAACCCTGTGACAAAAAAAAGAAAAGTTCTATCTGCATGGTTCCTCAGGATCCTAGCACAGACCCTGCAGGGGATATTGTTTCTAAATTATTCAGTTTATGCGCTAGGAAGATAGATAAGGCATGGTGTTAATACAGGTATTCATTTTGTTATTGTGGAAAACGTGTGGGTTCTTTCAAAAACAAATTTAATAACTTTTGTAAAGGCTGTTTCCTACAGACAGAAACTACCCATTTGCATAGCTGTCCATTTCTATATGGGGTTTTGTGCCTATGTGAATACATAGGTGTAATGTCCTTTACACAGCACTTCTCAAAGCTGTCACATATTCCAGTGCTTGGCACCACTTCTCCATGGCTGAAACCTGATTTCCTTCTAATCCTGGGGCCAGAAGTACTCCTGGTGTTCACAGTTCCTGTGAAGTGGTAGAAACTCCAAGTGCCATGATGGCTGTGTTATAAATGCCCAGAGAGTTATGGTGAACACAGTCCTTATATATAAATATAGCTTGGGGGGCTTATCCCATTCATATTGACACAAGTATTACACAGAATGTAAGATGAAGTTTGTGGATTTCAGTGCAGCAGTATTTCCTCATAAAAATTGATACCTGGGGAAGAATGCAGGGTTAAATTACAAGTAAAAGTACACAGCAGAGAAAAGCTGATGAATGGAACCAATTCCTTTATGGCTTTGTTCTGTTGTTGGATGTTCTTTAGCCAAACTGTTGTAGGGTTCAAGGCAAAATATATGTGTGACACAGAAAAGGTGAGATGATTTAGTGATTTCTTTCTACTTTTCTCCCTGATCTCTGCGTTTCATCAGTCTTTTCAGAGCTTGTTTTGAAGCATACCACAGTAAATAAAATTTTTAAGTAAGGTTTTGAATTAATGCTTTTGAGCTGTTCTTGCTAGGATGCCTTAGAGGGCTTGATATTAATAATCTGTCCTGATTAACAAACTGAACTAAACCAGAGGATTTGGGCTGTGGTGGCTGCAGGAGCTGGGGTGGAGCTGGGTGCTGGCACAGAGCTCCTGGGAGGCACAGGGAGATGTTCATGGCACTGTGAACAGGCTGGGCATTATCTGGGATTTGCAGCTCTTCGCCAGCAAAACTTGTTGGTTTTTTTTTTTTTCTTTTTTAAGAAGCAGACTCTGTTAAAACAAGAATCATTTGGTATTATTCTAGAAATACAAAGCTAAGTAAATTAAATCCTCCTTTAGTCTTGTGGATTTGGAAATTGGTTTTACATGCTTTTGTCGCATCCTGCCTGGATTAGTCTAACTCCTTCTCCAGTTTTTGCCAGCACTGCCGCCTCAGCAGCCGTGCACAGATCAGAGATTCCTGAGGAGGAGCAGCCTCATGGAGGACTGGGTGTCTCTTCTGTTCTCTCTATTTCCTCCTGACTCAGTGTGTCTTGACATTAGAGAGGTTTCTGTGTGTGGGAAACAGTTAATCAGATCGGGGTGAGTCACACCAGTATTAAATGTCGGCGGTAGGATTGGATCCCTTCCCCTCAGTTAACGTAATTAAGACTGACATTAAAGATCAAATTATCCTGGATCAAATTAGGTGAGAAACTCCTCAATGCCATTCCTGCACAGTGCTGGCCCTGCCTTGAGGAGGCTGTGAGATGAGGGTCTCCTTGGTGGAGGGCTCCCCTGCCCATCTGGGCTCAGAGCTGATCATTTCCCACATTTGCTCTGGGGGAATGCTGGAATTCTGCCAGCAGGGCTGTGGAATTGCATGTACCAAATCTAAATGCTTTGCTGCCTGGCTGCCTTTCCTCAGGGACCTTTCCTGCACTGCCTCAGGGAAACGCAGGGTTCTCCCAGGGCATCTCAGCTGGGCTGGGCACGCCTGTCCCAGCAGAGGGTGTGAGGGATGGCACCAGCATCTTCTGACTTTTGAGGGGCTTCATGTGATCCTCCTGTGCCCATGTGTTTGGTTCCTCCAAAACAGGTGAATCTCTTGGAGATCTGGTCCTGTTTGCATCCTCTTGGCATTCCTGCAGCATCTGTTAGCATAGAAGGATATTCTTTATTGCTTTCGTTACACACTTGCTCCAAATTTGTATTATCCTTCAAAGAATTCAGAATGTTTGCACTGAAATTCGGTCATTGAATAACCCAGGCTACCCCAAAAGAATTAACTTCAGCATTAGTTATATACTGGTCCTCCTTGTGCATAAGGACATTTTACCACCTTTGATTTATTGTGTGTTAGACACTGGTTGCTGGCTGCATTACATTATGTGACTCAGTTCAGCAGAGGTAGAAAACAGATTTATCTAAAGATGAGTGTTAAGTACTTGTTATATGATGTTGTGCCACTCATGAAGAGTGACTTTGGTACAAGAATGGTGATATTCCATCAGTAACTGAAGATCTATGACCCCAAAGGAAAAACAGTTTCTTTTTCCAGGATGAGAGGAAAGCAATTTCATACATAGAGAAATGGCAATAATTGCAATAAGGTTTCCTGTAGCCATACACAAATAGCTTCAGTTTTTAGTGCCAGACTGTGATACAGGATGTAAATAATGCCTCATAAAACTACCAAAAAGATAACTTAAAAGAAAAAGCGTGACCTTAGCAAGAATTGCAGGGGCAGTTATTCCAGAAGCATCAAAAGTACTACAATATACTTTGTAATCCTTTAAAGAGATGACTTGATAGTATTAGAGAATTAGTGTTCCTTGCCAGATAGCTTGGAGATGTCTTTATGCCTTCTTTTTTTTTTTTTTTTTTTTTTTTTTTTTTTTTTTGTGTTACAAACAACGTATTTACTTCTCCTCAGCTATTAAAGTTTGTCAGAAAAGCTCTTATTTTATCGTGCCCACACCAGTGTTGGAAACCCTGGAAACATTTTTGTGTGCTCAGGATTGGTTTGTTGTTGTTACAGCTGAGAGGGAGCTGATGGATCTCTGTTAGCAGAGTTTGAGACAGTGTTTGAGCCACCCAGGGAATTTGTGAGACTACAGGAAAATCAAATGTTTTTTACTTACAGCATTACTTGAACACTAGCTTTGAGAGAGACCAGGTAGGGAAAATTACAGTGAGCATTTGCTCACAAGTAATGATGTGGCTCTGATTTTATGAAATAGAGGAAAGCTCCATAGAGAAGTCCTGGTTTGATCTTGAAGGCAATGTAACAAAGTTTTTAGTTGCTTTTCCCTATTTACCAGAAGAATTTCATACCCACTGGAAATCCTGTCTCTCACCAGCCTTGAATACATGCAAATGTTAAAGTACAGCATCACAAAACAGTTATCTCTTTAGCTGAAAGTCTGAATTTTCAGAGAAGGCTTAATTATTTAGGGAAAGGGAAGATGGAATGAAGACAAGAAAAGCTCCTTGATGGTATTCAATTTGCCTTTCAGACTGTGTGTTCTATAATAATGTTTTGATTTAATCAAATTCATTATCTGTATTTTATTTTTCCTTAAAAAAGGAACAAAAACTCTAAACAAAAGACAGACATGAATTATTACACGATTATTATTATGCACTGGGAATCAAAAAGTCTGAGCTAATGCTGTTTAGACCCTTCTTTAAAGAAATAATCAAATATATTAAATTTATTTTTCCATGAATATAATGTGAAATTTTTCTCATCTCCTTATATTGGCAGATCTGAGCAGAAGAGACTAAATATAGATTCAGCACTTCAGTAATTTAGTAATTCAGCAAATTACTATGGTTTCAGTCACAAAGAACTAAATAAACCCTAGTAAAAATAATTTGAAATTAAAATGAATTATAAGTATCATTTTAAGGGGTGTATTGGCAGTCATGAAAGTGGAGCTGTGTTTTTTAGAGGAGGATAAAGTCACTGGATGAATTAAGGCAAATTCTATCCTTTTGAAATGCTCCTGAAGTGTTCTCCCCAGATTTGCCACTGAAAGGGAGCCCCTCCAGTTTGCAACTCCCCTTGTAATTCTCTAGATGTAGAACTAATTATTTAACTAAGTCCTCTTTCAGAGCAGATTTAAAATTTTTTCTTTATTATTTTTTCAGGTTTCCTAGTATGCCCTTCTTTTCCTGAATTTTCCAGGATCGTTCTGAATTTGCAATTGTATAACTTAGCTGCTTTATTTAAATTTTCATTATTTCTAGTTAACAGTGGTGGAATATTTTAATATTTAATTTGTTAGGTGAGATATCTAGCATGTCTTGGCACACCTGAAGAATATGGAATAACACACTTGGATTTATTTTTTTAACTCCTAAATAAATAAAATAATCCTGATTGTTACATAGTTTCTCAGAGACAAGCCCCAGCAAGATTGAGTTAGGTTGTTTTATAGCATTGATAGCCACTTGTTTTTTGAAATCTTTTTTAAAAAGAAGTACCTCTGTGCATAGAGGGACCAGAGTAACTAAAGACCATGAATGTATGGATTTTAAAAACCTGGTTTTTCCCGTGTCTAGGCTGGGAGCTCTCTGGGGTGGTGACTTTATTTGCTCTTTGTACAGTGGTTGGTGTTCTGGAGCCCTGAGCTCACATTCCTCTGCTTTGAGCTGCTAAAATGCCAATAATAACCAGTAGTAACAATTCCTTTGTTTTCCTAAAAATTAATGCCTGCAGGAGTAGCTTATCCTCCGTAATTTTGAATGCAGCCTTTGCCATAATTGTAGAAAATGAGAAAACTCTGAGCACAGAGTTGGGGAGAGGGTGAAGCCACTGCAGCTAAGGAAACCTCAATTGCTGAAGTTCAAGTTAAAAGGCTGAATATTCAAAATTGTATCAGACTGCAACCCCCTAGAACTTACTGCATATGCCATTTAAAAATGATTGGGCACTTCAGTTTAATTTGCTTGAAGGTGAAGAGCTTACGAGACATATTTGAACCTAGAAATAATTCTGACAGCTAATTTTTACATGCACGAAGAAGAAGTTTTATAGTGGAAACCTTGACTTTTAGTGCTGTAGAGCTGTCATAAAGGCCCTAATGATTTCTGACTTAATTATGTATCTGAACACTTAGGCTGATATGCATTCACTACCCTTTAGAGATTCATGTGCAAGTACCAAATACTGGATACAGTCTTTGGCTGTGAAACCTGCTTTGCTTTGCCTCTCAGCCTGCACAGCTCTGCTGAGCTCTAGCAGACAGATTCTGTTCTTGTTAGTATTTTACATCTCCTTGAAGCCTCCACTCACACCTCCCTAATTTATAAATAAACTGCACAAGCTTGTTAGACCTCACTTGCTGCTTGTGTAAAATTCTTTGGGGCAACTGTGAGGAAAAGCTCATCTGTGAGCCCATCAGTGAGTGGTTCCCAAAATGTATTTGCAGCCCTAGGGATCCACAGTGGGTTATTGAGGAGGAAAAGAGGAGCTGGATGTTCAGCAGTGAGATGCTGCTGCAGCAGAGTTGCCCTCCACGTGCTTCTTCTGGGAAAGGGAAGCTGAGCTAATGCTGTTTATACCCTTCTTTAAAGAAATAATCAAATATATTAAATTTATTTTTCCATGAATATAATGTGAATTTTTTTTCATCTTCTTATATTGGCAGATCTGAGCATAGGTTGACTTGAGAAACAAAAGAAAGTCTGGGCACATAGGATAGGGCAGGCTCATCTCTCCCTGCTTGTGGAAACAAAAATTATGAAGCACTCATTAGTAGAAAGCGACTTGTTCTTCTTACTTGGTGTAAACCTGTTGGTTTAACAGTTAAGGAGTGTGAAATAAAGGTTCAGCATCCAAGGGCTTCAGGCAGGTTTGTGGAAGATTGTTACCCTTTGGCTACAGTTGATTCCATTTTAAATATGTTTATTGTCACTTAGGAAGTTCAGCTGGAGTTTGGATTGCTTCCCTGCTGAAGATAATTTGATTTCAGATTGCAGCAGTTTAGATGTACATAGACAGAAGAAAAATTCTTCCATAAAAGCTGCACTGTATGTAAATCATCCTGTTGAGGCAAAGAGTTTGGTGCTAAGATGCCACTTATGTCTTAAGAGTGAATGATTTATGGGTTTGAGATGATATTTTAGGATTCTGCTGCCCATGCCTGTTTTTTAATAGCTCATGTGTCATCTGGCTGGCACATCCTCTGTCTGCGTGTGAAAGTCAATGTTAAAGTTAAAAGCACTTAATGAAACTGAGTTTTCAGACAGAAGCATGTGTGACCATTTTTGTGTCAGACATGCAGCATCTCCTCTCAGTTCCCCTTGGCTTGGCAGAGATGTCAGTCCCAGGCTGCACCCAGCCTGGTTGGGTATGATGCATTATTTGCTGATGCCGTTTTCTTGTTTACACAAGTGGATTTGCACGGCTTGGTGAGCCAAATATTGGACTGCAGAAAACCACCTGCATCTGCTGAGGTACTGAGACTAAAGCTCTGGAGGCTGGCCAGGTTTCTGAGTGCTTTTGCTTACGTGGTTGACAGTAACATCTGGTAACACAGATGTTGAGTTCTGGAGAGCCATAATTATTCTGAGAGCAGGGAGAAGTTGTCACACATCGTTATTATCATGCTACTATCACAGGTATTAGTATCAAAGAGATCATTTTGTTCTTTGCTGACAGCATATGTTTTCTCAGCTTTGGAGATGTGCTAGTTTGATGCCACCGAATATGCAGAGTAAAAATTATCTTTGGGTTTTTAAGCAGTTTGAAGGTTAAAGAAGACCAAAGAGACTGTAAATGCAAAATATTTTGTTTCTTCAGAACACCAGTTTCCCTGAAACTGTAATTGCTTCCAGAATATGTTTCACACTGTGCCCTGGAGCTCCTCATTAATAAGTGGGATGAGGGAATAAGGGAAGTGTTGTAGCTCTGAGCATCTCAGGTGTGTTGGGGTTTTGGGTTTATTTAGGTTTGGTTTTGGGTTCTTTTGGGTTATTTGTAAGTTTGTGTTTTAAAACCCCAGACACATTTTCAGGCACAGGATTATTGGAAGGAATAAGACAGCTGAGATTTTGGGAATTTTTGTATTTACAGAGGTATTATGGAACTAATATTTGAATCACTACTACAAGAGATTTAAACTGTAGTAACAGAATAATTCTTGAAAATTTAATTCAGTTGGTCAGCTTGATACCAAGAATTCATCTCATTTTATTTTTAAATACACCTTTCATTGAAACAGGAACAATTGTTACTTCTTGGTTTGTTATTTTTACAGTAAATACTTAGTTTTTATTTAAAAGCTTTGTATTGAACACATGAGAAACTGTGCATCCTGTTAAATCCTTCCACTCAGTTTGATGTGCAGTACAAAGTTTATGTTTGCAGTAGGGAGATTTAAAAATGATTAGGCAACACAATGTGGTTAGAAACAAAAGTCTACATGAGCCCAATGAAATGTGCTCAAAAATCTCTGTCCTATCTAGGACAAGTTTTTTTTTTTTTTTTATCTTACACTTGAATATGACAGGTGTGAAAAGAATTTGAATAAGAGGGACCAAATGAGTAGGAGGCTAAGAATGTGAAGAACCATAAAGTTCTCTTAATATGTTATTTTGCACAGTCTAAATCTGAAATTAGTAGAAGAAATTTCATAATAATCTGTATTTATTCAGCATTAGAAATTGGTGGGGTTTTTTCTTCAAAACACAACTTTATTCGTATTTGACTAAAAATGAGGATTCTTTTTTTGAACATCTGAAGTTACTTAAAATTGTTCTGGTATTTTAAATTTATTTGCTTTCCTGTCTGTGTAGCTCTGCAAGTGCTGGGGCAGCCCAGAGGAAAGTGAGATCACCAACAGGTCATCATGGAGTTGTTTCTCACACTGCTTATCCTGTCCAGACTCTCTCTGTTTGCTCTCTTTAATGTTGTCCTCAGCTCACACTTACATTTCAGGCTGTGCTTAGCCATGGAAGAGCACTGGGACCTGCTGACTGTGCTTGACAACCACCAAAATAATGAAAATCTCTTTGTCACTGGGGTCATGCTTCTATTTAGGTGGTTTAACCAAGCCCCTGTTGTTCCTGCTTTTACACAGCAGTGCCTGCACACTGCTCTGCTTTCTGCTGGCTTTGTGGTCCTCACACTGCCATTTCCTCCTTCATGTGCCACCATTTCCCAGGGCAAGTCAATTTTGTGGGTTCAAGTTGCCTTTGGTGGCAGCACTTTTGCCACGTGTTGCACAGGAATGGTTACCCTGAGACTCAGATTTTGTAACCCTCAGATGTGGTTTGTTGGTGCAACAAGCGTGAGCGATTTAGCGTCGTTTTCTGCCCTCTGGTTTTACTGCTGCTGGATGAAAAGGGCTGTTTGCTTTTATTCTCCTGTTTTATTTGTTGAGCACCGTGTCTTTGAACTGTACTCACACAGTGCACTAGGTCAGTGTTTCGTTTCAGGTGCTTCTCAGTTTCCCTCATGCTGCATCAGTCAAAACTGGGGTCATTTTTGCATCTTCCATGGGATGTCTTTCCCAGGATTGTAGAACTCTGTGCAACCAAGGGAATTCCCATGCCACCTTGCTAGCTGACATGTCAACTTCCTTCTGCCATGGTCCTTGCAGGTGTTTTCCATCAGCTTTTTCTCCTGGAAAGTGTGGTGGCCATTTCTTGCTCCCTTCCATAAGAGATCAATTACTTGTGATCCTGACCTTCCTGCCAGACATCTCCACGAGGAGCTGTGTTCCTGGGAAATTCTGATTTAGAAAAGAGCTGGAGCTCATCAGAGCTTTGTTCTGGCATGGCACTTAGTGTCTTACTGACATTTTTCAAAGTAAAGCAGGAGCTCCTTCCTTGTAAACTTTTCTGTGTGTGCCAGAGACCATTTGAGAGCTGATTTTAACGACTGGATTTTGCCGGCCTTGCTGCAGCGGGTCTGCAAATTTATCAGTTAGCTTTCCTCAAGGGTATAATTGCCAGATGCTCTCTGATGCTCATTAAACTGGAATCTAACATCCCTGTAAAATCTATAAAGATGGACTGCAATGCTGCTACTTCAACCAGGTAAACAAACCCTATTGTCAGCCCTAAGAACTGCTGTAGCAGCACAGGAGGCATCTCCATTGCAGTGGACCCCAAAGAACCCCAAACTAGTGAGGAAAAATCAAGATTTCCAAGCGAACAATATTTTTTTTCTACATACATACTCATGCCACTTTGTACTTTAATCACACTATTGATGCAGAATATTAAATTTCAGAAAATGTGAATTTATATTTTCAGCAGCAGCAATATATTGGATTCAGTGGTAAATTCTGCCCAGTGAGCATTATCTTGGTATTATGTGTGTGATAAACAAAAGAGTACTATATATTATACTTGTAATTTCTATTTCAGTTAAGGAAGGTGAGTTCTGAGAGTGTGATAGCAGAGCAAGCTCTCTTCAAGCCAATTCTTCACTTTCCTCATTGAAAAAATGTTCTGATTTCAGACAAAAATAGGCTAAGAATCTTAAAGCTTAAAATACAATGCATAGGTTAAATTTTGTCAACAGGAAACACCTTTGAAATATTGTACTTTTCCCATGAGAAATTAAGAAAACATTGAAATGTGTATTTCATAATTGAACTATGCCAAATTTTATAGAAGGCATGGACAGCAACCCATAACCCTGTTAATTAATTAAAAACAGCAGCAACAAAAAGGCAAGAAGGTAAATGGGAGACCTTTTCAGCATTGTCTGAGCTTTCCCAGTTAAGACTTAGCCCCGCTTCCGAAGATCAATAAACTTCACAGATTAGGCATGTAATTGAAAGTGCCTCCTGTTCTGTGCCAGTGCCAAATGCAGCAGAGCATTCTCTGGGAACTCACAGTCAATAATTGCAGCTCACTTAATGGTTGTATTATGCCTTGAGGTGTTTCTGACTCTCCTAAAAAAAAAAAAAAATCCTGTGGTTTTTTTTTTTGGTCAGGGAAATGCCAATTTTTATTAAGCACCTAAACGCATCATTCCTTCTTAAATGTTGCCTAGCTGCTCTTCACAATATTTTTATTAAAGGAAAGTGGAAAAAAAAGCTTTCATCCATCATTTTTGTGATACTTTTACATAAATGTGGGGTTTAATTGGGTGGAGAGGGCAAAGAGCACGAGTTTGTTGTGGTGGCAGATGTGACATCTCCTGGGCATGTGGCACTTGGCAGTGGCCTTTGCACCATTTGCAGCAGCACTGACCAGGTCACTGGGAGCCTTGGAGACTCTTCCTTCACTGCAAACCTTTGGCCTCGTGTCACAAGGAGGTTTTGTCCCTTGTAGACTCCAGAATGGCTTTTCAGTCACACAAAACCTTTTTGTGTTTGCTGAATCTTTCAGAGCCAAAACCGGACTTACCCTGGGTGCTGTGGGAAGTGTTGATCCATGCAGCTCTTGCAATTATTTCTTTCCAGAACTTACTTATCTCAGGCTTTATTAATGATACTGGTGTAGCTATTTCCCTCTACTTTTTTTGAATTGCAGATCATGTAGAACCATAATTTAACACACATTATTTAATGAAACAAATCTTTTATCGCTGACCTGTACTGTGCTATTCCTTTAATAAGCAGCTGTTCCCTTTTGAATTTGTAGTGATTGGTTTATCACTGCTGATTTTAAAAAGACAGCAAATATGTCTTCACATTGCTATTAAATTCAGCTTAAATTCAAACAGATTACTTAAAAAGCAGATGAGAAGTTACTGCATTTTCAGCTCATGCACTGAGTGCACAAAGTCCAAGAAAATGCTTGTTTTGACAGAAATAACCTTTGTACAGTCATTTGAAAATTTCTTTAAACAATTTCCTTTTATCAATACCCATCAGTACCACATATTTGTGGATTTCAGAGGAACTTGATTTTACTTTTTAATTGATAAAGTAATCGCTAAACTGCCTTTAGTGATCAAGTAATCTGAAAATGAGAAGTCTTTTCTCGCCTTTTTCTGCCTTTAGCCACATTGACATTATTAATTTAAAAAATCTAACAACAAAACCACTTGGTTTAATGAATCACCTATATTCAAGTGAATAACTTGGAAAATTATCAGCAGAACATGTGTATAATAATCAGTTGATATGCTGTCATTGTACTATGGAAATCTGAAGTTAACATGGTGTGGATAAACCTGGCTGAGTTGTTGTGTATCCTCTTCCAGTTTTAATACTTACCACTTTATATATGTGTGTATAAGAGTATTATTTTCTTCTGGTTTTAGTGTTAATACCACTTAAAATGAGTACACTTATTTAAAACTTTTTTAAAATTTTCTTTTTCCAATTTCTAATCAGTGGTATTGAATGTGTCATATTGCGACTTTATAAAATTACAGCCTGTGTGAAAGTTCTTTGAAAACTTATGCCAGGTAAAATTCTTGCTTTTCTCTGGAAGACCTCTTAGTCACCAGGAGGGTTTGGGTAATTTTTTCCCCCTGCTTCTTGACTGACTTCTGATGCTTTTGTGAACTTCATGGACAACAAAAGTGATTTTGTGCGGAATTGAGAGAGCCATACTTTCTACAACTTTTTGAAGACTTACTGATATTCCTGAATTGTTACTTCACTCTCTGTTTACTCTGAAGTAATTATTAACATTTTTGGCAGACTTTGTGAATTCAGTGTGGGGTTTTGGGTGCCTTTTTTTTCAGGTGTGTTTTTTTAGTTTGTGTTTGGGTGACACAGTCAAAATGAGGAGCACTGGAACTCAGAGCTGCTGAAATGGTAACAGGCACTGATTGTTCAGCTCCTCTTGGATCTCCTGGGTTTGGAAGCTGGAGTCTGGATTTAGCTGGACTGTCAGACAGGAAGACACTCATTTCACCAAGTCCCAGAATAAGGGCTGTGTGTGTCAGAGCTTTGATGTGATTGATCTTGATTTCCAAGTGATTCTGAGAGAGAGGGGAAACAGCATTTATCCCTTATTTTCTGCTCAGGGAAAAGCTGATTGAAATACTGAAAAATTACATTTTTGGAGAGTAAAAGGGTGGGTAACACCTTTTAAATAATACTCAGTTGTTATTTCCATTTCAGTTTTTGACTGAAATTGAGACCTTTGCCCAGATTTTGGATCTGTACTGACTGACTCACTAACACATTCTGACTGTATAAAATTCAGGCTCATAATTTGTACTTAGTGGAAAGGTCACAATGGAAATCAACACAAAAGGAACAGAAGTTTTGTTTCTTCTGTTTGCAGAGTCCTTGGGCTTGCTCAGCTGCAGTTGTGTATCTGTGGTGGCGATGTGCTGTCAGCACAGGTGTCATAAAAAGTGAGGCCAGACCTGTCAGACACACGCGTCGAGGATATATCTGCCTTTGAAACTATCAGTCTGGAGGAGGCTGATAAGACAACCAAAAGTAATCTTGAGCTGAGAAGAGAGAGAGAGAATAGCAGGATTTAAGCTGATAGGGGAGAGGTGAGGTAAACAAGAAAGGAAAGCTTGGGGATGACAGGTTTGTACTTTTGGTGTTAATAAATGACATCCCACCTCACACAGCAGCGTCTCTCCCTGGTAATCCCATAGTGGCACCCAGGATTCCAGGCTGCTCCTGTGTGGCCTTGTCCCTGTTGGTGGCTCCTTATTCTGCTGGCAGCCTGCTCTCTGGGAAAGGGAACAAGGAGTGGGAATTTGGGTCAGCCCTCTTGCTGCCTCACCTTGAGTGCAGGGTCCCTGCCCTGCCAGGAGACAGGCTGGGCATGTCCTTAGCAGGCACCAGCGTACAGTGATGGTCAGGGAAACCAAACTATAGTTGGTGTCATGTCCTGATCTGTCCCTGACTTGCCTCAGGCTGTCCAGCCCTGGAGCTGGGAGCACAGTTTGAGCCCCAGCAGTTGGGACAGTGATATGTGTGACACCTGCACCCCAGGCACCAGGTTCTCCAAACAGGATTTCCATGGCTGCTTCTTTGCAGACCCTCAACCTCCACAGTGGCTTGGATGTGTGATGCTCACCTAAGGCGTGTTTGGGGTTTGGGGCAGGGTGTCAGATTGTTTTGTTTTACTAATTGATTTCTGTATTTTCCTCCCCACATTTAGTGCTCAAAGTATTTCTCTTACATTTCCATTTACTGGGTAGTGATGAGTCACTGTCTACTGCTGTCCTATCCCACCTGTTAAAAAATTACACCTGTTTCTTATAGATAAGGCAAGAAACAAATTACTCTGGGGTGCCTTCCTCTGACACTTCATTTGTCTTCCAGACTGTGCAAGGATAGTTACCTTCATGCCAAAAGTAATTATGGGGAGGTCTGGAATGCTTAATCTGTCAGAAGCAACAGGAGAAGAAAACATTTAATTCAGTTCCAAAGATTGGGTGAATGAGGAATAGATGGGACTTTTTCAGACATAAATGGAAGTTCTCTCACTCCTATTTTCAGCTGATTCTGAGTTCTCACTGAAGTTGTAATAATTTTTGCTTTCATCAAAATTGCTTTACTGTGTCTTAAATTAGCAGGGTCACGCTATAGCAGATGGCTGAAGAGTTAAACTGTTTTCCCTTTTTTCTGCAGTAACTTTATTCACAATGTATACAATTACATATACAATGCTTACAGCAGCACTGTACACTCCTTCGCTTGCCCTCTGCTTCAAGGAAGAAATGCCTTTTGAAGGAATAAATCTTGCATTGGCTGGCTATCATCTCCTAATCTAAAGACTGTAAGTGGTAACTACATAAATTACAGTTATATTCCCAGCACAGTTTCCAATGAATGACTTTATTCCTCATAAAACCACTGCTGTATGGCTTTGTCACCAGGAGCGGCGTGCGAGGGGCCGCTGGCTGTGTCCTCGTGCTGCTGCCCAAATCCTCCCCCCAGTCCCAGTGCACACAGTCACTTTGAACTGTATTTATTTGTTTGGAATGAGTCTGAAGCCACAGGAAGGGTTGTGGCTTTCCCTGCTCGTTCCCCTGTGAGTGCCACATGATGTGCCCTCCATCTGGTGGCAGGAGTACAGTGGGAAAGGGAAGGGCTGAGAATGCATTTGCAGGGAGAAGTAAAAGCCTTTCACTGACTGTTGATTTAACAAGGTAATATCCCTGCAGTCAGAAATTAAATTGTTAGCCTAGGGGTTTTTCAGAATAGGCTTGTTGTTTAGAATAGTTTTCTTTATATTACAGCAAGCGAGAGGGGTTTATCCATCTCTTATTATATCCTTTCCTCTCCTCAGTGTAAATCAATGCAGAGTTTGGCTCCGGGTTTGCAGTGCTCCAGACCCCTTTGGTTTCTTTCCTCTCTTTACAGAAATACAGCTCCTGTGATGTGGCATGCAGCAGCAAGCACGAGGTGTAGGGGAATAAAATATTATTCCAAATACTGCTTTTATTTTCACTGAGCTCACGTGCCTAGGCCAGAGGAGTGCAGCCGTTCCTGGCAGCATCCAAAGCCCTGTGTGTATTAAATGTGTTTTTTGGGGGCTCCAGGCCTGCTGAATCCTCAGCTGCCACCAGGGAAGGGACACCAAGAACAGCAGAGGTGGCTGCCAGTGGGTGACATTGCTCTTGGGACCCTGCAGTGGTGGCCCCAAAGCTGCTCATCGCTGGCAGTGCAGGCAAACATCCGACCCAAGACACACACAGTCTCTCTGTGTGAGAGTCTCACAATCTTAATTTTTGTTTTCAATATTGCACAAAACAGTATTGTCAACACCACAAGGCAAAATGATTCATCTGCTTTCTATTGTTCCTTGCTCAAGCAATGAAAGTAATTATGTCTAAATAGGAATACTTTTTAATTTGTTATCTGACTGCTGAGTGGTCTCGGTTCATTTCTGTTACATTCTCCTTTGTAATCCTAACAGCTAAAATATTTTTTAATAAAAGCTGGAAATTCAACACTGCCACAGTATTCCAGGAGCTGAGACACAAGATTAAATGCAAAACAGATTTGCATGGCTGGAAACTTATTTGTTGCTGTAGGCACTTGTATAGGAATTTGGGAGTAAAGCTGGGGGAAAAGGCTCCACTGTGAACCACGCATGACATTTCAAGTACTATTTGCTTGTCTGAGTAATATCCTATAAAAATCTTGCTGATAGTTGATCACATTACATGGATATGCCTAAAATGAGAGTTGGTAATACACAATGGGATCTTTGCAGCATGTTGAGCCTTTTGCTTTGGCTCCTCTTCTCCAGCTTCTGTGTCTGAAATGACTTTAATCTGTATTTTATATGTTTAAAGCACTGACTGGACCTTTCTTGGGGGGATGTGCTAAACTTGTGCTGGGTATTGTAAGAAATAAAAGCATTGAGACAATCAAGGATCCCCAAACCCTTCAGAATGTTTCAGTTACCACTTCTTCCTGAGTGTGCCTGGATTAGGAGATAGAAAAAAAATAGAGTGTTAAAATTCTTGTGTTATTGATGGTCTCCAGCTCTCAAATATAAAAAGTTATATATTGACTCCCTGAGATTACGTATGTGATACCACATTAACAATGCACTCATTAGCTGACAATTGTACCTTTCATTTTATTAATGTTTCTAATGATACAATTGGCAGGAATTATCTGATAATCCAACCTGTTATAATATGAAATCCTTGATTGGTTGTGGATAATCAGATTAAGTTCACCTATCGGTCTATTTCAGGCTCTTTAAAGCTTTTTATGTAAGTGGCTTCTATGGTTTTGGATGTATTATTTTTCTGTTTATAGTTATGTAAGGAAAATGTGTAAGGATTTAGCAGCTGTCTACTGAGGAAGGCTACTTCGAAAATATATTGTACATCAGTGATCCATCTGGTTTTGGAATGTGGGCAAAATACTGGTTAGATTGCTTAATGGAATTTTGTACATTAATGGTTCATAAATATATTTTTGGTAGAAAACTAGAAAACTGTCTCTGAATTGATCCCTTCCTGTGCGTACTGCAAAAGAATTAGAGTCAGTTTTGCATTAGGTTTTTGAAGCATATGGCAATAATGCTGTAATTTCTGGAAGCGTTTGATGGGGGTTGTACTGTGAATGTCTCTGTCACATTATGGAACTGATGACTGTGAAGATAGCATGTAAAATGACTTTGATTAATTTAAACTTTACCCTTTGTGTGGTACCATAACTTTGGGGGCTTTAGTACGGGGGCACAGCTTTGCTCTTCAATTAACCCACAGGGACAGAGTTCAGTGTATGGGAGGTGATCCTGTAATTTTATCGTGTTAGGAGTTTACATTAAGTTTTTGACCTTGTTAGATACTGGATTTTTTTAAAAAAATGTTTTTCTTTTTACTATTTTTACTGAAAATTCCTCTGTGATCATCTAACAGCAGCTGAAAAGCTGGGCTGTGGTAAATGAGGCTGAGCAGCCTGGGGTAGCTGAGTCTCCTGGGGTTTGTGCTGCAGCTGGCAGGAGACAAGTGGAGCTGCAGCTACAAGTGTTCAGGGGCACAGAAAGCAGCTTGTGTTCCAAACATCTTGCTGTCATCAAGGGCTGCGTTGAAATCTTCTGGTGCTCTGCAATCTGCCCTAAACATGAAGATAGCAGCAGCAGAGGAAGCAGGTGTCAGGCTCCTTTCAGCTGATGCTGTGTGCACACATGAGCACACATGTATGCATGGATTACCAGTTATTCCTGGGGGTTTTATATATATTCTACATCTGAACTAAGAAAATGCAGTGGTGAAAATTTGGTTTTACTCTTATATGTTCATGTAAGAGGCCTGCACATTTATAGGAAGAAAAGTAGGTATTTCCTCTAGCAGCCAGTCTGGTTTGGGGTTTATCCTTGACCTGGCAGCATGTGCAAACCTGTGTAATAACAGCCATTATTTCATGCATCATTGTTCTGGAATACGAGTGGATAGATACAGTGTGCCTTTGACTGCCTTTAAATGCACTCTTTGCCTTTTTATTTGCCAATGCAGATGCATCTCTGGATTTTAAAAGCAGATCTTGGCTATTGGAAGCTGATTCAATTTTAGGATATCGTCAACTTCATTACGCACAGACCGCTCAGCCTCATTTCATGTCGTCTCCTGGCTCTTCACTGAGTTTTTAACCTGGTTGCTGGAGTCCTGCAGTTTATTTTACCTTATTAATAGCACTGCTTTACAAAGGTCAGGCCCATTCAGCTAGAAGGGTCTGATGTGCTGGTTTCATTTCAGGAAACAGAACAGCCACTGCCTACTGTGGGTGCCCGAAAAATGCTGGGAGAGGACTAGTGTTGGATGGTGGCATGTTAAAAAAATTACAAATAGTCTTAGGCAGCAGACTGGCTGCACAAAAATAGGTTTCTATCAAGTGGATTAGCTCAGTTAACAAATACACAATGTTTAAGTTGTATAAATAATACCCTTAGAGTGTTCTGGATGAGGTGGGTTTATTGTTCCATCAGCAGAGCTGAACAAACAGGAATTTTCAGATGGAGGCAGAGGGGTAGGGAAGGGCTTGGGACAAGGATCCCTTTAGGGGACTTTATTGGGTGGGTTTGCAGTACTGATAAGGCAGCAGATACTGGCAGGCAGAGAACCTGGCTCTTGAGACCTAGGACTGAGACCTGAGTGAGCAGAAGAGGATGGAGCACTTGGGGACTGTCTTGTCCTTGGAAATGCCTGATTGCTATGGACTTGCCAGTCTCCCATGGGAAAATGTTCTAACTGAGGAGGAAATAATCTCAACTGTACTTAAGTCTTTAATAAAACTCCTACGTAGGTGACCTAATTTTCAGTGCTCATCATTTTTAATTCAAGATTTTATTTATTTATATGTCTAAATATGGATCTTAGATTCTAATGTTAATCATCCATTAAAAAAAGTAAAAAGAAGTCTCGGCTGTGGCTAATGTGATTAATTCAATCACAGTTGCTGAGAGGTAAACTAAATGCATAGCTAGAGAGGGTAATTTTGTTGATGATTTAAGAAATGCATCCAAGTAGTGTATAGTAAGCTATAAAGCTGTTGTTGTCTTCATATAAATGTGTCATTAAATCACATTTCTTAATGCTAGTGGCCAAGGTGAACAGAAGATGATGCAGAGCAAGATTATTCTAATTTCCCATCTCTCAGCTCGCTAAATGTTCACATCTGCCTTGTGTAACAGAATTACACAAAATCTTATCATTAACTTCCTCCCCACCAAAAAACCCTAACAAGCCAAACCTTAAATAAGCTGATGTTTGAGCCTTCAAAAGAAAGGTGCTGTATTACACATGAAGACTATGAGTATTATTCTTAAATAAAATTTAGGACCTGATTACTGAGGTAGAAAAAGATTTTACCCAAATTATACAGATTTCTACCTCGTGCTAGCTCAGAGAGCAAACTGTGGGCACAGACTGCCAAGTCACCTCAAGTGACATCACTTTTATCTAAAACTTTAAAATCTGAATACAAGGTGGGAAAACACTTCCAGCAGCTAGGCTATTCCTCTCCCCACTCACCATCTGGATATTGTGAGTAAATTATTTTTATAAGCCAATATTTCTGGAGTGTTTCTCTTGTGATATGCAGGATGAAAGGCTGGAGGAGGCATTCGTGGTCCAGCTCCCCTGTCAAGTTGAATTCTTTCTTTCTTTCTCCACTCAAGGTGTATTTGCCTCATCAGTCACTTTTTCAGTCCCAAGGCTCAAATGCATTATATTATTTGTTTCCTGATCCTGTCAGCTTAGCACACAGAGGAATAAGTTACAGGGGAATAGTGGGCTGGAGCTGACAAGGGACGTTTCAGGAGTGAAATGTGGCAATGCAGGAGAGCAGATGTGAAGCCATCAAAGACTGGGGTAAGCAAAGGACAGTTTGCAGTGGGAAGGGGAGGATGGTGAGGAGAAGTGGTAGAAAAGCTCCCAAGAATGGTAAAAAATGTGTGTGACATGAGGTGAGTCTCCTCCACACCCACATCCCAAAGCAAACCACAAAAGCTGAGAAAGGAGAGAAGGTACAGGCAGGGTTTGACAGTCTTGACAGAGTAGAGTTCACTAAGATACAGAAGCAAACTTTATCCTAATTCACAGTGACTGGCACATATTTGGGTGTCTGGAGCCTTTTTGTGCTCCCTCTGTGGATACCCAGACCCTGCATTAATACAGCATTTCCACCAATTGCTAAGGAAATTTGCTGTCTGTAGAAAAGATGATCCCACATGCAATTCCAAAGAGAAGCTTAAGTCTTCTCACTTCTCCAAATCCTGTCGGTGCTCTGGAAGATATTGCTTACATAAATATCACAGCTAATATTGTATTTTGTTGACAAAACTATTAACTTCACTGAAAATATGCTTAGCATCTTCCCTTGTGCTTTCTGTTGCAATGAGTTTTAAAAAAGAGTTTCTAAGGCTTAACCACATGTGATACTTGTTTTAATTGGAGATCAGATTTAATAAAATCCACTATTTGTTTCAGTCAGTATTGCATTCACTTCCAGATTGTATTTTCTTCAGCAGCAAGACTCACAATAATGTACTTCTCCTTTTTTGCCTTCTAACATAGCTCAAGTTGCTTAGGTCTCCTAGTGATTGTTGCTTGTAGAGTGAAGCTTTAATGCAAAGAAGTTTGCTGAAGCATCTAACCAAAATTCAGAAGTGAATGCTGCCCTAGTTGTCCTTGTGTCTGCTCTGGAAGAAACAGAGGGAGCTGATCTTAATTTAGGCATATATATTTTGGTTTAAAAGGAGTTTCCTTGTGTGTGGTTTTAATTGTGGTTGGGGGAAAGCTGCAGGCAGTGCAGGGGTGAGATGTGTCTGCCCTGTGGAATGGAGTTAGGGACTCTGCTTGTGGCAGTGACTGCAGCCAGCAGAAAATGTGCAGAGGGAAAAGCCTGCAATGATTCTTCATTAAACAGAACTAATACTTCAAAATAACGTCCATGTGTGGATTTGCAATTGTACAGTTTGAATCAGTCCATTCGAGTAAATGTCTGCAAAATCCGTAACTGGCTATTTCAGTGTGCTGCTCTGAGGAATAAATGCAGGGGAATTGGTGAGCCTTCCCCTGTCGTGTGTTTCTCTTTCTGGCAGAATTCTGCCTGCAGCAGAAGTGCCAGTGAGCAGGCACAACATGGGCTGTAAATCTGAACCACTTTGGGGCGAGTGGAGGGAGAAGCTGAAGAAGGGACACGATATCCATTAGGCTGCAGTGAAACACTCACTGGGTTCCTGCGTTTGCTAAGTCTGGTATATTTGTTTTCTGAAGGTTTCCAATAAAACACAAAAAATTAATTTATCTTCAGTTTTCCCAAAACACAGATCTTACAGATACCTCTTTTAGTGCCTATTGCTTCAGGTATAGCTACAATTTTTCGTTTTTTCCTGTTCATACAGTTTTAATTGTGGCTACGCAACAGAAGTTGTGGTTTGATATTTTCATTGTCCCCTGCTTAAAAATCTGAAGCTGTTCTGATTCAGGCTGATTGAATATATTTAGACTTTGAACCCCTTGCTGGTATCATCATTGTGATATTTATCTTTTTTATGTCACTGAGTGTGTCATACGTGTTAATGTCACAGAGTTTTAAGAAACTTGGGGGTGAAATGTTGTGTCTGCACAGTCCACGTGGGAAGTTTGTTACCAAGAATATGAGTAGTCATGTCATGCTAATAACAAATGGACCATCTGCCTCCCAATTCCTCCAGCTACTTGATAGTTTAATAGATGACTTTGTCTCCATAGTAGATGTGAGAAGCAATGCAGCATGGCCATGACAATATTTTTTTTTCTGCAGTGGAGATAACTTGACCGAGTTCTGTATGGGAGTACCCAGTAAAAACCTGCTCAGCTGATGAATCTCTGAATCCTGTTTTGTGTCCTCATGTCTGTCTGTGGCTTTCTTAAACACCACATTAAGAGCAAACTCAGATTCATAATATATTTGCAGAAAGTGAGACAAAAAAAATGTACAGAAGTTTTCTGCTGTATATAACAATTCTGATTTTGATTTTTTTTTTCCCCCCAAAGATTTAATTGACATTGCAGCTTTGGACCAGAACATTTTTACTGTCTAGCAACAGCCATCTCACTGTGGCTTTTGGGTTGAACCATCATGGCACCACAGTATTCATTTGTCCTGGCAATGAGCAGTTCAGGTGACTGTACATCAAATTGTGCTGAATAAGAGGGGCATTTTTCAGCCTGAATTCCAATTCCTGAGCATCTGTGTGTTGCTGTTGTCTCGGTCTTTTATTTGTGCTCTGTTTGCTAAAAACCAGGCTTTGAAATTTTTGTTAGGTCATAAGAGAGGCTGAAAGTGAGTTAGTGTAAATATTACTCCCTGACACCAGCACCTGCTGTTCTGGGGACACTTTGTGGGGTTTATTTTATTTTCAGCTAGAGAAGGACCAGAAGTCTGCAATGGGCAAGGAAAAGTGGATAAACAGGTGGCTTTGGGGGAAGTGAGGCACTCTTGGACATGCCAGTGTCAACAGGGAATGTTGCATACAAAATGTGCCAAAGGAAGAGGTGCAGAGGGAGCAGGTCAGGTCCCTTTCTTATCACTTGTCTGGAACTCTCTGTCCTGTGACACCTGCATTTTGCCATGTACACCCAAGTGTTGTAAATGTGCTCCTCAGGGATGTGTGGACTTCACTGAGACTGCTGGGAAGAGATGAAGTGGGTAGACCAACCTTATAAGGGACAGAAAAAACCTTTTTGTGTGGTGTCAAGAGATTTGCTGTACTGAGAGCAAACTAACTGGATTGTCATTGCAAATGGAGTGATGATTTTGGAAGCCAAATCTCCAATCACCCCCGACTTGACATCAGTAGAAGCTTAGAACTGAGCAAGCAAATACTTCTAATTTTGCCTACTTTAAAAAAGTTTATTCTTCTAGTGTCCACACTGGTGTACAGTGAAGTCTGGTGTGGGGCTGATGAAACAATTCTGGAAGTCTAGCACTTAAGGTTAGTTAGCTTTTTTAGGGAGTTTCTGGTCTGGGGGGACAGGTGAATGCATTTTTAGCAGTGGCTTCTCAGCACTTTGAAAATCTGACCTGTTTTATCCAGTTCATGGAGATGTATTCAGGACCATTCCTCCTTGAAGCAAATGAGTGATGAAATGATGAGGCCCCTCTGAGGTCAGCAGAGCTAAGGAGTCGATGAACTTACTGGAGAGGTGCAGAGTTGAAATCAAAATAAAGGACAGCAGAAGGATAATAATTGAATTTTATGGAGGCAGAGGATAATTGGATACTAATCCTTCATTTTCAGTGGAAATGGCATATTCAGAATGGCCTTTCATTGGACTTCTGCTTCAAGAGGAGTGGGGACAGAGGTGAGGGAGGGCAGCTGGAGATTTCAGGAGCAGTAGCTCTTAGGAAATGGATGAAAAGACTGAGGAAATTTGATTTTAAGACAAGGTCAGTGGAGGGAAGGCCATGAGAGCAGTCCTTAAATAAAAAAACTTGCAGAGAGAAAAAGATTAGTCTGTTCTCAACATGAGTGGTGGAAAGGAGAAAATGCAGTGTGTCTAAACACAGGAGGGTGATTACTGAGGATGGACAAGAGGTTTATATCTTTGGAAAAGGGCAGGAAAACAAATGCCTGGAGTGGCAGTGGGGTGAGCTGAGCCTGCCTCAAACCAAATGGTCTCCTGTGGCCTCTTCCCAAGCCTGTCTTTATAAGATTTTATGCTTGCTCCTTTGGAGAGGGCTTTTAGTTTATCCACAAGCAGTTGGATTTGTGGTACAGTGTAAATAACTTCAGGACAGTGTTTTGGTTATCAGTGCTGATTTCCTCAGCTGTTTGTTACAACTGAAGGGTCACTTGGAAGCTGTCAGTGTTTCCAGATAAAAACAAATGCATCTGAAGCACAGTTCAGCTGGTGAGATGGAGATTATCAGAACTAAGCCATGTGATATGGCATTTGTGATAACATTTTTCTTACATAAGCATGTGGAGATGGTATTTTATCCCTTCTCCATTTTTTTTCTTTTAATCTGCAATTTTCATTTTTACCAATACACTCTACTGAACTTCTAAATATTTTTGAAATAAAATATCCAAGCTGATGTATCAGCTAGGAATCTTTGCAGTTCTTTAGAACTGCACTGGTAGATTAACATATACTGATAAAAAAGAGGCTGATAGCAGGAAGGTTACATGGCATCATCTTGTGGCTGTCTCAGGTTTTCCTGTATGTAAGGTTAACTTCTTGAAATTCATGAAAGAAAATAAATTTTTTTGCATTATTTTCAAACTCTAAAAATTAAACATATATTAGGGGATTTATCTAATTCAAAGTGATCATCAATCTTTAAATAACAGGTAGCTTTTCTAAGCATTGTTAAGTTGTTGTGGGTTTGTTAGTTTTAAATTTTTGTTTTAATTTTTTTTTTTATTTTGGCATGCCCTCTTTAATTCCTCATTGTCCTTTGATAACTGGGGTATTATTTAGAATTTAAATCATACAGTTCCAATAAAGATGTCCAGTGCCATCAGAATGACACATTCAGTGTAATTACTTTAGAGTTCACAGTGTAATCTAATGATTGGCAACTGAAAGGAATAAAATACTGCCAGTTGAGTAGTATTGAGATTTTTTTTTTCATCAGCAGATTTCCTGTATAAAAAGCAAGGTTTCAAGGGGGTTTTTTTTGATCAATAGGTTTTCTATAGAAAAAGAACCATGCACTGCTATTCACATCCACACAGAAATGGTCTCTTGCTGGAAGTAAACCTAATTGTGTCCGACAGTAAAAGGAACCACTTGGACTTGATTATGCAGCTGGTCACATTTTATTGAGGCACTGACATATTCCCTGTGGTCTGGGAAGAAAAGGAGATTATATCAGGGTGAAGTTTTGCTGGGTCAGTGCTCTGCCAGTGAATGCAGGTGATGTGCAAACATTTCAAGGTGAGGGTTTGTCTTTTCGCCCTCGGCATCGTAACCTGCTGCAAAATGCAGGGCACAGCTGCTTGGAGCTGCTGCTCCTCTGGCATCAGGAGAAAACACAGTAAAACCCTTCATTAAATAATTAGATCTATAAGCTTTGAATAAAATTATATATCCCCTTTGCTGTATTTAAAACAGAGGGGAAGATATCCTTGTCTATCCAAAGTAAAAGGTTGAAGTGTGCGGCTTATTTAAAATGTTTTAGATGGAATAAAAGATACAGTTTGTGATGTTGTGCTTGCACACAATCATCTGTACCATAGAGGAAAACCTGTATCCTGACTGAAATTTAGCAACTATGAAAGTGAATAAGAAAATTGTAGTTGTGGGCTTGTTACCGATTTTGAAAGTAAATGGCATTTATTTTAAAGATCATCTTTCACACAAGAGCTCCTTTAAAAATAATAAAAGAGCTTTCCTGTATAGATCCCTTCATTGTGTACATATTTTGAAAGAACTTTTTTTAACCAACAGCTCATCTGTTGAAAGCCATTTATTGTAATAAATAGAATAAATGTGTGAGGAGTAGATCAGTCCAGTTTGTGGTAAGTATTTGAAGTTTTGTGTTAGGGAGAAGCAAGGTGTCCTTGCTTTACTGAAAGGAAAGTGTGTCATTCTTGTAACCAAAGGGAGCAGTGGGACATGGCAGTGAGTTCATTAGAGCTAAAGTAGTCAGTGTGAAAGTTATTTTGTCTCTCCTCTTTCTGTGAAATTAAGTCTTAGGATCTTTAAAATCGGCCATTTGAGGGACTGGAGCTGTCATTCTCCATGTTAAGGGTTCTGTGGTTCATTTGCTGTTTTTAAAGTGGATTGTGATAACCACCTGCGGGTGGGGGATGTTGGTTGGTTTTTCCCTTGGTTTTGGTTTTTTTTTTTTTTTTTGTTTTGTTTCTTGTGGAGGTGTTTTGTTTTGTGGGGTTTTTGTTTTGGTTTCATTTTTGGGGTTTTTTTGTTGTTGGTTTGGTTTGGTTTGTTTTTTTTTTAACTTCCTTCCAGAATGAGGGGAGAGAAATGTTAAAGACATTCTCATCCATGTCTACACTGCGCAGTTGAGCAAGGTGTATGTCACAGAAAAGTGAGCACTTGAAAAAAAAAATGATTAAGTAAGATTAAAAAAAAAAAAAGACACTTGGATAACTGAAGCCACAAGTGTAAATTGCCAATCTGGTTTCTGTTCCTAGCTCTGTCTCTGCCTACCTGTCCCTCCTTGAGTGATTTGCTTATCTCATATTGGCCCTCTGATGTTCTGAAGTATTTGGAAGATTTGGATGCTGGCTAAATGTCACGTAGCTGACATCCAGATCTCTTAAAAAGCTCAGGAAATTTCACCTATGGCCAATTCATGACTTTGCAATGTTTAGAGGAACAAAGAATTGCTTGTTTTCCAATAAACTGTGCAGCTGACAGTGAGAGAATCAGTCATCTTTAAATGCCTTCCACCATCTGCCTGAATGCAAGTTTTACTTGCATCATGATGTTGGAAAATGAGATTTGATAGTAACTATCTCGATGAGTTTTATTTAAAAAATACAAAAGGCATTTGACTGATGTGATGGGTAGGAGCAGTAAAGTCCTGTAGTGAAAAAAACATAAATGTCCAAAATAACTAAGCTTGGGAGCCAGCAGAAGCTGAGATCTGAGTGTTCCTCAATCCTGTGGCAAAGAACTTTTCAGGAAAATGAGAGTTTTGCCCTGGAGCAGTTCTGCTGAATGAATTTATACTGAGATAGGACTTAAACACAGTGCAAAAATGCTATGAAATTTTGTTTAAAAGTATTTCTCTATTTTCTCCCAGTATGACTTCCTAAAGAGAGAGCATATGACACTTTTATTGGAAATATCTGAAAGCCACAGGACACATAATGTTTAAAAAAAAGATAAAATTCCAAAGCTTTTTTTTTTTGCTGGAGAACTTCGCAACCAAATCTAGAGCAGGTATTCTGTTTTCTGACATTCCGTACTTTTTATGATTTCATGAATTGAATTAGTATATGTCTGTGAGAAGTAAAAGCTGCCATAAATCATAGTCCTTTTTGTTAAAAGCATGAATTGTACTTCTTTATCTTAAAGCATGTTAAAATGTACATTGTGGGCCCTATGTAAAACTCGTGGTGCAGATGCAACTCTGTAAATGTTCCTTCAGACAGTAAAAGCAGTAAGTTGTTACTCAAGAATGAGTAGAGGTCAATTGTTATTATTATTATTGCTAGAAATATGCCCAGAATATCCAGAATGTCTGGAGACTGATGGTAGATGTGGCAGAGGACATTTCACAGATCAGCTTTCTGCAGCAGATGCTGGTGACCTTGCAGTGTAACCTGAGGAACCCGAGAGGCTTCAGGATCCTGTGTGCAGCTCTGCACCATGAGCATGTTTCTCTCACCTCCTGATAAATATTTATCCTCTCTTGGACCTGAATTTATTTGTTTCTATCTTTTGGGAGCAGCAAATTTGTGGCCATCAGTTCAGACCATGGGAAATCCATCCGGGCAGGTTGGAGACCAGCCCGGTGGAGTGCCCTAATTAACAGGAACATGTAATTAAAACTGAAGCAGATGTGGCTTGGGCAGGTGGTATTTCCTGAGCGTTTCCTGTGTGTGCACACTGTGTGTGATGGACACAAATAACTCCTCTTTCTGCAAGTGTGGGGAGTGCTGGTGCATCTGCTGAGCAGTTGGTGTGTGCTCGGCTCTTAATGGACTGAAACGAGCTCTGAAATCCTCAGCATATGAAAACATCTTTAAAACTCAGCCTGCACTAAGTTTGAGGGTTTTTTTTAAAAAAAAAGACATTTGCATGAAAGGCTATAAATGTAATAACCCCACGTGATGCATTTCCTGCATTCTTTTGTGATTATCTGCTACCAGCTACTGTTGGATCATCATGTTAGACAAGAGAACACTTTGATCTGATGCAGCTTTACTAAATGTGAGCAGTCATTGCAACTCCCAGGATCTGAGAGCAGCCACTCGGCTGAGAAATCGATCTGTAAAAATTCCAAAATCGCAGTTGTTGGTAGCTCTTATCTAAAATTACAGTAGTTGCTTTATGGACAGATTTGGTGAACTGGAAGACAACAGTAGAAATATTCAGTCGAAATATGGGAATAAGGCACTTAAACAGCCAACTTGGCAAAACTGGAATTCAGATTATTTTTTCTTAGTAGGCCAGGAAGTCCAGGCCAGTTTCCCATGCTCATGGCAGTACAGGTGGTAAATCTGAGAAGAAAAAAACCAACCAAACCAACCACACTTGAAATTTTACATATTTGTGGGAAATTCTTGTCCCTGTAGATTTTTCAGATTGAATCTGTAGAATCCTTCTGCAATTCCAAGTAATTTTTATGGGGTTTTATAACTATTTAATAGGATTATCTGAGAAGTAATTGTGTCATACAGTTAAATTATTCCATCTCTTGGTTGTTAGAGTGACCTGTTGTAATTTTTCAGTGTCTGTTGAGTGGTGTTTCAGTATCCCAGCTGGCTTATTTGCAGTACCTTGTTCACTCCTGTGGCAAACTGTGTCAAAAAGTGCTGTTGTAGCAAATGACTTTCCATTAAGGCACGGCAGGTCTGTGTTCCCCATGGTTACCAAATTGAAAATGAAATTTGTATACTTTGTGTGTGTTCATTTATCTTTTATAATCATCTGGTAAAGAATAACCTTTTGAAGCTGCAGAGGCTGCAGAACACCTGGCTTTATTACAGGTAGATCTTCAACATATTTATAATTATTTTTCTATGTTTAGGACTTTTAATCTTCAACAGCAGTGGTCTTGTAATCACATCAAAGTGGGAAATCTCTACCTTATTCAAGTGAAGTAGGGTGAACTTTCTGGCTTTTAAGTGCAATTTTACCTGGGTTTTTTTGAGTTCAGGCACTGGGCATTTCGAGATGGAGGAGAATGCTCAAGAAATGAGTTTATGTTCTGTTCTGATGTACATTAGTTCAGTACTGGTCTGTATTAGAAAGTAAAGGTCAGCAATTTGTGGAAATGTCTGAGAGCATCCTATAAAGGCACAGGAGTGTTCAGACTGGCATTGTTACATTTATTAGTGTTGATTCTGACTTGAGACCAAATCTTCAGTCTGTGGTGCCTCCACTCCACTGGATTATGCAGACTTACAGCAACAGAGATGTAAATAAACTTTGTGGTTATTCCCATTGAATGAACCTGGAAATGTACCTAAAGTATCTCTTTAATGTGACCACAGAGAGTCAAAAATTTGGCTGAATTATCAGAGGCAGTGCTGTAAGTGGAAATTGGCAATTGCATTGGTATTGGTTCCTTCTGAGCATGCAGCTGCTTGGGAAAATCCTCATCCCGAGGGGCTGCTCCTCTCCACTGGGCAATCCCACTGCTGGGAGCCTCTGAGCCCTGCAAGTCCTAGGAAGTAAATTATTGTGCATTTGTAAAGGACTGCGGAGTGCATGTGAAGTGTTGATGTTCTTCCAGGCTGAACTGCCAAACTTGACAATTTTCTGAATTTGGCTGGATTTAGGAAGTACCAGTTTTGCATATTTTACTTATTATACAGTTAGTATGAGGAAAAATAACGAGTTCAGTTACCTCTGTCTTTAAGTTCATGCAGTCAGCATCAAAGGCAAATGCAAGTCAGCTATTGTAATAAGTCAAGAAAAAAAAATTTCCAGTGGTGTTCATAAGATTTATCAAAGTAGTCTAATATGCACTGATTTATTGTAAAATAATGTGTGCTCATAATTTGCAATTAGATTTTAACATGCTATAAAGGCATTGTGGAGTAAAAAGTAAGTGGCATCATTTCTGTGACTTAATCAGATGTGTTGTCACAAAAGTTTCAAAGTCATGTTGATTTAATTATAAAATGGAAAGTAACTTCTATTAGTAAGGGGGCAATTTGCTATTGTATCTTCTTCTTTTAATGCTTAATTCCTTTTATTGTGACTTAATACTTCTGCTTTCAATGTGCCATCACCCTATTGGCCTGGGATAAATTTTGTTAATTATTTATTCTAGTAATGTTTCTATCACATGAGGGAAATGTAGATACTGTGTTAATGATTGTGTTAATCAAACAACTTTCTGTATTTCTGCACTGCCCAAGTTTATGTCATTACATTAGCAGGCACAGGAGATGAAATTGGAAACTTGTAATATACTGCAGATTGGATTAAGTCATCTGTGTGGTGTAGACTGCTTGAAGACTTATTCTAGATAATTTAAAAACATTAAATCTGCAAGACAGTTATTGCTCCTGACAGGATCCCTGAAGTCCCGACGTAAGGCCAGTGTTGTAAAGATTTTGCACTTTGTGTGTGAACAGCCTTGCTGGGGCAATGCAGCTTGGGATACTGGGACATTGCTTTGAACAAATATATTTTATGAAAAGCACATTTATACCAAGATACATCAAATTTTAAAAAAGCCTTTTGCATGTTGGAATAATCATTCCAGCCATGTGGTGTGATGATGGGCACTAGGCACTTGAATGGAATATATAATTTTTGAGCCATGTCTAGGCATAATGGCCTTGATGTTGTCTAGGCAGTAAATGTTCATTTTTCAAATGTTCAGCCACAAGATGGGTGAAGAGGGGAGCCCTTGTGCTTGACTTCCTTATGAGCTTTGCCTGCTGGGGCTCTCCCTGGGCAGTGCAGACCCTTCTGAAGTGGTGCCAGTGCCTTTAGCCAGGAGCTTCCCACCTGCAGCACTGGGTTTGGGAATTGCAGGGGTACCCTGAAAGCACCTGGTGGGATTCCAGGATACCTACTGCTTGCTTAAAAACACTATACCTTACTCAACTGCTTATTTTTGATGTGTGCAAGATAGCCAGGGTATTGCTTGAAATTCTGCTGAGGACCTTAAAGCAGTTTAGTTTAGTGGCCTTTTTGTGAAGAGAGGGTTGTGGACAAGGCTTTCAGGCAGTGTCAGTATCTCTGTGCTTGGAAATCAATACATCTGTGATGCTTAATCTTCTTTTCAGTCCTGAGAGCTTCATAGCCTTGCAAAAAAAAGAAAAACAACCAACCAACCCCCCCCCCAACTTCACAAAATTCAGCAAATATTCCACAAGCTTTTTGTGCTGCACATGGATAAAGCTTTTTATTTGAGTAATAAATTTTATTTCTGTCCTTCTTTGCTTATATGACTGCTTGCCTGCATAAGTAGGGGAAGCCCTCAGTTGCTCCTGCAGCAAGCCCATCCTCTGAAGTTACCATGCCAGTGGTTTCAGCTTCTGGAATGGTTTGGCACGTGCTGGGCAGGAGGGTGTTCCTTTGGTCCTTCATCCTGCAGCCCCTGTGCCAGCCAGTGTTGAAAGGGATGCAAACCCAGTGATACAAACCCAGGTCTGTCTGAGTTCTCATTGACCCATCACTGGATGCTGCCAGAATAATTCTCATGTTTGCTTTTCATGCTGGCCAAGCTGGTGGCTCAGGTGATCCCTCAGTGCAGGTAGGAAATGTGAAGAACTCTCTGACAGTCATCATGTGGGGGAACAGTTCCATTCTGCTTAGTAAATTTGCTTTCTTGATGAAATCAAGCCAAACATGTAATTATATCTGTGTAATTATAACTGATTTTCAGCATCATGCCCTCCCTGATGTCCTTGAGATGTTACTTCAGATCGGCTTCTTCATGTTTAAAGATTGGTTAAATTTATGCTCTTTTAGAAATTTGATCCATAAATGACGTATGAATTTTGAAACAATTACTGTGATGATTTCTGTAGGATTCTTCATTTCATTTGGATATACAAATGAAATTAAGAATCCTATACATACATTTTTTTCTGACTTTTATTTCCCAAAAAGAAGTTGCCTTTGTCTTGTACTTGGCAAGAAAATATTTGCAAAAAAAAAAAAGAAAATTGTATTGGGTTTTTTGAATGTTTTATGATAGGTTTTTAATAAAGTCCTGCACTGATCATACAAGAGCACTGGTGGGACATAAACTAAACCTGTGTTTACCTGTGTGTGTGTTTGTTTTCCAGAGAGCTGTTGGAGTTCCCCAGAGAGGACGATGCAGACGCTGCAGTGCGGATCCTGGGCCGGTGGCGCTCCCAGGGCCTGGACGATGTCCGGCTGGTGAATTACTCAGTCCTGCTTGACCTGCCAGGCCCTTCCTCAAACACAGTAACCCTGCAGGACAGCGGGGAATGCTTTTATCCAAGTGGAGAACAGTGCAGCAGGGACCCCAGAGCACCCCACAGCCAAGACCTCCTGTACTCGTACGCAGCTTATTCCGCCAAAGGAACCCTGGAGGTAACGGGGCCGTTTGTCTCTGTCACTTGTGGGGAAATAGAGTTAGCAAACATCAGCTTCTGCTGAGCCTGACTGGAAAACTGCACACAGAATCACAGAATTATTTAGGTAGGAAAAGACCTCTAAGATCCTCAAATCCAGTTGATAATATGCTGAAATGCCCAGCCTTAAAATAAGCATATTTATGGGAATTGTGATGTGGCCAATCGTACCTGTCTTAATTAACCTTACAACCTTATTCATATGAATAGTTCATGGGAGATACCTATCTATCTATCTATCTATCTATCTCTCTATCTATCTATCTACCTACCTACCTACCTACCTACCTACAGATACACATCACATATATCTATGTGAATAATTTAACTATCTGTGTTTATGAAAAAGGCACATTTTCCTTGTGTGTAAAAATCTGGTGTAAGCCGTGTCTACAGTTTCACTTTATCCTTGCTGATATATGAGAGCTACTGGTTTGAGGGATGCTCGTAGGAAGGATAAGATGAGGCTGGTGGGAGTGCTGGGCTAATACCTGGAGCCTCTGAATTATGGTTGTGGATCTCCCATAATTTCTTCTGTGACAACTCAGTTGACACATCTGCTCTGTTTCCTCTTGAAAACACCGATTTGTAGTTCTATCGTACTGTAGTTACTCTAGGAAGTTTTGTCAGCAAAAAGATTCTATTTGGATTTGTTACTTGCCAAGTGAAATAAGATCTTGGATTATCTTGTTTTTTCCTGTGTACTGTCTTTGCTGTCTGTTTTCCTTTAGCTTCTTGCTAGATATTTTGAGAGTGCACAAAGGGGCCATAATTTCTTTACCTTCCTAGGTGAGATAGTGTAAATTTCAATAAATAGTTCTGAAATATAAAAATAGCAGTTTCACTGTTAATTGCATTATCGCCATCTTCCTCCTTTTAAAAATATTGTATTATTATTCCACTGATGTTAGGAGGTTTCCATCATGGTTTCTTTGTTATTTAAAAGATATATTTGTCCATGGCTTAGGACACTTACAGACTATAAAGGAACAGATTGTGGGCATCTTAATATTTAAACATGCCTGCTCTCCATGCTGAGTCTCATCAGTCTCCGTTCAGGGGCTCTGTCCACTTCAAATTTGTTGCTGAGAAGCAAACTGAAGTAGGCAAGAAGAGGTCCTAACTTTCATGATACACACCTTACCTTTTCCATGTACTAATGAATGGGGTTACTTTCTCATATCCCTTAAAACCTCCATATATAACATTATTTTCTCATTGAAACTTAGTAAGAGTAACTGTAATCAGAGAGAAGAATGGTTGTGACCTTTGAGGTTTTATTTCATGAATGTCAATGTGTTGCTAACAAATTCATCAGACTGAAGGAAATCCAATGTTCCGGGAAGAGCACTGCAGTTATTCCCAGCAGCACATGTTCCAGTTTCCATTATGTTCCAGGGCAGCTTCCTCTTATGAGTTCTGCAGAAATGATGCCCACACACACCATCCTCATCACAAGGGCTGGACCTTGGCTTTGGCAAAACTCCAGGCTTGCACTGGAGCCAAAGAATGACTCTCTGCATAGTTTTACAGTCAGTTCTTTAAGGTACCTCAGCACCCCTACAAAACTTAAGATGTGTTCTTCTGCTCTTCAAAATCTGCCTGAAATGTCCTTAGATCTAGAGTTTTTGCCTAAAAGGGAAATTTTCCTGTTTGTTTAGGCTACAGGTAAGTTGGTAGTGATCTAACCTTCCTGACTTTTTATCCCACACACAAATCTCTGCTATTTAAACTAATGGAAGTAGGAAAACTTTAAATGAGAAGTAGCAGGTGGTGGCTGTTGCTGGGTTCAGCCATCAGCAAGTGACTTGATTGCTTGCAGTGGAACTACAAGTCGTGTATTTTGAATATCCTACAGTGGTTTGTGATTGCAAAATCATGAAGGTTTTCCTGTGAACAGGTATTTTTATAACAGCTACTCATAACCTGAATAATTTTCTTTCAAATGTGGCACATCCTTAGCAGAAAATTCCTATTATGTGTCACTTAATCAGGCTGAATTGCTAATGCTGCCTGGATGCTGCTGCTTCATTGTATCTCATTTGTCTGTTTGGTTTGCTAGAAGTTGAGGCAAATAAAACCATTAAGCTATTGCAGTCTGGCTACCAGCAGAGCTGCAGCTCCACTTTGATGTTGACAAGGTTATTTGTAGAACAGCAAGAGTCATTTTCTTTGACCACCTGTCATGTCCATTCATCATACGGCCATTGTATATGAGCCATCCAATTTGTGCTTTCTGGTAACAGTCTAAACAGCATTTGTGAGTAAAAATGTGAGCATTTGTGATCTGAAATCTACTTCAAAAACCTACTTAGTGCCATTGTGATGGATGGTGCACTTTACTGCTCCTCTATATTTCATCGGGCTGTGAAAAGGTGACAGTGTTTACCCATCATGGTGACAGGCAGGGCAGCTCACAGCTCTGGAGAGGGCTGTCGAGTCAGTTCTGAAATGGATATTGCAGCAGTTATGTAAATAATATATTGTAGGCTAGGTCAGCCTAAGGAAAGAATGACATACCTGAAATATATTTTTATTAAAACTTAAATATCAGCCACCTTTTATAGAGCTTAAACCTTTTGTCTGCTTGATAAAAACAGGAAAGCTGCTCTGGCCAACAGAGTGCACATATAAATGGAAATTACATTGCTTCAAATTTATGCATTGAAGCAAAATGCAATGTCAGAAGGTATCCAGCCAGTCTCCAAGTGAGGGTGGTGTGGTGAATCCGAATGTGCTGCTCCTGCCTCCTGGAGCACTGGGATCCAGGAGCTGTGGGGTTCTCCTGGCCCAGGGGAGCAGAGGGGCTGAGATGGGGAACACTGGCAGGAGCTGATGAGAGGGGGCTGTGACCCCACAGAATCTGGTGTTCCCCTTCAGTTCCACACTGGTGAATGGTGTCAGTGTGACATGGGTGGTGATCCCTGAGTGCACCCAGGGAGAAGCAGGGCTCTGTTTGGGCTTGCAGGAGCCTGGGTGGCACTCGGGGCACTGGGTTTCAGTCAGTTCTGTCAAGTGCAGCAGCTTCTGGAACAAACACATGTCCACAATGTTTGTCTGCTCCCTCCACTGCTTCTTTAGCAACTGGAAATAGTCCTAGTAATGGTTGGTGTGTTGGAATAACGTTCAAGGACACACTAATTAGAGCAAAATGTAAATGGTATTTGCTTTTTATTCATGCATTTTCTGAAATTATGTTTGTGTGACCCGAAATTTTCCTCACTTTCCTTTCACCTTCAGTTTATTCACTCTTTGCTTTATGGAAGTGTTAAGGAGCTTTTGGCAGTCCTGAGTCTGCTTTCATACTTTGAGCAGAGGCACTTGGTGTCCTCTGTTATACAGCATTGTCTCATGATTCACTACTCTGCCACTTTTAGAATAATGCACCAAATCCCTGTTGGTTCCTTTGCTGGTCCTCTCTTCTGGTTTGAGGTTTGTTTCCACCCTCATGGGTGCTCTCAGCAAGCCCAGCAAACCATCATGTTTGTTTGCTGGACCTTTTAAGTACTGAAAGGAGTGTGTTGGTTCAGGAGCCATGAGAGGATACGAGAGTAGAAGCACTGGCATGTTCTCAGAATGGAGATGCAGGCAGGGATTATTTGAGGGTTTATGGACAGAAATGAACTGTGCTCATCTCCAAGGCAGTTCTCCCAACCCCTGACTGTCTGTTTCATATTTTGGCCACTGCTCTGTCCCTGTTCCCTGCCTGCTTTGACTCCTCTGCCATGTCACCTCGCTTCCCTGCCGTCACCCACGTTCCCAGTTTCTGCTGATTTCTCTGTTCTCTGAGGCATTTATTCTCCCCACCAGGGGTGTCTCTGATGAGTTTTGGAGGGGCTGCAGGGAGCAGACAAGTGGGAGAGCTGCCTGCCTGCCTCTGCCCACTCCATGCAGTAGAGATTCTCTGCTGGTCACGTCCAGCCTGCTCTGGTTCGTTTGTTTTGGTGACATTTTCTCACAAAATGAGAACCCACCGCAGAGATTAATGCCACCTGAAGCAATCTGGGAAGTACAGGCCCATCTGTTAAGCTCACTCAGTCATCTTCCCACCATTCTTCAGTCTTGGCAAGAGGGGGAATGAGGGAAGCAGGACTCAGATTTTGCTGTCAGATCCCCTTTCACAAGGAGGGGGTTTGCTCACTTCTTATCCAGTATCCCATTTTCTTATGGCTGTCTTTCGATGTCTCCTCTCTCCACCCATCCTCTTCTTTCCCAGGAAGATGGGAATCTTGCTCTCCTCTGCAGCCTGTTCCTCTAGCCTTTCCCACTCCTGCCAGGAGTGTCCTACAGTCTCCTCTCACCTCTGCTCAGGTTTGCAGCCCTGTTTGCTGCCAGTACTGGCAGCTTTCTTTATTTCCAGCTCTGCACCAAAGGTCTGGAGCTCCTCTGGAGGGGACAGTGCACCAGGAAGTCCTTGACCCCAAATCTTGCTTTCATTTGATTCGGTTTCATTGTGCTGGAAATGTGATTAGTGCACCCTTATTATCTTTTCTCTTCCCTCCAGCTAATCAGTGGTAATTTCCTTCACAATATTTCAGAATTAAGATCAGTGTCAGCGGGTTGGTTTTAGAAAATTTTAAAATCTTCCCAGGTTATTTTTATCCCCGGGCAAAATTTCTAAATGAGCCTTCTGCAGCGTGCTCACTCGCACATCTTGAATTCCAAAGGCAGAGAGTGCATTTAATTTAGATTAAATAATCACAGCTTCTCTTCCTAAGTCTTTCAGTCATTTTTGATGGCACATTGGTGCAAAATACCAAGCTAGAGGGAATCTTGATGCATGTGTGCATTTAATTCTTTTAGGCATGCCAAATTTAGTTCATTATTATATTTATTAACATTTTTTTAAGTTTTCTTCTCTGAAGAGACATGCAGTAGCTAAAATGAATCCCTAGCAACTGAAATCAGTTTTGCAGATGGTTAGGGCTATAGGTTGAATAACACATACACACAAATGAGAAGAATCATGTGATTTTTTGGTAACATTTAGGAGTTTTAGTGCAGCTTTATTTATCTTTTATTTATAGAAGAGTTTCTCCGAAACCTCTTCCACAAATAATCATAATTTAGACCACTGCTCTGCATACCAAGTAGGCACAGCAAATTTTCAAGACAATCTCACTAAGAATATGGATTTTAGAATAGACTTGACCTTTAAGCAGAAAACAACATTAAACATTAACTACAGCATAGCTGCCACTCGGCTATAATTACATATAGAAAGCTGTGAGATGCAATGTGAAGGTTATATAATTTAAAATTGCAGGCAAGGGCTCCAGAAGCGATCACTGAAGAGATGTCCTGCAGAACATCCTGTCAGTTTCCTGGCATATATCACATAACCATTAATAAATAAAGTTGTACAGTTCCCTAAAAATAATAGTAGTTCATCATGCACAAAGCCCCGATTAATATTGCTGGGAGATTTTTGTGTCATTGAAGGGCAGGGTTTCAAAGATGCAAATGCTGCTGCTGCAGAGCCTTTTGCTATTTTGTAATTGCAAGTCAATGCTGTCCTGATGTTTTTTACTAATAAAATGTTAGTAATGACATTTTAGTAATAATGCCATTAAGAATTAATGAGAATTTTTAAATGATAAAAAAGCAAAAGGTGAGGCATCTTGGTATCTAGAGACATAACAGATCACTGAGCACTTCCATGCCATTGCACACAATCAGCTGGAGGCATTTCTTAGCAAAGCCTCTGTACAATATTAGAGAGGGAGCAATGGTGAACCATAACAATTACTTATATTCCAACTGCATGGTAAAAACTAAAGAGTGCAAACCCTGAGGGCTTAGGAAGAGGATTTGGTGCCTTTTTTAGGTTTTAGTGCAAGCAGAATTCCTATTGAAATAAATGGGAATTACATCATTTCTAAGCAGAGTTAAATTTTGTCTGTTAGTAGTCAGTGTGAGAGCAGCAGTGAAATCTGTGCAATTGCAAGGGCCCCCAAGGAATATATTTCTCTTTAATTTTTGTGGGATAATCAGACCCACTGAGTTGCCATCACCTCTGCAGTTCAGGGGATACCTGGGTTGGTGCCCACCCAGTCAGGTTTTTTTCCACCCCCACTCTTTATTAATGATGTTTGTTCAAACCTCAATACAAATGTACTCAGCTCAAGTGGAAACCTTTCTGCCAAATACCAACTCATGTTCCTCTTAGGCAGTGCCATCTTTTCTTTTTTTTAACTTCTTCACTTTCTTAGTAAATGTGAACCTACCAGTAACATACCTATGCTTTCTTCTCTGTTTTAGTTTGTAAAGGCAATATTCCACTCAGAGGAGGAATTTTCAAGTAAAAAGCTTTTTGTGCTGTGAGCTCATGGGATTGGATTTTAGGGATCTTTTTCTTTTAAATTTATCCACTATTCTGGAGGTTTAAAACTGCCTCAAAGGAATCCTGCTTACGCTGTAAAAAGCAAAAATTTCCTTCAACAAAGGGACTATTAAGTAAATATCAGCTTTTCAAAAATGACTAGTAAGAGAAAAACATCATAAGAAACGACTACAACTGATATGAGAACAATAACAAAATATTTTGGTATTTATATAATACTCAATCCTTGTCCCTAAAACTACTTACATGACTTTATTGTTTAAAAATATGTAGTTTCATGCATGAACAATAAAGAAGTGCTTAAAATGCTGCTCAGTTCTCTGGTAGTTATGAGTGACTGTAAAATGCAGTATTGATTAAACTATTGCTGCTTCTCATTTTTTTAAGTTTGTTTTTCAGGAAGAGAAGCAAATCCTAAAATCTCTTCAGGAACATTAGCAATAGAAAAGCTTTTGTAGTTGAGGGCAGATTCCATTTTAGTGAGCATGAACATTTTTTGTCTGGGAGCATGCACAGGACTCTGACCCTGGCAGTCTCTGCCATTAGGCACCCATGAGGATATGGGTTACAACTGCTCTAATAAAACAGATTTTTAAAAGGCAAAAAATTACTCTTCTGCCATACTTCACTTGATTATTTTTTAAATTGGACAAAAATATCTAAACAGTGGTGTTGTCTCATGAATTAGAGCTGGCAGCTGAAAAGAATCAGCAGCAGCAATTTTAATTTTCATGCAGTGTGATAAATCTTACCAGTTAAAGCTTCAGCAGTGTTTTATCTTAGGAGTTCTCTCTGCCTACCAGGACAACTTCTACAGTTACCATTGGACATTTTTTTCAAAATCTTAAACCACTTTCTTCTGTGAGTTTACTGGATGCTTTTCTGTAAGAGTCTCCATCTCACTGTTAAAATTCTTCTTAATATTTCAAAGTGAACGTAGCACTGAAAATCCAAAACAAACCTGAAGATTTCTTACCTCTCTTAGGATGTGGTGATATAAAGTCCAAACAGAGTCTTCTAAGATGAGCATGTGAAAGAGGGGAAATAAGTTCCTACTTAAAAAAAAAGTATAAAGATCCTTGAGAGGTTTTAAATGTAGCCTGAACTAAGGATAAAGCTGTCATTATAAGAATAATTTGGTGAGAACTGCAGTATGTCTGACTTATTTGCTTAAAAACCTTGGTATTAAAGAGCAAAGGATGTACCTCTCTAGAGTGTGTTGAGGAATGTTCTAAACCTGGACACAGCCTTGGTAGTAGGAAAGACTAAAAAAAGAAGACCCCTCAGAGGAAACCCTTTGGAGCAAGTAACTTTTGAAACCTTTCAAAGCAGAATGAAAAAAAAAAAAAAGTGCTGCTGTGACACAGCTGGTTGAAAAATATGTTTAAGCACTGAATTCTTAAAAATGTAAAAAAGAATATAAAGCTAAAAATAATAATAAAAAAATCCCAAACAGGCAGTAACCATTGGCAGGTGTGAGTTTGGTATCCAGGTGCTGTTGGCAGAAGTGCTCTGGCTGTGTATGGGAGCTGCCAAAGTGCCAGAGCCTCTTCACTGGCTGGACTAAAATATCCCGAGAAAAAGCTTTTGTTCAGAAATTCCCTTTTAAATCTGTTTGGAAATACAGCACTTATGCCTCCACCTACCAACTGCAATCCCAGGAGAGAGGTACCTCTTTTAAAATAAATAAATAAAAACAGTGCAAAGCAAATAAAGCTGAAAATATATTGGTCTTCTGTGTTGGACATTCTTAGGTTTTTATTCTGATGTGCCATCTCTCCCACAAAATAGAAATAAATCTCATGTCCAACCTCATGAAATGAATATTAGTTACAGTGTCTATGTCATTCATTAGGAGGGCCTCAGTGTGAATTAATTCTGAGCTGTGTCACTCTTATTCTCACCATTATTTCCAAGCTCTGCAGTTCAAAGGGAAGGAGCCTCATCCATCACCAGTTGTGACTGGCCCCAGAGTAGGTGTGTGTGAGGAGGAAGATACTCCATGGAATTTATCTTCTTTCCACTGAATTATGTTTCCATTCAGAGTTAGTCCTGTCTGCTGCAAGATTCACTGCCTTGCCCTGGTGCCTGGAAGGGGCACATGGGGTGAGTGAGGATGGAGGGAGTCTGGCAGTGGCTGCAATACAGGAGAGCAGAGCTGCTGGAATATGCAGAAAGATCCTGCTGCCTTCTGGTCCAGCAGGGATGGATGCATCTCCTGCTGCAGGGCACAGTCTTCACCTGGAGGATATTTCAGAGGGTGAATTAGTAGGAAAAAAAAATCTAGAAATTTTATATTGCTGGAAAAAGAATGAATGCATCTGTTTTCTAGCAAAATGTTTTATTCAAGAAAATTTTGCTGTACTTCTTTTTGCCGTACAAAAATACTTTTTGTCCATGTTGCCCCTTTACTGCTAAATCTCTTATGTCTTAAGGCTAAAGGAGAATTTTATAATCATGCAAAGTCACAAACTAAAATCTGAGAAATTACATCAGTATGGACAGTGCTAGGCTCAGGATTTTGAGGATAACTACTATCCTGTGATTGGGGTCTTCCCAATCTGTCTGCTGCTGTAGGGTTGCTGTGCCTTAAGTAAACTTTTACAACTGTTCAATTTTCTCTGCAGTCTGTGTAGGATGCACATCAGCTCTAAAATCTTAAGTGCACTTTTAAAAACAAAATTTGAAAGCCTGAAACAGAAAAGAACATTTTCTTCCCTGTACAATTTTATTGTCTGTGAGACATGAATGACACACTACATGTTTCTTGTGAAGTAAGTCTTCTTCCAAAATGTTAGGTGGTTGAAAACCAGCAAAATATTCTTGTTCAATCACAGAGATGAGCTGTTCTCAACTACATCTGTGTTTCTGTATCTATATACTTGTCCTGGTCAATCATTTGGGCCACTCAAATTTGATATTACTCAGGCACATTCCCTGTTTTTATTGAAGTCCTTTTCTTGTCATCTGAATATATTTTTAGAATCTATTTTTCCCCAGTCCTTTTTTTCTACAGATGTAATTTAGAGACCTATAAATCTGTGCAATGACTCAAAACAACAGAATTCACAGGAGATGGGAAAGATGTCATTTTCCTTTTCACAACTGCATATTTGCTTCTTCAAATAGTTTGCTCAAATGCTGCTTTAACATTCAGATTTGTGTTTGTATCATTACATGGCTGGGCATCTCCCTGATTATGCTGAAGTGGATGATGTTTGGCCAAGCAAGGGCTGTAAGTACTTTGTGAAAGATCATTTATTATCATCTAGAAAATAGAGTTCTCCCCGACGTTTTTGAGAGTTCAAGTGTTCTCTTGGTGCAGTGGATGACCTGCTCTTGTACGTGGGAATGATTATTTTCCTTTTTGAGGGAGATGTCTGTTTTATTGTTATGGATATGTCTGGATATCCCTTTGGTCAGTTTGGGTCCCCTGTCCTGGCTGTGTCACCTCCCAGGCACTCCCAGCTTATTTGGAGTAGGGAAAGCAGAAAAGGCCTTGGCTCTGTGCAAGCCCTGCTCAGTAACAACAAAAACATCTCTGTTATCCCCCCTGTGCTCTGCACAAATCCAAAACACAGCCCCATAACAGCGCTGTGGAGAAAATTAATTCTACCCCAGCCAAAACCAGCACAGTTCTGAATCATGAATTCCAGCTTGGAAGACTGGAAATGGTAGGCTGTTTTCTGGACATTTTGTTTTCATGCAGCCAAACTGGCTCTAAAATTGAAACAACTGGACAAAGCCCAAACACCTGTCTCTAAGGAACTAAATTAGCAAACGTATTACATGTTGTAAAATGAAATATTTTGATTTTTCTCAGATTCTGGAGCACACTTTTGGATTTCACTTACATTTTTCAGTGTTTTGGTCCGGCTGACCCACACTGTGCCTGTGGTGGTGTTTGCATTCTCAGGATGCTCTCGTGGGCTGGTGTTTCACACAGGAGGTGACTTCACCTCTCTGGGTGTGTGGGTGTAACTCACATTTTGCTGTTGCTCACCTGAGCTCCCCCAGCTCAGTCTGGTCCCTCTCTCACCCACCTGAGTGGATCCATCCCTGCCACAGCTCTCCTGAAGAGCCTGGCTGTGGATAAAAGTCATTTTAGACACCTTCTCTGGGCTCCAGGCTTCTTCTCTAGGGCTTGATGCTTGTGGCTACTCTAGGAGGGAAGGCCTGGTTTTAATTCAATTTTTAATTGACATAAATGACTGAAGGGGGACATTCTGGATGTCTTGTGTTCATTCCCTGTGTTTCACAGCAGCCAAGCAAACTTCCACCCAGCCTTGAGAATTTGTTCAGACACAATGGGACTGGATTCTGACATAAACCCCTTTCACTGAACATTTTAAGGCCAAGTTTAAATCTCACCATTATAATTTCCTGTGTACATATGTAGCTTATGATTTATTTTTTTTAAGATGCCACATCACAGCTGAGTAATTCTGTTTTGTTTAGTTTATCCTCAGTCCATGTAATTTGTAAATGTATATTTGCATGAATAATTACCTCTGAAAAAGCTAAACCAAGCAGGCTGGCAAATACAGATTACTCCTTTTTCTCAGGAAAGGATGAGCAATGTGACTTTATGCTTTAGGGACTAATGCTACTAAATAGCCTTGCAGTTAACTCTTAAAAAGGGGGGCATATAAATATTATTAAACACATGCAAGAAAGAATAATTAGGATTTAAAATTTTGTCCCGTGTGAAGTGGCTATCAGCACTGCTTAGTGAAAGTTTGAAATAATATTTCTGATAGTATTTTAAGCATCTAATGATCTTGTGTCCTTCAATTTTTTGTAGCAAAAGGCGTTGTTCTTAGAGATTCTAAAATAAGTAAATGTCAGTGAAATGTGTCTGAAAATAACAATGCTTTATGTCAAAAACTTGAAAAGCTAGATTTGTATGTATTATGTAAAATCTCATAAGGAAGTTAGAAAGAAAATATAGTTAGAAAATATGGAAAAACCCCTACACTAATATGTTTGGATATCTTGCTGGACATTGTGAGTTAAGAAGCATAATTTAAATACTAGTTTTGCCTTTTGGGAAACATAAAGAATATGACTGGAAACAGAGTTGAGGGTTATGAAAATTAAAATGAGAGAAAATAAAATGGTGGGGGGGAAAAAAGAGAGCTGAGTTGTGTCAGTTCAGATTTATTTGGGGCTCTTTAGCCATAAAACACACAAGAGCTCTCTCCCTTCTGTAGGCTGTAAAAAGGCTTCGATCTTGATTCAGTCTCCCTCGGAGCTGGTAGGAAAAGAGCCTTGCAATAAACTGTAGGAAGCAGGGAAGCAAGCAAGTTTACCCTGAGTGTCTTTCCAGAAATGTTCCTGCAGCAGCAGGAGGGGCTGGGAGAGCCCTGTGGGACGGGGCTGTGGGGCTGGGACCAGGGGAGGGCTCACCATGAAGTGTCTGTGTCTGAACTCTGTCTGCAAGGCCAAACTCCAGCAAACTGAGGTTAAGGGACATCCTCTTTTTTCTGTTGTTTTAGTATAAATTACAGCTTTAGCTCTCACTGTAATGCAGTGTGCAATTTTATGTGATAAAACCTAGACACAAAGAACCCTTTCTGACTCTAAGTTGAATACAGTGAGTCACACTGTATTGAAATGCTCCAGAATTCTATTGTGGGAGCAGGAATACTGAAGCAAAGAAAAGAAAGCTTCCGTAGAGTAAAGTGTTAGCAACCATGAAGAAAAGATATCATGAATCTCTTTGAGGAACAGGGCTTGTAGGTAAAACACATATCAAGACTGAAATTCCCTGATTTAAATCTTCTCTGACACTCTTGGTCAGAAGGGTCTCTTAGTCTTGCAACAGAGAAAAATCATCTTCAGTTAATCCAGATACAGAATTATTTACTGTGTGGGCTCACACAGGGTCTCTCCCACTTTTTTTACCTGGAACCAAGTGAAGGAAAAATGGTTGAAAGACAACTTTGGACATTAACATTTCTGTAGAATTACAGTATATAAAAGTATATAAAAGTATATAAAAGTATATAAAAGTATATAAAAGTATATAAAAGTATATAAAAGTTCTGGATGGGTATTTTGGACCCTGGTGGTTGGTGGCAATCACAGGGAGGCAGCTGTTGCTCCCTGATTATTGAAGGATGCTTCTGGCTGGAATGGGAACAGCTCTGGTCAGAAAACATAACAGAGTTTGAACCAACAAAGGATTTGGCACAGCTCCCTTATCTCCCCTTCTCTTTCTTCCTTTTCTCTAATTTTAAAGATCAGCTAGTTTTATATTTGCAGCTTTCTTCACGTTTGTTGATGTCCAGCTTTGATCTACAACCAGCTTGAGTTTACTTTTATGCTCTGCTGAATGCTGCCTTCAGCCTCAATTTCAGAGCTGTGCAAATAAATTACAGCGATGTGTTTAATTAAAGTTTGCCTCATGCCCTGATTGCAGACTGTTGCCTTCTCAGATACAATTTGCAAATATATTTTGGAGTTTTATTTTAGGCAGGATGACTGGTTGAAGGTTATTTAATTGTGATTGATTGTGCATAGGATGGTTCTGCTGCCTTTATTTTGTGAACAACCTGAAAATAGCAGAACGTTGAAGGACAAATGAAGGGCACTGGCCTGGGTGGAAGGATTGGATGGAGTAAGGCTGAGCAGTCACAGAACTGAGGGTTGATGGTTCTGGAATTACATGTGTGCTTTTTGGAGATATTGCCTTAATTCTAAGGAATGAACAATGTTTATTAATATTAAATATTTAATTTCCTTCAGTACTCGGAGTTTCTTTAGGGAATCTATTTCTGAACCCTTTTGGTGGGTAGGCAGGAACTGTGAATATGAGGAACATGAGCTTGACTGTGTTATTTTCATACCTGCAGCTTCCACAGTCCTGAGTTCCCCAACAGTTTGTGCAGAATCCATTCATTAATATGGGTGAGGATCTTGGTATTTGATAAAATACATTCACCATTTGAGGTTACTGAACTGTAGCACTCCCAACAGGCAGCATGAAGAGGACAGGACTTTTCAGCACAGCCATTCTCTGTGCTGCTTTGGGTTTGTTTTCTGCTAAACTATTAAGAGCTCAGTTTAGGAGCTGCTTTCTTATCTGCACTGACTGCATCCACATTTGGGTGGTTGTGGGAAGCATCTCTTCCTTGGTGTCCCACCTTTGAGTTCTGTGTTGGTTTTTTTTATTTTATTTTTTTCCCCTCAGTGATTTCTTTCCTGAGTATTTTGCTGCCTTGTGTGCCCCTGACAGATCAGCCAAGATCTGCCTCTCAGGCAGTGTTTTGGATACAGATGTATAATGCAGTTATTAAATCCCTCTCCTCAGTCAAGTGGACTGATGAGAATGTGATAAGACAAAAATATTTCTGTTTTTATTTTCAACCTATTTATCTTATTCTTTTTTAATTGCCTGAGAATCTGCAAGAAAGCAAGGTTTAAAAATGGTATCCAGCATCTTCAAGACCCCAGTTTCCACTTGTTTCATGTAGTTATTCTTAGTTTTCTTTTGCAAGACCTGTTTTCCTCTGTGTCATCCATGACTGGATGAAGTATACTCTTTTATTCTGTTTAGTTTTGGACATAAGTTGAAGAAATTAGGATAAAAATCCATGATTGGTTTTTGTGGCATTTTCAGAGCGTTTGTCTTTTCTGTTTTGGGGGGATTCTGTTAGAATTTTTAAGACAGAATGTTTACAACTCACTGAGCATCATCTCGGGACTTAGAAACTAATAAGTTGTCTAACATAAAATAATTACTTTTCCTAAAAATGTTTGTTTTATTACCTACCCTTACTTCATTTCATGCATGGGGGAATACTACTGAACTCCACAATGCACATCACAATTTGTTCCTAAATAGTCATATCTCTCAACCAGCATAGCTTGAAATGATTCGAGGAGTAAGTACCTAATTCAGATGGATAAAACAACTCATTCTTTAGCAGTTCCCCAGTTTTAGGGTAAGAGGATTTACTGTGGCATAGCTAAACCAAGGAGACAAGTGCTCTTTTTCAGCACCTGATAAAAGGATGAGTTCTCTTTTGTTTTGGAACAGAATTATCCTACCACAGGAAAGCAGTTTATCAAATATGAGTAGTTGGGAGAGGGGTGTTTCGCTTTTCAAAAAGCTGTTATGTGTAAAATGAGGATTATGTGATGTTGTAAGCATTTCTAAAAACAGAGGAAAGAAATAATAGGAAATTTAATCTTTATTCATTTTTGGAGGTATTAGGAATGTTGTGACTAAAATAGGCCTTCATGCATCATAAATGGTCTGTCAGCTTCCGAGTGGATTATTAAGAAGGTAGAAGGTCTGGATTCAGTAGGATTCTTCACCATTATTTTGAGGTTGTATTTTTTCAATATTTTATTTTATATTAGAAGTAAGGGTCCCAATCAGTTGAGTCCCCATCCACCCAATAAAACCAAAACCAGACTAGTCTGAGCTAGTATTGCTGTGCTGTATTTGATTAGATTCATTAACACTGCAAACCAGTTTCTTTTTATTACAAATTTTACTTACGTGTTCAAGTACAGAATAAAGGAAGGGGTAAGAATAATCTGTATAACTGTTTTCATAATTTAATGTGTACTTATTACTTTCTAGATAGTATTGCCAAAATGTTATGACTTTGTTCTGAACTGCCAGTGAGTTACTGACTTCACTTGGCCAGAGATGAGCCATACGTAATTTGACTCAGGGAAGGATTTAATTCAATTTTTGTTTGTCATTTTAGCTGGAGTTAAAGGTGATACAAACTGTGCAGAGCTCTTGGTGCTAGGCTATACATGCTGTTTGCAGAATGTGATAACCTTTGAGCTTTGACATGTCTGTATTTCATGTGGAAGATGTGTAATGAAGGCCCACAAAACTCTGTTATATTTACACCCAGCTGCTCCTTCATTATGCAATTTCTTGCACATACTCTCAATATATGAATTCATTTAATAGCTCTGGCATTGGGGCTGGCTTTTAAAATGTGAAGCAAAGCACATGGTTTGCAGGGTGTTTGGGGCAGCAGGGAGGCAGCTCCTGTTTCCCACATAATTAAAAAATGAGCTGTGCTCCTGCAGGGCCTCCTGTTCTGCCTCTCTCTTGCTGAGCACGTGTTGCCTGGGAAAGACCAGTGAGCCACTCTTGGAGATGCAGTTTGCATCCATAAATTAACTAAGAAGATCCAAGGGCAGCAGCTAAAGGCATTAATAATTGTGCACATTGTAGTTGTGTTGTTTACAGAGTGGGGATCACACCCTGGAGCAGCACTGAGCCACAGGGAGGGGCAGAGCAGCAGCACAGCAATGCAGCTGGGCAGGAGCTCCTTCCCACACTGGCATCCTGGAGAGGCAAATCCTTCAGTATCCTACATGTTTGGGTTTGCTTTTGCCTCAGGAAAAGCCAGGGTGCTTTCTCTCATACAAATAATGACAGCCCTGATTTTTGCTTTGGAGGGTGGGTAAGGAAGGCACTGGGTCCAAAGGAATTAAAGAGAGGAACCCCTAGAAATCAACCTAGATACAACCTCCAGTAACCTCTCAAGCCATAAGACTTCTGAGACATTAATCATTATTGGCTCTAATGACATATGTGTAGGTAGAAACTAAAATAAAGATGAGAGCTTCAGAAAGAGGTAAAAATTTTATGAATTTAAGCACCCTGGTAAATATCCTTTCTGTTTTTAAAGCTTAATTCTTTAAAACTCTCCAGTTTTAAAGGCATGAAGTCAGGTAAAACATAAGATACCTTCCCCTTTTATGAAATCTTCACTTGATCTTATTCTACTTTTCAAATACTGTGGCCATACAGGGAAAACAAATTCTATTGCCTAAATGATTGTCTAATTCTTGAGATACTGAAACCCCAGTATATTTCAGAGGAAACAGTGTGAAGTGTGAGGTTTCCTGCTCTACTTTTCATTATTTGGTGTTAAATCTGATGTTTACCTGTTCAGAAGGACTTACAACTTTGGCTGGCCTTTCCACTTGGTTTGTACAGCACTGGTGACATGCTACAGACTTGGAAACCGATCTGAAGAATTCAGAAGAATTTAATAAGAGAGGAACCTTGGCAAAGTTTTTGTATGGTTTCAACTTGAATGTTGGGTGCAAACTCACACAGACACAGTTTTTTAAGGGTAAATACTTTCCTAAAATACCCACGTTCAGGAATCCACTAGAATTTCACACATCCTACACATCCAGAAGAGCTGCTGCTCGAATTGAAACAGTTTGTGTAGGGATACCCAAAGTCAGAACTGTTGCCTTTGGCAGTGAATCCATACTTAAATTACAAAACTGAACTGAAGGAGAAAACTTTTCCATCTTGTACTTCCCCTCTTATTTTAGTTTTTAAACACTGATGTAATATTCTCGTGTCTTCTTGTACTTGTGTTTTATGTGAGCACTGTGTAGGGATTTGGAGGTTCCAGAATGTCCTCAGTGGTGTCCTGAGAGCTTCATAACATTCTGAAATAGTCATGGACAAGACTGATTATCCTCTTACTTTGTTTTTTGCCAGATTTTATTGCCACAAATGTGTGAGAAAAATGCCCTTGGTCATTGTTAAATTATATATTTTAAAAAATACTTGAAAACTCATCTCGAATTATTTTTCCATTACTGCCAGTGCTTGACATTTAATAATAAATTAGAACTTGTACTATATTTTCTTGCAGAGTCCTAACTGAAGAGCTGAAGATCTTTGTGTTTTAAACACTTTTAGATCTAAGTGACTCAAATAATCTGAAAAAATATGTATTAATATAGAAATATACACATCACAGCATAGTCTGATATCACAGTAGTTTCCTGAGTATGTTGCTTGGATAATTGGTGCATTAAAAAAAATACTTCAGTAGTGAGGTAAGATTGCTCAGGGGTTATGTGAGACACAAAACAAAACTGTGTACTGGTGGAGTTTGTGTTACCTGTGTATTTTCAGAAGTATACTCACCCATTTCCTGAAATACTTCACAAGACTCTGATTATTTTTAATAAAATAAACAGAAGTGAATTAGTATCCCTTGCACAGTTTTAAGTAAATTCCTGTAGCTGATAGGGGAAATTCTCATCAGAATCAGCATCTCTTATAACCACTGGGGGAAATAAAAAATAGGGAGTGATAATTTATCACAGCTGATGAATTGTGAATTAAAACTGGAAAAAAAAAATTATCAGATTGAACTTTCAAGGTCTTTGCAGATATTGCTGATTAGAAGTTGGGGTAAGGCAACTGCAGGACTCTGCTCAGATAGTTGTGCCTATGCAAAAAACTTTGTTCCTGTGCAAGGTGCACCCTCAGTGATGTGTGGTTGTTGCTGTAGCCTGAATTTTGTCTCCTCTTTGCAGGCAGAGCTGGTTGATGTCCAGTATGGGACCATGGAAGACCTGATCCGGGTTCAAGCCATCACAAACGTGACCAAAAGAATTGCACTTTTGAAGCTGGGACAATCACCTTTGCTGTATAAGGTTAGTTACACATTTGGTAGGTTGTTTTTTGGGTTTTTTTCAGTTTGAAAGTATGAAAATAAAGAGTTTTCCATTTTTCCCCAGTAAATCAGGATTTTCTGACATTCCCATTCCTCCTCAGTGCTCAGCGCTGTCACTCTGCAGTGGCTTTTATGTGTTAGAGTTGTTTATTTTGCTGCATATCTTGCAGTGCCCCAGCACTCTGCTGTATTTTCTCTGGGTGTACTAGAAGCCTTTTGACAAACAAAGAAATCACTGAAAGAAATACTAAAGCAGAAGGGATTGTGTCTGGGGAGGCTGTGCATGGGTGCATGTGTATCCATCTTCTCCAAGTCCAGCTCTGGCAGAGAGCACAGAGCAGGAGCTCACTAATCCACTTTTGCACTAAACATATCAGACTCGACATATAAACCACATTTAAACTCTAAACATCCACTAGCTGCCTTCTGTTGCAAATATCTTACAAACAAAAATGCTGGTTTGACTTTCAGAAAATATAGGAAGTGTAGTAGCTCAGTAAATGCCTAAACAATTCATTCCCAATTCACAAAAGCAATTATAGAAGAGCAGTGACTCCAGATCTTGCAATTAAGTAAATCGGGACCTGCTCTGTTGGCCGTAGAAAGCACAGCCAGGACTTCAACACAGACTCAGAAAATAACCACTTAATGCTTTTTCTATAGGAATAAGATTTGTCTCAATAAAAATGCCATTTTCAACTGAGTAGCTTTAGCTGTTTATTTAAATTATTTAGATGGAATTTAATTACGCCCGTGAAAGGTCAGTTGTCATTGCTGGGACTGGGTTGTTGCCCATCATTTCCAGCAGTAGATCTGCTCCTGCATTTCACTGCTGACAAAGCCAATGAAACAGCAATCAGGGCTCATAAAGCAGGGATTGATAAAGATGTGGAGTTGGCTGTAACAGCACTGTCTGAGATGGACACTTTTAACCAATTTAAGTTCCTGTGAACGCTCACTGTGTCTGAATTACCAATCCTATCAGCCTGAAGAGGGGAAGAGCAGGAGGTGCTGAGGACATCTCAGGAGCTTTTTGTGTGGGTTGGCTGCAGCCTGGTCCCAGATATGTGCTGTTAATGGCTGAGGTGCATTGGGTACATTTCTGGTGCTCCACAAGAATCAGCTCTGCACATTCAGAGTCTGTGACACAGCACAGTCCAAAGTGTGGTGTGATCAGGAGATGACTCCAAACGTGAGGTACAATTACAGCCACCCAAACCCATTTTGCATGTTCTCCTCTCACAGGTAGAAGGTTTGCCCTTTTTCTTGAGGCTCTAAGCTACCTTTTCTTGGAATATAGATTGTGTCTTCTTGGCAGTGCAATAATTGTAAGCTTTACTTTGCTCGTAACTATCAGAAAAAGTGTAGAAAGATTATCTGAAGTAGATTCTCCTTTCCTAAGGAATATTGGATGTGAAATATTGCCTTAAACTGCAAGTCCTGCTGGTTTAAATGGGCCCAGTATCTCTCTGCTGAATCCACTCTTTGTATCTTTTTTCCCCCCTAATGTTTATGTTTCTGTACTACTGAGCCTCACATTTCTGTTTCAGCAGATATTTCCCTCTCCCTATATTTTCCTTATCTCTGCCTTCCATGTGCTTGGTTTTACATCGCATTAAAACAGAGCACTAGTTCATAAGAGAGCTCTGGCTATATATACATATATACTTAGTGGTTTCTTTCCACTCTCTGTATTTAACTTGGATTTTTCATGTGTTAATTTCCTTTAATGTTTCATTATTATTGCTTTATATTATGCAAGTATCTCACTGTAGATTTGAGTCTTATTATTATTATGGACCCTGCACTGAGGTTCCATCTTCATAACAATTTCTAATTATGTCTCTATTTTTCAGTTGTATCTCCCTTGCACAGTTATGCTTTTTGTCTTTCTCTCTTTACTGCTGTTTTTCATGTGGTTTTTTTTTCTGTTTTCCCCTTTTGTGTATTTAATTTTCCTTTTAAAAGTTTTTTGACTGTTCTTTCTCTCTAAACTGAGTCCTTTGGAAAAAACCTGAAAGAAATAATAAACTACTGCTGGCAGAAAAAAAATCACCATGAAAACTGAACAACATTTCTTTTGTCTTTACATCACATTAAGAGAAAGGATGTTCTGGTAGAAAAGAGCTTCATGTTCAAGGGGCTAATTTACAGAAATAAGTCCAAGTGATGGAAATTTGAATATTTGGAAAAATAGTTGTATAAATGACAGCATTTTTGCAGTATAGATTTCGTTTATAGGGATTGGATAAGGTACAAAATTGGGGGAGGATTAAGGTTGAAAATAATTTGGAGCTTCTACTTTCAGTCTTTCAGACTGTGCTTATCTCTTCATATCTTTAGACACTGAAAACAACAGAGTTCAGAGCTTAGAGTAATTTGAAATTGGAATGTACAGAGAATTTGGAGTATGCAGAAAAGCCTGAAGTTAATGTGCTGTTAAAATATGCAGTTTAGTCTTAAACATGAGTAATTCTGATTAAATTTCGTAAGGTTCATAAATTTAAGCCGCTTTGTGAGAACAAGATTTGCAGAAATCTGACCTGGAGTTATTTTTGTAATTGGATACGATTTTCAGCTTGCACTGGGGGTGTTGTGTTTCTGTTCCCCTGGATCAGAACGTGCTTTCTGCAGGGTGAGAGGGGCAGCAGCCCTGGCAGGGGCACCTGTTCAGAGCCAAGGGACACATCCTGATCCCCTGAGCTGGACCTTTCCACACAAGGAACGTGTTACCTCAGCCACATCATAAATTACAGCTATAAAGATTGTGGAGCCCACCTTTATAGCAGGGTATCAACAAGAGCATTGACTCTGGGGGAAAAAAAAACAAAATAAAAGAACAAACCAAGTAGTTCATATTGCTGTGATTAAAAAACAAAAACAAAGAAAAAAAATGCAAAGTGCATATATCTATATCTATATATCTATATATCTTTGTATCTATGTATCTGTCTATCTGTCTGTCTCTCTCTCTCTCTCTCTATTTCTATCTATATCTCAGTGTGAGCAGGGGTTTGAGAAGGGGGTTTCACCATAGTGAGGGCACTTAGATCAGTAATTTGAGCAAGACTCTATTATAAGATTAATATAAAAAGTGAGGCAAAAGGAATGGTGGAAAGGCTTCAAGGAGCAAGTAAGAGTTTTGCACAGGCAGGATCCTTTTCAGATGCAGCTGAAAGTTGAGGAATTTACTGCAGCCAGCACCTGGGATGGCAATTTCCTAAAACAGGACAGACTGAGCTGTGGGGCACCTGGGGAGCACTGGTGTGACAGGGACCTTGGCACAGCCAAGTCCTTTTGGTCTTGTTAGCCAGAATAATTCCCAGTGCTGAAAAACTGACAGAAGGAAAAAAATTCAAACTGTTTCAACAGCTCCTGAAGGGATCTTGTGACTCATCTGAGACACTTGTAAGATCTGGATTGTTGCTGAATAAAGAGGGGCTGGATTAAGGAAGAAGAGAAATTTTCTTAAGCAGGGAGCTGAAATGAGGCAAGTGTAGAAGAGACGTGAGGCACAAGCTCTGGAGGGAGTTGCCATAAAAAGAACACTTGTGTTCTCACTCCTTGGGATTGAAGGTGACTGTCTCCTGGTGTCCTGGCTAGAGGTAAAATTTGTGTTTTGGTGGAACTTGGGCTGTTGGGGTCACTGGTGAGGCTGAGCAGGCAGTCACAGGAGGTCAGAGCAGGGTCCTGGTGTCCTTGAACCAGGAGAATCCATAAAAGTGGCTGGGGAAAGCTGGTGAAGTTTGTTACCAGTGTCTGAGCTAATCCCTCCTGTGGTGTAGAGCACCTTCTTGAGAAAGAGCCCCTTGAGTTGCCCACTGTGTTTGCAGACAACATATTCTGACAGTACAAAATGTGTGGTGGCAGAAAGATTGGCAAAGGCACCTCAGCATCCCCCAGCTCCTGTCCTAGGGCACATCTGAGTTTGTGTCACTGCTCTGGGCATGTTCAACAAGCCAGAGGAGGCTTTTTCAGGGAGAACTGCACAGTGGCTTCAATATCCAGCCTCTGGAAATGTCATTAACAGACTCATTTTTTGAAAAATATTGTGTGTCTTGATCATGATTTAATCTCTAGGGGTTGCAATTCGTGAAAAAAGCCATAATTTTTGTCCTAAATTAACTTTTAATAGAGTAACAAAAGCCCTGAAGGCCAAACCACTTCATCTTTAAAATGTTCACATATTAACATTTTTTCCACATCCATTAAATGAAGATGTTGTTCTACTGTGTAAATATCTATATTTATTTTAATAATTTGCTGCCTTCATAAATATTCATAAAATTGCTTTTTAACTGTCATAAAGTTTAGCAATGTGGAGCTTGGGTGTTTCTGCAGAAGGTATTGGCAGGCCCTTATAGATAAGGTTTGCTAAATGGAAAATATTAAAGATTCCCAGAATCAAGGCAATTTGCAAAAAGGCTCCAGTTTAATAACTGTGTTAATTTTAAATAAGTTTACTTTGGAAAAAGTAATTTCACTTTTCTACAACGTCTACATTGTTTATTTCCTTCCCTCTGGTACTTTTTATGGCTGGCACATACAATTGTGAAGATGATAATTTACATTGTAAATCTCCATTTAACGAGGACCCTCCCTTTCCTTCCATCCCTTCCTCCCTCCCTAGAGATGCACAAATATATGTGTGTATGTTTATTTACATATATACAGTGTGCATATAAATGTACACATAAAAACATGTTAGAAAACCAAACATTTTTAAGGGAACATAAACACTTGATGTGCATTTCATTATCTTGGTTGGGTTTTTCCTGGCCTTTTTTTGGACAGCAGAATTTTTTCCAAGGCCCCTGAAGTCTCAATATACACACATGTCCCCATATGAGTGCTGTGGGACTTTTAATGATGTTATATCCCCTCCTAAAGCCCTTCTCGAAAAGTCAAGCCACAGATATAGGCACTATAAATAAAAATTATAGAAACATGTAAAACTATACCTGGGGATATGGATCTGAAGGGATTATCTTGTAACATCCACTGGAATAGCATCCTGTTTTTCAGGTTTTCTCTAATTTACCATCCTCTTAAACTCTCATCTCAATTCCCAAAATCCTGAGAGTTTCTCTCGATAGTCCAAACTGAATTCAGGTTGATTCATTCCAATTGTTGGTGCAGAGTTTGCTCTTTAGCCAGTTTATATTTGTACAGTGTATGCTAGTTCTTATTTTCTCTTGAAGGAAGCACTGGTGGTTTGGTGGTCCTTTTTCCTTAGCCTTTGTCTCCCCTGAATTTATCAGAGATTCTCTCCTTTGAGTTAGTTGCTTTAATTCTTTATCCTTTTTCTCTTCCTCCAAAGACTGGATTTATTGTGCTCATGTTCTTAACCTTCCCCTTCCTGAAACAGCCTCTTTAATCTGTGAGATATCACACAGTCTAAGGAACAGTCCCTGTGCATTTCTCCTCTACTTCCTACATAAATAAATTCTACCCAGGCCTTCAAAAAAACTGCACAGTATCTACAGCAGAAAGGTGATTGTGTAATTGAGGTTTCACACTCATCAGTCCTGTGTTCTGAATGATTCTTTCAGTCACCTGCTTGCCTCTTCCTGATTTTTGATGATTGGAGTCATGCATAAGCTGTTTTGATCTTTAGTGAATACTGGAAAATTTTATGTTTGTTTTGAAGAAGGACCATTGGCCTTCCTTCATCAGAAAGTGAGACATTTGAGAGACTGGTAGACACAATTCTCAGTTACATTCCTCCTGATCTGACTGATGGCAATCCTTATTTATTCCTTTTGAACAGAAGGAACAAACCATAGTAGAGAAGACTGGAGCCACCCTGTCTCTACACCATAGATCTCATCTGGGTTGGGTGGACTGAGAAATGCACCCCAGCCCATTGAGGAAATGTAGCAGAGTCAAAAACCCACTCTGTGCAGATTTATCACCTAATGATTCACCCTGAAGTCATAGTTTAATTCTTTGTTGGTAAACTTAGTTTAAACATAGGTGGGGGGGAAAAAAAAAAGGTACCAATTGTGATACGTTTTCCCCTCAGTGTGAGGTACTGTGGGAAAGAAAATCAAGAGGTCCTATTGCCCTGAGAAATCTATAGTTGATGACTAAAAAAGCAGCCAAATAGAAATCACAAACAGTCTTTGTATTCCTGGTTGGAACCAAGTCACACTGAGCTCCCTGTTCAGTTCCTTGAACGCTTTTAGTATCCAGAATAATTTTTAGCTGAGCCTGTCAATTTTCCTCCAACTTCATCCAGCATTTGAAGGATGATGTACTGTGACCTGTGCCACCTAAAAGTGAAACAGTGCCAGTGCAGTTATAAATCCAATCTGTGTCTGTCCACATGAGAGTGAAATACTTGACAAAAATTTGCTCTCTTATCCCCTTAGTCGAGTGCACGGCAGTAAATTAAAGAGGGAATTCTCACTCCACTTTTTACAGTAGAAATGGGAAAAAGTAATTTGCTCTTGTAAGCAGTAACAAAAATATAAGGGGTGGGGTAGGAGAACAGCAATTGATGTCTGGAAGGACACATAATTATAGCATAACTTGTCAATATTCTCGAGTAATTAACATTTTGGTTGCATCAGTAAAAGGACTTCTAGTTATTACTCATTTCCTTTTTGCTTACAAACCCCTGGATCTGATTGCATGGAAGGAGAGCTGTGCTATTAGCAGAGCAAACGAGGGGAAATGTAAGTTAATGACCAGAAGTAGGCATGGATTATTCTGCATTTCTGATGCCACACAATTTTCCCTGAATGTTTTGAGAAGGCACTGCTGGTTTGCAGACTTATTTGTGTTCCCAGCTGTAGTTCCTGTTTTCTGTTTCCTTTCTATGTCAATACAAAAATTTCTAAAGTCCTAGTGGTGAATCAAACACTGAATTCTTCCTGATTTGAGTCAGTAACCCTAAACGCTTTTATTTCTCTTGGGGAAGTGATTCTAAATATTCATCTACTCAATTGGCTGTTTAATTGCACATTCGCTGCATGGGTTGAATGCATCCTTTGAAAAATTAGTCCAGATCTCATAATGGATTGCTATTTCTCAAGGGGAAAGGCTGACCAGTGTCACAGGAGGTCTCCTCCTTTTAGTGCAATAAAATTGACTGAGGCACTAAGTGGTTTCCATTCAAACATGGACAATGGCTGACTCATAAAGAATTCTTTATGAATTATTGTGGGGTCTTCTGAAGCCCTTGTCTGATGTTAGAGGTGTGAAACTCAGGCATAATTTTCTATTTTATCAAGCCCTTAAAAAACGAGTAATAAATGCAATAACCCAATTAACAGTGTGAATGCTATGTCCTGATAAATGGTGCAAAGTCAAGTGAAATGGATTTGCTGTGAGGCAACTGTTCTCAAGCAGAGCTGAGTAAAAATGTTAATTGCCTCAATTTGTACCCTAAACCCACACAGGATCAGGTCCTGGTGTGCAGTGCAATGGGAACCCCCACTTTGTCTTTTCCCCAGAAAATCCAAATCTTTAAAATTTACTCTTCCTACAGATGCACTGGTCATACTTCTGCTAGTGGTCTTGGCCCTTTTCTTGTTGCTTGTGGAGGGAATTATTTTTTTTCCTACCCAAGCTGCAAATTGAGCTGGTCTTTTTGCATTAGTTGAGCTTGGATTTCACAAAAGGGCCATTGACAGACAAATTATCTGGGCCTTTTCCCAGCTCATGTGTTTCCAGCACATTTCAACAGCAGCTGAGAAAGGAAGGAAATAAAATGGAAGATCCAGGAGCTTTGAATAGTGATGAGGAGTGAATATATAAAATCTTATCCTACCAGAACAGATCTGCCTGAGTTTTGGTTCTTTCAAAGTGTCAACCCCTGGACTGGGTGAGGCAAAAATCTTCAGAACTGTCCCCTCCCACAGCTCTGCAGAGGAGAGGCAGAGACCAGCATGTACATCCTGCTTATATTTGGTATTTTTTGGAATAGTGATCAGAGACAAAGGTCATCTTCTTCAGGCAACAAGTGTTACCTAAGTACTGCCCTCATTCTGTAGTGGGTTTGACTTGCATGGCAGGTTCTACAGTAGCTGCTGCTTCACTATTTTATTAAGAAAAAGTTATGATTCTTCTCTGACATTTTATGCTCTTTTAAGTCTTTTCTTCTCATTTCAGAACTCTTGATAATAATCAGTTTATTTACATATCTGTGAACTGAGAAACTGGGTTGAAAGGTATCAAAAGTCACTATTCTTGAATAAAGTATTAATGTAAAGTAAATGTAAAGTAAAGCATGACTTAAGAGATTATAGAAGTAAATAGTTTTATTCCTAGAATGTGTTTTATTTGATAAACCAGGATGTCACAGATTACTCAGCTGAAGAATGATTTTCATGCCTTGTACATATATAGGATATAGAGCCAGACTGTGTATATATATGTGTGTGTGTATATATATATATATATATGTGTGCAGTCCTTGGTTTGATTTTTGCACTGGTTCTGTGTGGCTTTGGAGACTCAGCTCTGAGAACTGGTTCACAAATCAGCACTTCTGATTTCTGCATGAAAACCTGAATTCTGCCTTTTCAAATACACCTGTAATTTTGCCACATGATCAGAACAGAACCATGGACTAGCTGGATGCTGAGATCCAACCTTTTCATTTTTCTCCATGGAATCAAGGGTTTATATTTAACGTTCTGTAATAACCAGCCTGTGGAAAATTTTTATTATTTTTCCTGTGATTACTTGAATTGCTCCTTTCAGATTGTGTGTAGCTGGATTTTGTGGAGCATAGATGGTTAAATATATAACTGCATGTCTTCCCTGGAGAGGAGAGAAGTGGCTTTTAGCATTATATTTTTTAATTTTCTCTTTGCCTGCATAATGCCATGGAACACCAAAGTCAAAATTCCACTCTTAGCCATTTGGGGCTCTTGATGCCTGTGCATGAATTTGAAAAGAAAAACACCAAGTCCATCATTACAAATATAATTGGCACCCTCTTTGCAAGTACAGCAATAACCACTTGGAATATTTTGTTTCGATTGCCAAAACATTAAACTAACCTTCTGTGCAGAAGGCAATTCTTCCACAGTGAACATATTTTCACTTAACAGGAGAAGATTGTGCATTTCAATATGAGAACTCAGGCATTTTAATTTCCTCTTAAGGTCTCAGTGAATAATTCACAAACAACATGTTCAACAAAGTTAGACTTATGTTGTTTTCTCTTGATCTAGGCCTAACAAAATGGCAGCTTTCTTTATCTGTTACCCTGCTACATTCTCATGTTTTTAAGTGAGTTTGGTTCTTGTGTTTGGCTGGGGTTTTTCTTTGCGTTTTTTTAATTATTATTTTTAGTATTGAACACGCTCCTTCTGAGAGCAGTTCTCCATATTTGGAGTTGTGCTCATTCAAGGTAATTGATTAATTTGTTGGGGGTTTTTTTGTTTTTTTTTTAAAGCATTGACTGGGATGCTTTTGATATATATAGTCAATCAGGGTTGTTGGAAATGAAAAGATTCTTGAACTTCCTTATGGTCACTGGGAAAGAAAACAAAAATCACACAGTCACTGGAACCTTAAGGTAAAAAAGTTGTGGGCTACTTTCTTTGATTGACTTAAGGTGCTTTTTATTTTTTTTTCTAATTTCACATCACCTGTACACTGCAGATTTCTCTAAAAATCAGGCCCTTCATCAGATAAAACACCCTTAACCAAACAGACCCAAACTCTCACAAAGCTGCCAGGAGAGCCTCAAGAATAACCACAGAATGTGCTGAGGTCTGTCAGGGCAGCTTGGTTCTGTGCAGATACAGGTGATATTTTAGATGGAGGACAGAATTGTTTGCATTTTGGGAAGGCTGGAGGAGTGCCTGCACTGACAGATGAATTTCTGTTATTTCTGTTTCCCCACTGTCAGTGGTTATGCAGATACAAGAATTCTTAGCACACAGCCCCAGAGGTGACCTTGGGGTGACCTGGAGACCTCCCTTTCAGGAAGATGGAAGCATCTATTTCACTTCTGAGTCAATCTTGGTTTTCCCTGGAGTGGGAATTGACTGTATTGCCTCTTATATCAGTATTCAGTTTTATGTGATGGCTTTATGTTATAAAATGTCCACTGGGGAACTGACCTGACAACTCATTTCAGTCAGGTCTCCTCTGTAATCTCAGAGGAAAAATGATAACATTTAATCCACTTAACCAGCTGGGCATGTCCTGTTCCTGTTTCTCATATTAGAGAGTGTAAGGAAAAAAGGCCATCCCAAATCTGCTAGTTCAGGCCATTCTTGGATTACAGGCCAAAGAAATCTTTATGAGACATTAGAAATTAATTAGCCTGGAGCATCTGTGCAGAAATTACTGTTCCCAACCATGGTAAGGTTCTGCAGTGTTCCTTAAAAAGGAAGATATTTGGAATGCATTAGGAGAGTTAATCTGGCCTCCTCCTCCTGCCTGAGAACACTCCCATTCCAAGCAGAATGGGTTTTTTCTTGGCTTGAAATACCTGCTAGGAGTTCAGGTATATTATTTGAACTGTGCTTCACACTTGACATGAATGGAAACATCTTTAAAAGATCTTTGCTCTGTTCAGCAAGGTGGGTTTGGAAGTGTGATACAGTGTGTGACAAAAGTACAGAAATTTTCATCACAGAGTATTTAATTTAAATTTTGTTCCTTTTCAGTGTAATGTTACTCATCAAAAAATGGCTGATTAGGAAAGGTTAAGATATTGGTATTTTAAAAAAAGATGTGAAACTATCATACACAGAAATCTATTTTGCTGTGACATTTGTACATAAAATAGAATCTGTTTGCAAATGCCTTTTGTTTCCATATGTGCATTTTCTGAAAAACTTGAACTCTTTGGAGATGCAGAATGAATCTTACAAAAAATGTAATATTTTAATGACTTCCTAATTTACTCATTTATATTATTTGCAAGTATACCCGACTGGATGAACTTTGATGTATTCATGGTGCAGAATCACTGAAAGTTGCAAGGACAAAATCTGACATTGTCACTCAAGGTGCTTTATTTTCTTTGAAGCTGAAGTCATTTCAAGGCATACAGAAAATTCAGAAATAAGATTTGCTTCTGACCTGCCAACAGTGCAGAAATGTTCAATACTGGTGATAGCAGTGGTAACAGGGGAAGAGGAACTTAAATTGTCTATTTCTCCCTTCTTCTGTTCACTAGCAAACAGAATAAATCTACAAGTATGCTATTTAATTGTTAGAAAATCTAAGTATCCAAATTAGCTTGATTGTTAATACAACAGATCCTCATTCTCAGTAAGGAGATAAACTTGATGCAATCAGGTTACCAGAAAAATTAGAAAAACACTCTTTTATGTTAAAGCACATTAAAACTCACTTGATTTAATACAAAAACCATACTTAACTGTGTTGCACAGTGCATTTTACAGAACAATTCCCCTTCAGCCAAAGAAGCCACGGGTGGTGTTTGAGCAGGTTAAACTCCCATGTGACAATAAGGTCACGGCCATCCCGTGTCACCTTTATTGTTGAATTCCTGTCATGATGAAGTGCACACACAGCCCCTCATCCAGATGGATCAGCTGCTTGGTCTCCTGTCAAAAAGTTCTTATGGACCAGAAAATCCTCTCCTCCCTTCCTTCACTGTGGGAACATCATAAGAAATGCCCCCTGTCAGCTTAAAATCCTTCCCTGGCACGGCTGGTGCTCAAGAGAAGAGGATGGGCTGCAAAGCAAGTAGGAAGAAATATTTTTTCCCCTGGTATCCCTTTTCTAGAAATGGCAATCATAGGTGTCTTGACTCCCTGAAGTGGAGGATATGTCTGGAGCAATTTAATTATAATCATGACTGTTGTGTGAAATGGGATATTTCAGTTCTGAGTCTGTTTATCTCTGCAATTGCTTTTGGTGATGAGGTCCTCAGTGTAGGTACTTAAACATTTCTTGATATAGAATTGGGCATTGGAAAGCAGGTATATAAAACTCTGCTAATGCTTTACCATTTATTATGAGGTGGAAAAAAAAAAAGAAAGATACACAAAATATTCCAGCTTCAGTCTAAATCTGAACAACCCAGAGTAACTGATGCAATTCTGCAATTCACCTGCATGCTCAACATTAATCTTCACCCTTTAAGGTTATTAGAAAGAGATATTTTTTTTCTTGGTCTCAAGATTAATAGACAGTGTAATGAGTTTTAACAAATCTGTGCTCCTTAAAAAACACCCAAACAAATTTTAAACTTTTATTCCTGAATGAAGCTAGGCAGTGTCTCATGGACAAGGTATGTTACATGATGATTTGTTCAGCCTCTGAAGATGTTTGTAAATGATAGGGGAAAAAGATGTCTTTAACATTATTATAATCCTTTTCTCTAATTAAGCTTGAAGAGGAAAAAAATCCCAACCCAACACAGAGCCCCTCCAAAAGAGTGTTTTCTAGAAAATTTCTGGTTTTTTGTTCCAGAAAAGATCTTCTAGGCAAGCCTGGAACTTAACATCAATGACTGTGAGATGAAATTGATATAAGTATTTGTAAGACAGCCTTCAAAGTCTTAAATTGTATTCTAACAATCAGAGATTCTCATATTGGGAGCAAAGAGTTTATTTGTGTCAGAGGAAGGTTTTGCTGTCAGAGCTTCCTCTCTATCTCAGCATCTTCATGGACTGGCATGTGGACAGATCATTCTCAGAAATCTTGTGTGAAAGGACAGTTTAGTAGATGCTGGCAGAAACTCAAAAAGGTAAATTTCATTTTAAAACCCTTGTCATCCTGCTCTAAGTATCTTAACAGAACTGTGTAAGCCCTTGTTGGAAAGATGAATATTAATTAGTTTCTCTGTTTAAATTGTGTCTATTTCTACAACAAACTTTCTTCATGTACTTTTTGTATTTTAGGATTAATCTTTAGCATTTGCTATCAAAAAGAATCATAACAATTTTGTGTATATTATTTTTCCATCCCCTGAGAAAATTAGGTTCATACACAGGGAATCACAGGGAATCATTCAGGTGGGAAAAGATCTTTAAGATCCTCAAGTTCTCTCAGCCAAACCCATCACTAAACCATGTCCCCAAATGTCACCACATCTGCACATCTTTTAAATCCCTCCAGGGATGGGGACTCCACCACTTCTGGGCAGCCTTTTCCAATGCTTGACGACCCTTTTGGTGAAGAATTTTTTCCTAATAACTAATTGAAACCTCCCTGATCCAATTTGAGGCAGTTTCCTCTCATCTGGTCACTTATTACTTGAGAGAGGGGACCAAGAAATAAAGGTCAGCAAGCCTGACTTGGAGTTTCTTACCAATCAAGGTTTATTGACACTGAGGGTGTTTGGTGTAAAGCTGATGCAGTTAATGCTGGCTTAGGCTGGAGGATTGCTGGAACTACCAATTTTCTAAACAGAACAGCTGGAGATGCATTTTCCATTAATGAGTGATGCAAAAGTGAGCTTGCCCTGTCACCCTGAACTGGCTTCTTTGTCACCTTTTAGTTAGAAGCAGTAATAAGTACAAAATCAGTCACCACTGCCAGTCACCAAGGAGAAGAAATTAATGGCTGAGAACAGAAATTTCTGTTCGTGTTGTTTTTTTTCACTCTGTCTCTTTTGCAAATCTATTGCAAGAGAAAATGATTGTCTTGAAGTTGGAAATATTCCCTGATTTTGTATAGATTTCTCTCCTGGGCTAAACACCAGGGCCTGTGATTGTCATCTTTATTCTGTATCTGACCATTCATTCATTACATGGTCCTGTAGGGTAACTTAGTGTTGAGATGGAGCTTTTAATTGGGATTTTAGGCCGGAGGCTTTTGGTTTGGCATTTGTTTGGTTTTGTGTTGGTTTTCAGGGTTGTTTTTTCTGTTCCCTCAGAGGGAAGTTGTGTGTTCTTTAAAGACTTTTTCTGCAAGTTCTGTCTCAGGAGTTACAGTGGTGTAACAGATGTTGATTGATCATGAGTTTTATTGTATTTCTTTTTCATTCATCTTATAACTGCAGTATTCTGTTTGTCATTTAGAAAGTTTAGTGGAGTTCTAGGAGCTGTAAGTGGTGCTAAATCTTTTCAGTGGGCCCATTGGAGGGAACTGTGTTTTTAATGTACAAGGTTTTAAACGATATTTTCTTTTGGTCTTCCCTTTCCTTCCCCAAAAATTGTCAGAGAAAGACAAAAATAATGTACTGGCAATGGCCTAGTTGAGAAGAGTGACAGAGCAAGGGTTTTACTACCACATCTTTCTTAAGCACCCTTGGTATGACCTTGTTTTGGTATTGGGACTTTCCTTTCCTAATCACTGCGTGAAAAAATCTCAGTGACAGAAAGTTGGAACTATTTTTCACATTTTATATTTTTCACTCTGTTTTTTAAGACAGGGGAAGGACATAATTTTGGATTGATGTTTTGGAACTAATTGTAGACTGGTGTTGCTGAAGAGAGCTGGGGGTTGTTGGTTTGTTGCCTTTTTTTTCCTTTTCCCCTAACTGCTGGTGAATGAATGATTTTGTAGTGCTTTGTGGCTGCCAAACTAATCCAGCTGCCTTCCCTGTTCTCACCAAGTGCTTCAACCTTGGACCTCCTTCATGTAGCTCTTTCTACTATTTCATTTTGGTGAAATGGGCTATTTAGTAGGTCACAGGAGGAGGCAGAGCTCTGTTTTACTGATGTGCTGAGTGGAAGGCAGTGAAAAAGAAAGGACCCAGGGAGACACAAAAGCTGCACATGTTGGCTTTTTCAGTATCTTTTGTGTGGATTGCCCGCAGTTCTGCTGTACCAGAGTCACACATTAAGTGGTGCTCCAGTTTATTACATATTCCACTGTAAACCTTGATGTTCAGTATGAAAGATGCACTTGTGATATGTCCTGTGTAGCACAGCTCATGAATAAGTTCTTTTGGAAAAAAAAATCTGGTTTCTGAAATGTCAGTGAGGAAACAAAATCAAAACCAGCCTGATTTTTAATTTTGGAAATTCTAGGGGAGTTTAGGGGCAGAAATCAGTACTGATAATGTATAAAGAACTTTCATTGCTAAGGTTTGTAATAACTTCTTTAATATTTATAGTTCTTGAAATGACTTTATGCACTGGGGCACATTCTTTACGATCATTTCTTTTATCACTCCTGGTTTGTGACTGTTTTTCTAATAAGGAAGATAAATAAGTTCATTCTAAGTATTGATTTACTTAAAGGCATGCTAACCAAGTAGTTAAACACTGCTCTTTTCCATAAATGAAGCTAAAATATTAATTAACCAATTAATAATACTCAGTTTTCCTACTTGATATATAGATATGCCTGAGGCTTACACATAGCACACTATATCATTATATGTTCTACTTGGAAACATAAAATTAAATAAAATGTAAATTTAACAATACATAACAATGATATGCAGTCTCAAAAGAGACTGTTATGTTACATTCAAGGCATTATTTTAAAAGCATGAAACCTGGATGCAATGTGATAGCTCAGGAAAGAGTTGAGCAGGGAGTATGTTCTGTACTTAACAAAAAACCAAAGCCAAGGTCTGGAATTTTCCAATGTTAGTAATTGTAAGAATAATAAAATAAATGAATAAATATTGGTTTTGCACAGGTCCAGTGAATGCAGCTATGTTTTAACAACCTAACAGTTAATATGAAATTACTTGGGGCAGCAAATTGGCGCCCCAATTGCAAATCTCACTGATTGCTGTGTGGGTTGTGAGAGCATCTGCTGATGCCTTGGTGGATCCCATACAGAGCTGCACTCTTGGAGCTAGAAAAGTCATAATCCTACTTTTATCTTGGAGACAGCAGGATGGCTTGGGCTGTTTTTATTTCAACACTGCTAACTTCCAGTACTGGTACTGGAAAATATGTATGTAAATATATATAATCCAGGTACCCCAAGGATATTTACAATTTTGTTGAGAAAAGAGCAGAGTCAAAGAGAGAATCCAAAGTTAAGAGTTGACACTGCATAAGAGGCACAGTCAGGGGTGTTTATACAGAGCAGGAAATTCCCTTGCTCCCTGCTCATCTTTTCCCTTTTTCTTGCTGGTATTTCGAGGGGATAGAATGAGATGAGCTTGAAGGTCTCTCCCAGCCCAAACCATTCTGTGAGCCCATGACTGGGTTATCTCCTGACTGGGAGCTGCTGCTGGAGTCCAGAGTGGGGAGAAAAAGACTGCAGGGAGTCCAAAGCCCCCTGAGGTGGGAGCAGGAGCCCCAAATGTTTGTGGTGAGCAGAGATGGGGGCTGCAGCCACCTCGCCAGGGGACACTGCTGTGGGGTTTGTGCCCTGCAGAGGGGTGAGGGAGCCTGACACCACAGCTTCGGGTGAGAAACGCCCTGCGCTGGGAGAAGTGTTTGAAAATCACATCTGCTGATCTTTCGTAATTTTTCTAGTGGTGGGAAAACACATGAATAAGAAAAAAGGAAAAAGAAAATAAGGGGGCATTGGCAGATGTGACTCTGGTCTGTGACTGTTGGCAGTTCAGTGGATTTTGGATTAGAAGTTGGGTAGAATGCATAAAATCCAACAAAGGCTCTAATCACTTTATTCTTGATGATTTAGCAAGATTATAATTATATCTTTGTGTAATTGTTTTTTGTGTGATGGATCTTCAGCTTTATTCTCTCTGTAATAGAGTCTAAACATAGACTGGAATAACCATAAACATAATCAGGAACAAGAGTTTCAGTGTGAACAGGGAAATGCTATTGGCTTTCTGGAGGTTGCTCATCTGGACATTCATACTGCCTTTTTTTCTTTTTAATGTTTACTGAATATTTAATGATACTTATTATGCACACAGTGTTCCTCTACATGCTTATTTACAAGTGAGTAGTATTTCCTGAAGATGTAGGAATGCAAAAGCAATATGAAAAGCTTTGTATTATATACTCATCAAATAATGAAGCTTTTTTTTTCCTGGACTGTAAGCAATTCAAATATTTTGTTTCTGAAATAAATTAAGTAAAGCTTATTGAGTCCAATCAGCCCTTGTTCCTGGGGAATTGTAGTTCAATTTCATTTTTAATTAGATTGAACATTGTGAATTTCTTAGCAGTGGTAAGCAAGATCTGGCAATAAAATATGCACTCAATTTGTATTAAAAGTTGCTAAAATCTAGTACAGGGAACTGGCAGTATATCTGGCTTATGTTTAATTGTCCAAATATCCTATTGTGAAAAATTCCATTTTTAAAAACTGCTGATGTGTAACAAATTACTTTTCTTTGATAAAACTGTATAGAAGATGAGCAGGCAGCAAACAGGAAAAAGTATAGGACAGAACATTCAGTTCTTGATAAGCTTAATACCACATGTAGGAGCAGGATTTTTTTTATTTTTCTGTGCAAGGATTACAGAATTAAACCAAGATGATTCTTGGTTTAGAGAGACTGGGGGAAAAAGGTCTCCAAAGGTTTTTCCTCAACTGCCACAGCTGTCCAGAGGTCAGAGTGTGGATTTCCAGTCAAACCAGCACACAACAAGCTTGTTCCCAGTGCTCATTGAGAGGTCTGCTGTCCTTGGCTAGCACTTAACTGACAGAGGAATGTGCTTAAAAATATAATGGATGTACAAAGGAGCTCTTACTCATCACTCAAAGGGAGATTTTTGTTATGAATATCCTTAAGTTTCTTTCTGTTTTTTTTCCCTGCATTCTGTAGGACATCTAAGAAATAAAAAAGGATACTCTTTCCTCCCTAGAAACAATTTTCTAGATATTAAACAAAAAAAAAAGGAAAAAATGGGAAAACTGAAAACTGTGAAAGCCAATTATAGTTTGGAAAATGTCTGAAAAAATCTTGTCAGATTATTTCCACAAATAAATGCAATTGATGTTCTCATTTCTCTGGTAGTAACTACATCAAAGTCTTAAGGTCCTGCCATGATACAGAGCAACTCTTGGTTTTTGTATTGTTCCTCCATATGTCACTCCATGGCAGGAATAGTTTGATAAATCCTGTTGCAATTTGGTTTCCCCCTTCTCAGACCTTTAAGGCAATAGCCTGTCATTTATGAGACCCCTGTGAGTGCATTTATAGCTGTTGGAAATTCTGTGCAGTTTAATCCCTTTCCCAGCCCTGTTTGTTCCATATAACAATGGTGCCATTCCTCAGGCAAGGACAGAGTTTGAGCTGGAAAGGAAAGATGTGTTTCATTTCTTTTTGTGGTCCCCACTAAAGTGGCTGCATCCTCATCCCTTTTACAGCCTTGGCACAGCACCCTGAGGGTTCATCAGAAAAAGCCAAAACCTCTTCAGAGAGAGCTTTGCCACCAAATTCCTTTGAACATCCCTTAATCTTTGTGATGGGGAATCCTGGGGCGTGATTAAACATCAAGTGCAGTATTGAAAATACAAAGTGGAACTAAACCTTACTTTGTTAAAGACTTGCAATTTGGAAGAGTGGTGTATAGATGAAAATAGGTGTACTTAAGTGGTTTTTTCCATCTTGAGTTTTGTTTGTGTCACCAAGCCCTTTCCAAATGTATTACAGGAGGTAATTGAGAGAATAGCAGCATCTGATTATACTCACAGCATCTAAATCTTACTTTTCTACCCAATCTGCTGCAGAAATAAAAAGGTGTTGTGTCAGTGAGATCTTCCAACAGTTTAAATGTACCTTTGCTCTTGCTTCATAATTTTGTATATTGTCAATTAGTCAAATGAAATGGAAGATCCTTTCAGAGCATCATGGTTATAATTGGGACTTCAGTAGAAAAGAGTAATTAATAACTGTTAACCTGTCCAGTAAAGCTGTCTCAGATTAATGAACCATGTCTTTTGCACATTGCACTATGAATTGAAAAATGCAGCAGTTAAAAACTGATTACTGTTATTTGTCTAATTAATGCTGATCATTGTACTGAAGTATAATAACAACAGGAGATTTTTTAAAAAGTATTGTATTTGATTTTACTACAAATAATATATATTAGCTATATATATATTTTAATGTGTCAGGGTTTTGGGGGGGTTCATTTGTTTGTTTTCTAATCAGTTTTCCTTTATTTTTGTTTCCATGCTGCATATCTATGATGGATTTGAATATAAAATTCTGCATGCATTTTTTGGTGAGGTTTACCTGGAAGGGACAGAGAAAAAGGGATAACAATTATGTAGAGACAACATATAAACAGGATATTGTTTCTTTTTTTATGAATGTGTTATGTCTGTGTTTTACTTTGTTAGCACTGGATAGACTTGTAACAACAGCAAGATTGTGAATCTGCTTTTAGGAAGAGGAAGAGTTTTGGCCTGAAGTTACATGGAGGAGGTTGTATGTTAAAATAACAACATGATCCCAAATTAACTTTCTGTCAAGAGCTGACACTTAAAGGCCTTTGTTGTCTAATGAGCTGTGATGTCATTAACACTAAGGCAGTCATTGTGTAAAATACAGTTTTTGCAATTTTATGTGCAGCTTTAAGGAGATTTTAGTAGTGTTAACTGCCTTTTTAAGCATTAAAAAATCTTCTTAAACCCTGTAAGTGCTTGTAGCTAAAGCATGTTTTATCTCTTTATTTAGTGTTCTGTTACTTTGCCAGACACAGATATATTTTTGATATAAAAAAGCCTTCAGACACCTCTGAGGAGTTTCAATGAGCAGCCTAATATTATCTGTTAGTGTGATTATCTGTGTACAGGAGTGAGAAGACACTTTCAATAGTGTGAAATCCAGTCACAGAAATGACTTCTGAAGATGAGGACCACATTTTTTAGGCTCTTTTGACTTGGATATCAAGGTGTGCTAAAAGGGCTTTTTGAAAGGTAGACTTTTAAAATATACAAACATAGTACATGATACATAATGAGATAGAAGAGGACTCTTGAATATTGTTGTGCAGCTAATTTGTATTATTTTCTTTACTATTATCTAAGGGTTGAATGTCTGAAGCTTTGTGTAATAGAGTTGAAAGCAGAATTAGATCAAATAAAAAATGCCACTGGATTTGTATTGACCCTAGTAACACTTAGGAAGCCTATGGTAAAATTAAGAGATCTGGATCTCTTTTTTTTTTCCAGCGTTAAAAATTGATTTGAAAATCTCTCTACAAGTGGTGGAATGTGTTTGGAAGTTGCTGTATTTTAAATCAAGTTTTCCAGACACACAGTTAGTGCTACTTGTTTTGAGTGAGAATGGAACCTTCCACGATGGAAAAGTCACTTGCTATACAGAACTGTAAGCCAATGTACCTTGTACTGAGCTGCTTTATCTTAAATAATGTATCAGTCAGTAAAAGAACAGGTTATTCCATGGATTAGTGAACAGGTTTTTCATAGCTCTGTTTCTTGAGGCTGGAATTTGTGGTGTCTAATCTGTGGACAAGTTTCTGTATCCCTTTCCATCTGTCACTCTGTCTCTTGATTTCTCCCATGTTTTCCCCCTTCCATTAAGGAATAAGCCCTTCAGTTTTTATTAATGCCTTCTCAGTTGTGTGTTAACAGCATCTGCCTCTTGTCTGCTCAATATCCCATTTTCATGAAACTTGGAGGGAATGTACTGAGAATATTCTTATTTCCTCCTGTGAAATAAGTTTTCTGTGCTAGCTAATCAGAGGCTCAGTCATTTCTGTGGATCAGGACACACAAATGGAGAAGCTTAGAAAGTGGCTTAGGCAATATTTGTCAGTAATAGGGCTGGACATTGAGACAACAAGGCTGGTGAGGGGCTGGGAGCACAGACCCTGTGAGGAAGGGCTGAGGGAGCTGGGGGTGTTTAGCCTGAAGAAAAAGAGACTCAAGGTGACCTTGTCACTCTGTACAATCTCCTGGAATGTGGCTGTATCAGGTGGGGTTGGTCTCCTTCTCCAGGCAACAACTGCCAGAATGAGAGGACACAGTCTTCAGCTGCACCAAGGGAAATATAGGCTGGATATTAGGAAAAAGTCTTCTACAGAAAGAGTAATTAAGTATTGGAATGGTCTGCCTGGGGAGGTGGTGGATTCACCATCTCTGGATGTGTTTAAGGAAAGACTGGATGTGGCACTGGTGCCATGGTTTAGCTGAGGTTATGGTTGGGTTGGACGCTGATCCTGGAGGTCTCTTCCAGCCTAATGATTCTGTGATTCTGTGGTTCTGTACCTCATAAAGCACAAACTGCACTGCTGATACTGTGAACACCATGAGGGGAGATCTGTCTGTGCAGTGGGTTCTCAGAAAGCCTGTCCATATTCTGGAACCACTTGCAAATATGGTGAGAAGAATTGCTAATGATGAGAAGCTATTTTAATATGCAATTAGCAGGTTGATATAATCCACAGTTACTTACATCATATTTTCTTTTCTATTTTCCTGGTGCATTCATAAGCATTGTTAACACAATATATTAGCACAGTATATTCCTAACATTCGCTGTTAGGAATATACTGTGTTGTGATGCCCCTTGTTGGTTGATCATTGCTATTTTCTAAATTAGTTTTAAGCAGAACTGTTGCTAGGAATCAACAAAAGGGAGGGAAAAGATTCCATGCTTATTTCATTATCTTTAACCATTAGGGCCTTGCTGGATCAGAGGTTCTGGAAACAGGATCTGAGTTGTTCAAATGCAGTGAGAGAATAGTGTAGGAAATCCTTTCTCAGCTGTCCCTGCACTTGTAGTTTCTGTAATCCAGGTGAGACCAAAGCGTGATGTGATTTTCTGCTCTCTGCCCATGAAATGACAGCCTAAACTCATGCCCAGATGTGTCTCCCAAGCACAGAACATCAGAGTAGTGCTGCTGCAGTCAAGCTTTATTTCCAGCTGGAAAGGGAACTGCTGGAACAGCTCCATGCCTCAGTGTCCATGTTTTTAATTTCCTGAGCCTCTGGGGTTAGCAGGTAACCTGTCCACTGCAGTCCCTGGAAAATAATGAAGCCTGATTACCTGGCTGGTTTTGTGCTGTTTGGTGCTTACAAGGTGCAGGGATGCTCTCAGCTGAGGAGACCAGGGGAAGAGACCTTCAGAGAGCCAGACTCTGCACTCAGGTGGAAGATAACAAACAGAGCTTGAGGGCAGTACCTGCTGCATCACTTCCCTGCTTATCAGCAGTCCTTGATGGGCAGCTCTTATGCATTGTGCTGGAGATTCACAGAGGTGCAGTCTGTTCTCTTTGGTATGTGTTATTGTTCTGTGTTCAGATCATTAATATAACCCCCAATGAAGTGTTCTGGCCTCAGGTATGCTAAAACACATTAAAGCCAGCTATGAAAGGAAGTGGCCCTTGTTTCTTGTTGCTGTTTTTTTCCCTCAGCAAATAGTCATGCTTAGCTTGCTTATTTTGGGCCCAATAGCTGCCACTAGCCAAAGTCTCACAGTAAAGCTTGTCTGAAATGTGGAGCAGGGACCTGGTCTCTGTTACCTGTGTGTCAGTGCAAAAGGCAAATGTTTCCTGTGCCACATCTCAGAGATGCTGCAGTTAAAACAGAGAAGCAGCTGCGAGTTTTCCCCTTAAAGCCAAACTAAGTTCTGTAGACTGCTGCAATCTGCCTTTTCACTGCTTCAGCCATATCATCTTTAAAAGGCAATTTAATGGTGCCTGGTGGTGTGTAGAGTGTAGAGTTTACAAGGCTAATTTGTCCCCAGGTTCACCACAGAGCCTTTGATAAAGCAGCAAGTGTCTCATATTAGATGAAATTGAGTCCAGAATGTTTCATGGGCTGATTTAATATACTGAATTGAAACAGTCACATTTTTAAGGTAACTCTAAAAACTGAGGACTTTACTCATCAATAACTAAGGGGTTAACAGTGGGCATTGGCATTGTTTTCAAGGGTTCTGTGTTTCCAGTTTGTTCTGAGGTGTTTATGGCTTTAGGAGAGGGACAGTGCACTCATCCAGTATCACAGGGAGCAGATTTTGCTGTTGGATGGGTTTGCAATCTAAAATAACCCATTCATTTGAAGAGATGTGCCCTGGTTTACCTGAAGGAATTAATCTACAATCTTCTGCCTTGTAAAAAAAAATGCAGAACCTTCTTTGGCTTCTTTGTGCTCGGACAATTTACGGATGGTAAAGTGTTTATGAATTTAAGATGAAAATGGAATCAACAATGCACATTTATTGTTGATATAGTTGTGCTGTCACTGTTGTAAAGTTAAAAAGCAGCAATTATAGCTGAAATCTGAAAGCTGTTTTGTAATTTCACATGTGTGGCACAACTCCTTACTAGAGATTGTAGCCATGGCAGCAGTGGTTGCTGCACTTTGTGAATAACAGATGTGTAGTTACTTTCTCTCACTGAAACTGGGGGATTCAATAGTGATTTTCTTTCTTAAGTACAAAGTTTTAAAAACTCTCTTAAAAAAAAAAAAGCATTTGTATTTCCTGTTTTTTTGCACTACTAAATAAACCAGGGATTAATTAAAAAGATACTGGATATTGAGGCAGGAAAAATGTTATTTTAAGTCCTGCCTGTTACATCATTTAGCTATGATGTGTCCCTAGTTCTCCCACCCTATTTGTTGTGCAATTAAATCCTGTTTGAAAATCTGAATATCAACATGAATTGAAAACAGAACAAAACAATAATAACTGAACCTACCATTTGGGAAATCCCTGTTCCTGCCCTACACTGAAGGTCTGTAATGTATTTTTGAGTATCTGAGCTAATCACCTTGTCCCACTCTCCTATTCCTCTGACTGGAGTTCTCTCACAGACTCCCTTTTCATCTGTGGATTGCTTGTTTGAGTAAGATAGGCAGGATTAAGTAACTCACAGGTTCAACTTGCATCTGCTTATCTGAATTCAAATGAGTATCAAGGTCCTAGCAAATCACAATATTGGATATATTTACTTACAGAAATGGCAAATAGTAGTTTGCTATTTTTATAATACTGTAAATAGTAGGCTGCTATTTTTATATTTTTTTCTGTCTTAGCTGTTGAGTAAAGCAGAACTGAACACCAAATGCTTATGAGGCTCGAACTGAATGCCATATATTCATGTAATTTACATACTTGTAAGGCCACAAAGAACTGTGCATAAACATTCCTTAATACCAGCAGCTAGGAGATAAATTGAAAATTATATACATACACAGGGAAAAAATGAAGGTTCTGAAATATGGATGGAGGAGGACAATTGAACTGAGGAGCAGAGGCTTAGTAAAAAGTTCTGACTTTCCTGTGAATTCAGAGTTGTATAGAAGCATCATACACCTGCAGTCATTCTTCAGACCATTTGGAGAGTCATCAGTAGAGCAGCTCAGTGAAAAGTAAGATAATGCTTAAATACCTGAATCACTTCTGTCTGAAAAATTAATATAGCTTTGTATCAGTGCATAGTCTGCAGTCAGTTCCAAATATGCAGAGCACTGGGCTGAAAGGTCAGTGGGAGTGTTTGCCACATTGCAGTTTGATTTTGTACATTTTGGAATGAAATCCCCTTAATTTTCAGTCCTCTAGGAAAGACAAAACCTGAGGTTTTCCAGTCAAAAAGCTGCTGCAGGTTATGGTACTTGGATGCTTGACTTGGACAAAAGTTTCCCTGATTTTCCAGCCCAGATCTGTGGATTTTTGGAAACTGGAGCTTTGATGTTCTGATGAGACAAAATAAAAGCTGTTTGTCTGACAGGAGGCAGATCCAAACATTTGGGTAAGATAGATAGGAGTTTTTAATTTCATTTTATCTTTAAATGTTCTGTAAACTCCTGTTTTCTCTCTTAACTGGAGAGTAACTGTCCAGAAGTCCTGTGGAAGGCTGATGCCAGCACAGGCAAACATTCAGCGTGTGCTGTGTCCTTGAAGAGGTAAAGCAAGAAATCTTACAGAAAATAACGTGGAAAACAGGGAGGGTCAACTCAAGATGTTTTAGTGACATTATTTTCAAAACTGAAGCACTTTCAGGATGGTGTTTATATCTTGGCAAACCCTGTTCAGGTGCTGCAAGCACTTTGGCAGTGCAGCTTGGTGCAGAGCAATCTGTGGTGAGAACGTGGTGCTTGGAAAGCCTCTATCCCAACAATAATTAAAAAATAATGATGTGTGATCAGACTGTTGTTGTTAATGGTGACCTGTGGTGCTTTGTTCCCTCAGCTGTCTCTGCTGGAAGATGCAGGGTTTGGTGGTGCTCTCCTGTACACTGATCCCTGTGACCTGCCCAAGGCTGCAGACCTTGCTGGGAAAGCCTTCATGGTCTCCCTGAACAGCGGGGGAGATCCCTCCACGCCTGGGTATGCCAGCACTGGTGAGTACTGCTCAGGGCTCAGGCACCTCATGTGCCTCTTAATTCTCTGTAGAGTGTAAGAAAGGGTTAAAACACTGAACCAAGTCCTGCTGGAAACAGAGGCTCTGAGTAAGGAGACACTGTGCAGTGCAGCATGGTTCAAAGGATGGAATCCAGGCTCAGAAGTGCTTTAAACTCTTGGCACAAAGTCTGCACTCTCAATAGTTTATTGTGGTTTTTATTTGAGTATTCACACACTGAACCATTATTACTGCCTGCTTATTCTTATCCCAGGAACAGAACCCAAAACTGTGAAGTGATCCAGTGGTTTCAGAGCATTTTTCACAGGATCTGTCTCCACTGAAAGAATTATTCCTTTCATTCTGTCTTCCTCTTTCACAGTATCAGGATTAAAAACTTTTGGTCAGTAAGTTCAAGTGAAATGTAATTAGATATTTATATTTTTAAAGTATTAAGAAAAAAATAATGTTTATAGTATCTGTATGCTACCATGACTTTAATAGGATATGTTCATTTAGCCTTGGCCAGATAAACTTGGTTATTAATTATGCTTCTGTAATGCATGTATTTTTGAAAGACAGAATTGATTTCAAAGAACAATACAGTCTCAAGGAACAACATTGCCTTACAGAATTTTGTGTGAGGGTTTTTTTTAAGCAATGTTAACAATAAATAGAAGCAGCAGCATGTTTGACTTGGATGTGCTACTTAAATCTCCGTTCTGGCAGTTCAGTGAACGTGTGTTCTGCTTCTCTGCAGCTTTTTCAGCTTTACAGCCCTTTTTACCATCCAACTATTTGGAAATGTATTAAGCAGCAGTCTATGGGTCTGTGACAAGGCTTCATCAAGAATATTTTGTCCGGTTACTGGCTCAGACATCTGAAGTTTGACTTGAATTGGCACTAAATCAACTGAGGCAACGTGGAGATACGTCATGCCTAGAATGGCAGAAAATAGAAATATTTGCCTGGTTGTCAAAGGAGGGTGTTAGCTATTCACAGCATGAATGCCTTGACAGCTCAGTGGGAAAGAAATTGCACATTTTCTCAGTGTCTCAGTGTACCTGACCCAGTGTTCTTAAAAGTGCCCTGGGAGCTACAGAGGTAAATATAACACTCTTCAAGCTTTATTCTTGCTCATTTCATGGAGCTATTTGAAAAACAGTTTGTGGTGTCTCTGTCTGGCTGACTCCTTAATGTTTTATTTACCCTACATGAAAAGTAAAGCTAATTAAAACAGATACACCAACATGAAGATGCCACTTCAGTGTTTAAACCTTATGTGTTTTCAGTCAGTGAATGATCTCATCTGCAGTGTGCATTCCAGTCTCCAGTTTGGGAAAGAGAAGTTTAATTATATGGATAATGGTGTTACAAGTGCATTGATGGTTTCTGGTGGAAGCCTTAGTGTGCCTTGTCTGTGGTTTTAAATCTCTGAACAACATTCATAAGCAGCAGCAGGTTATCATGCTGAAGATCATTCATATTTTGATCATTGAATGCCATGATGAGCTGGAAAGAGCCCAGAGGAATACCTGAGAAAATCCTTTTTTCTGGTTTTGTCACTGGAAGGTAGACCAGATGGAAGTAATCCCTGTGTTTCTGATGATAATTTTGCTTCTCTGGAGGCTGAATTGACTTGCTTGGAGGTAGCTCGTGCCTGGGACAGATACAAATCCATCTGGAGTTCAGGCTTTTCCCTGGGGGATGCACTTGGGTGTGCAGTGGTTAAACTGCCCAGTGTGGGATAAAAGAGCCACAAAAAGAGCCAGGCTGCCCATTTCCCTTTGATTCACAGAGTGCAATAAGCACTACAAGAGATTTTATGGGAAGCTCCTGCTTAAGTTACTGGCGTATCTTTGACACCATCTGCACTTCACACTTTGCCAGAGGAACTGTTACTATCACAATCTCGAGGCTGCTCCTACCAGCATTTTCCCTTGTACTGGGAAATTCCTGGCAAGATCAGTGATCCAAGGCTAGTCTTGTACTTGGTGAATAAAAGGTAGGAAACTTGGGTTTTCATGCTGCTGCCTTTGTTTCTCGAGTTCTTTTTGTCTGAAAACAAATTTCTCAGTGGCAGTTTTTTCCTAAAAAAAATCTTCAGGAAATGGTATAATCTACAGATCTTTTCTCCAAGTTGACAACATTTTAAAATGGGATTTATGTAATAGTTCAGAGAGAATTTTGGAGTTCTCATGAGGTTTCAGCTCACATTTTCTGTTTCATGAAGATTAAATGCTGCAGTTCTGCATATGAATCATCTCAAATGTATAGAAATAGCTTGAGGATGGGTTTGAGATGCCAACTACCTACGAGTAGAATGATTTTATTGATCTCTGTTTAACAAAGGGGAAAAAGTAGTGATGAGAAGGGGAAGTGAACAGCACTTCTGTGAAAGTTTCTGCAGCTCTGTTTCATAATTTAATTCTTCTGTTCTTAAGACTCTTCCAATCCTAACTCATATCAGTCCTGAAACAGTCACAGGAGCCTTTGTGAGCTTCATGTCTTTGTGATTGTGACTGCCAAAGACTAAGTGTCCTTCTGTTTTAGAAATCTTTCTTCTGTCTTCCTGCTTTTGAAATGAAATAGATCCAGGGGGTGGAACTCAAGGAATTGATCATACAGGATTAGGAAGTTTGATGAGGAAATAAAGAGACTTGGTTGGCAAAAATTGTCTTGGAAATAAAGTTTAGAAGAATAGTGTAAAACTTGTGTGCCTTCCCCATCTACTTTTTTTTTTCCATTTTGACTTTTTTGACTGCTGCAGTTCCTTTCACCCACCTTTGTATGGCAGACACATATTAGATTTCTCCATCACTAGACTTCAGAGCTGTTTCAAATCAAATTTGTTTCCACATAGGAAATGGCTCAGTAAACAAAAATATGGATAGAATCTATTTGTCAGTCCTACTATGTAAATAGAGAAGTGGCATTGTGATAAGCACTAAGAACCCTGCCCAGGAGATAAGGTGGTCATAATAGAATCCCTATCTCTGCAGAGGGAGAATAGAAATTATTTCATGAAGAGTTCAGATGGCATCATGGAAAATACTGTGAGTTTAAAAATGCTGAAATGTAACAGCTGTAAAATGCAATCTTATGGTATCAGCTGGAGTTTGAAGTGTAATGTTGTTTTAGGGAGTTGTTATGCAGAGGTTAGAGCAGTGAGAAAAAGGGGTGTGTTTGGAAATCATGCATGGTTCAGGTTATGATTAACAGCTGGTCATGTGAGCCATGTGACAGGAATTTGGGTAAAAAAATCAGTGACATGGGAAATGCACAGTGTCCCTAGAATTGTGAATAGTGAACATTATTGAGGCAGAAGAACTGATATGAACATTCCTCAAACATTGCTGATAGGACTTGATTTCAGAGGAAGGGACAGGGAACTGTTAAGGATTTGATCCACTGCAGGCCACAGCTGAGGCCCTCAGCAAAGTCAGTGATGCCTCTGAAAGTTTTTATTTAGGAAGGGAAAAGGCTGCTGGCCAGGCAGGGGAGTGGAACTGAGCCTGGAAAAGGGCAGGGTGATAGTGCTGTCCTAATCTTTTTGGGTTTGTTTCTCACTCTCCAAATCTATTTTAACTGGCAGTTGCTGGCACTGTTTTGCCCGTGGTGGTAATTGATAAGTGACCTCTCTGTCTTCACCCTGATCAATGATTTCTCCATCTTACCTTCCTCTTGTGGAATGGGGATAATGAGAGCATGGAAGCTGGCCAGGGTTTACCCACCACACTCAGTTCAACAAAATTTAGACACCCAATGTGCATCATAAAACCCCTTAACACTGACCTCTTCAGAAATGTGCCATTCTTTAATTAAGCTTAGCCAGTCCTTCTGCAGGAACCACGGGGAGCTGCTGCCCCTGCTTGGAGTGTGGTGAGCAGGTCCTTGCTGGGATGGAAGGGATGGAAGTGTGTGCCTGTTTGTTTTTCAGCCAGCCCTGTGATTCTGTAGGTTTAGGTGTGCCCTAATATCTGAGTTTGTCCTTTCTGTCCTTCACTTCATGATATTTTGCTCCTCTGAAGCCAGCAGCTGAGCAGAAGTTAGCTGGAAAATAGAACGTTGTGTAATGGTTTTAGCCACGCAAATGCAACATATGTTCTAAAATGGTTTGTTATAAATCATCATGACTTTTTACAAGATGTCCTCAGCCCTGGTTTGTCTGTTCGCTTTGAGAACAAAACAGTCACAAGAATAGATTTTCTATGCTTGCTCTGTGGCTGTGGAAATGATCATGGAATAATTTTTTTCTTTTCTTTTTCAAAATTTGTGCTTGCTTTCTGCTGATAACATCAGATAAATAAAATACAAAGATAATTTGTTGTAAAATGACTGTCTACAGTCAGGCTTCTGTGCACTGTGCTTTGATTTTTCTTGAGGACAGACACAAGCTGAGGAGAAAGAAAAGCTGAAGTTTGATATGACAGTTTAGGTGTGTGTATATATGTTTACATCTTGATCATTTTATTTTGGGCTTACGACATGATTTCAGTGGTTGCCATAGAAAACTCACAGAGTTTATCTCTGTCTGATACACTGGTATTTTCTGTGTGAACAAAAATCAGTGCTGATGCAATAGGTAAATCTCTGGAAAATAGTGGCCTTTGAATAGTGAATGCAAAAAGCAATAATTTCAGCAGATTTTCAGTGATATCTGTAGCACTAATGGTTCAAAAGGTGTCTAAATCCATGATCTGCCTCTTGAGATTTTTCAGGCTATTATAAAGCAAGTAAGTTTCTATGTAAGTATCAAATTACATGCTCTGAGATTTTTGGATTTCTGGGGTTTAATTTTCATTTTTTTCTCCTGTCTGGCTTTCAGTTAGGTTTGCACATATTTAAAACTGAGAGAACTAGCTGGACATCGAGATATTTTAGGCTCACATGTTTGAGTGTCTGGACCTCTGTATTGCATATCAGATACCACTTTATCTTCTACTAAGCTGCCCATATTTTTTTCTTGGAAGAAAATTTTAATTGAAAATGCTGTGATTTTATTATTTAGAGTATTAGAAGAAGGTAGGAGAAATCACTGGCAATGGTACTGGAATAGCTTGCTAGCACTGTTTTTATCATTTGACTTTTGCAAATGCCATCATGAAACATATGGTCAAAACATTTCTCAGTTTCAAGCAGAAAGTTATTAAAAATTTTTGAATATATAAGAGAAATGGAATGTACAAGTGATAAGGACCAGATTATTCGAAAACAACAAATCAGCACTTCCTATGCTGCAAAATTAGCTCAGTGGAAAACATAATGACTAAATTCTTCCTGATGCCTTATAAGTTGCAGAGGACTTCTCAGTGTTTTTGACATTTCAGACAGTTTCAAACTACTACTGAACAGCTGTGACTCACTACAGAATGTTTTCCAGTGAAGCTGCTTCTTCTTTCATCCAGCAAAAATAACATTTTAAATGGAGTCCAGATTAGACTTTTGAAGCTACCCAGCTCACAAGCGAATATTTAGAATATTTAGAATATTTAAATTTCGTGCAGTCATGATTGAAGTGAATCCTTCCATAGCTTTACTGACACACTTCAGCCCAGGATAATTTGTGCAAGTGAGCTGATTTATTTTGTGCTCACACACCAGCAAACGTTGCTGTGTGGCAGTGAACCCAGCTGCTGGCTTGGAATCTGTTCCTGCAGCCTGAAATCAGTTGTCTTTGCATAAATTTGGGGTGGAAGGCTCCTTTTTATGGACCACGTGCTCTGTGGCCAGTTCTTTGCTGCTTGACACCCTGTGCTGTGCCTGTTTTTCCTGTGTTTCTAATAGTTGAGTCTGATTATCACCTTCTTCCATTGCAGGTGATATATTGTACATTCTCAAAAAATGATACTTGTCAGAATTTAAGATTCCCTCCAAACAAGACAGTGTAGGTTTAAAACTGACTGTTAATTTTTCAGTGAAAGGTTAAGTTCAATTAAAAGAAATGCTTTTGTGAATTTAAGCTGAGTTTAGTGGTTTTTTAAGTGTTAATTTTGTTTTGTATGCAGAAAGGAGATTTTGTAAAGAGTTTATCTTCTAATTTTTTAAAAAAACTGAATTTTTCTATGTGAAAGTTGATAAAATATAGGGAAGAGGTAAAAGAGTTATGTGGTTGAACAATATAAACATTTTGGACCCAATTCACTGCAAGTTGTGTCTTTTTCTAATTGATTTTTTATGTAAAAAGCAAGTTTTTGAAGAGGAATGTGTTTTATTCAAGCATGCTGCTAAGATGACGTGTCAGAGAAAATACAGGCATTTCTGGTAGGTTATTATCTATACATAATTATTAATGGTGCTGTAATTGCCAGAAACACGCCTGTCTCAAAGGGCAAACTCTGGTCAAATTCAACCACAATTCTCTCCAAAAGGGAAAAATATCAGTACCAGAATAGATACCTCTCACAGGAAGATAAAGCAGATTTTTAATATATATATATTTACACACACACACACACACACACACACATATATATATATATATATATATATGGAATTGAGCTTCCTTATAAAGTTTGCCTATCTTTCTCATACATTTCTAAGTGTCTGTATTACTGTGCTATTTTATCCTCCCAGTGCTGTGCTGAAGTTGGGATCCCACAGTGTAACTCTTACATGTTACACTCAACACCTGCAAGTACACCTGCACAGCAGCAAGAGCACATAAAGTCAGCTGGCTGATTGTTTAAGCAATCAAAGATATAATTAGTTTTATAATTGAATTTTTTTCCTAGTGCTGTTTGAATACTGAAAGCCAGACTAAACCAAACCATCTTTAACTTGACTTGATCTCTGTTCCAGCCCACTGCTTCACCATATCCAGCAGCTGCATAAAACAGATAATAGCAGCTCTTCCTGCTTTCAGACATGTAGGAACTCTTCCAAAAGGAAACCTAATCGTCTAGAAATGGAGATATGGAATATATTTCATCTTTGCATAAACAAGTACTTTCATATTATACAGTGTTCATCTGCAGAGCTTAAAAAGACATTGGTAATTCACTGCAGTTTGGCCAATTTTCCAAAGCATTTTGTGTGTACTTTTCAAAAGTGGTTTTGTTGGGGTTTTTTTTGGGATTTTTGTTGTTGTTGTTGTGGGTTTTTTGGAATTTTTTTTTTTTAGAGTTGCAGTGTTTTCCTTTGAGAGACTGAGAAATGCTCTGCCCAGGGGAGCTGGGAAGAGCTGGTGTGGGTGGGGAAGAGGAAGGGTTGATTTCAGTGTCAGTGTGCTCCAGGGTGTGCTGGATCATGGAGTGCCTGGGATGTCCCTGATCCTGATGTCAGTGAAGGGGTCACAGGAGGAAGGAATTGCACAATACTTGAGCTTGACAAGGGACCTGAGGAGATGGTTGAGGGACCAGCCACCTGCTCAGAGCAGACTGACCTAGAGCAAATTTCCTGGGTCATTTCCCAGATGGGTTTTGAGCATCTCCAACCACATGTACAGCCTTTTTGAGTCATTGAATTATTGTCACCATGAAATAGTTTGGTTTTTTTTAATGTTAAGGGGAATTTCCTGTATTTCTGTTTGTGCCTGTTGCCCTTCCTCCATTCCCTGAAAACCACTGGAGAACAATTTGGCTCCAATCTTCCACACCCCATCAATTATTTACACACATTGATGAGATTCTCCACGACTCTTCTTTGTTCAAGAGTAAATTCTGTGTCTCTCAGATTCTCCTTGTAAGTCAAATTCCATTTGCCAGCTTCATACCACTCCCAGTGATCTTCTTGTCCTTCATATGTTTGGAAATGATTTCCAAGATTATCTGCTCTGTCACCCTCACAGTGACTCCTGTGAGGCTGATCCCAGACCCACCTTCTCGAAGGTGAGGGAGGTGATATTTGCTTTCATCATGTCCTCATGAATCTCCTCCCAGCACCATGAACTTTCTAAGATCTTCATGACCTCAGTGTGACATCCGTGAGCTCCCTCAGCACTCAGGGTTCCCAGGCCAGCAGGGCTTGCCCTGATGAGTGAATTTACATTTTCCTCAGCCAGTGCTCTCTGAAGCTCTTTGTTCCACCCATTGTGCTGCTCAGTGTCACAAACTGCCCTTGCTGCAGTTTGGGTGATGGGGGTGATGGGGGATCCTTAGGTATGGCAGAATGCAGCCTTGGAAAACTCATCTGGATGGGGAAGAGGTGAGGAATCACATCCAGTGGTGATCCGTGGATAAATGGAGCTTCCTCTGCCAGGATGGTTTAGGAGTGGTGTTTTGACCCAGTGTAGCCAAGTTCCTGAAGTTCACTCAGCATAACTGGAGGTGTGGGGACTTCATGTTTAAGGGGCTTTAGATGAATTTACTGTTGGTGGTACAAAGTGCAGGACTCCTTTCTGTAAGAGACCACATCAGGTTTGATCCAAATGTGTTTGTTCCTTTCCTCTACAGAAACAATTTAAAATGCTCTGGTGTTTGCTCTGTGAAAACGTGGAGCTTTATTTTGGGAAGGGAATAGTGCTGGAAGAAAGCACTCAGAGATGGCCAAGCTGTGCAACACAAGAGGATTTCATGAAAGTGAGAGTGTCTCTGACAAGGAGGCAGTCCCAGCTCACCACTCTGGTTTCTCAGGTGCTCTTGGATCATTCTGTGAGCAGTGCTGCCACATTTGCTGTGTGATGGGTGCAATGCCAGAGTGGGAACCCTTTTTTGGCAGAGCCTGTTGTTTTTCTGACATGTTTTTCATGTGCAAAACCAGATAATGAGAATGATTTTGATAAACTTTGGGAACTGTTTTGGTTTCCATTAAGAAAAGCATTTGCATGAAGTGTGTGTAACTTCCAATATTTCTTATATAGTAATTTTACATGGCTGACAGGTGGGTTTACTGAGTTAATGAAACAGAAAAAAGAGTGAAGCCTCTTGGGTTATTTAAAACCTCATTGAAGTCATGGATCTTTTTGAATAATAAGATAATGATTTGCATATTTATTTATAATATTCTGCTATAGGGACCACCCTTTACAAAATATATAATGAACAAATTAGCCAGCTTGTGCTGCCTAACATGGAGGGAATTTTTTTTTTCTTCTAGCAGATATCAGCTAAAGCTGACACGTGGTGACAGTCTATTCCTTTCTGGTATAATGCTCATAACAAAGAGACTAATTTTAGAACAGCTGGCTTACTCATGTTTTAAAATGCCTAGGTTTGTTGGTTTGTTTTTTTATTTTTTTGATTTCCAAGCATCAGTGGTCTTTCAGCTAGTTCACTGAGTGATTTCTACCAAGCCTAGTTTAATCCATGACTGGGAGGGATTTTCAGCTGTATTTTGCATACTCTGGAAGAACTGAACCACACATTACCAAGCCTTTTGCAGTTACAACTTGGGCAGTGGTAATTTTTGCATGGTATAAAATCCATTTTCCTTACTAGAGTAGTAAATTAGGTGTAAAGGTGAGATAAAACTAAGAATTAATTCCCTTCTGGGTTACTCTGCTCCCTCCCAAAACTGCTGCACTAGATGTGTCTTTGAGTTTTGCTGCTAAGAGGCAAAAGATCTCTCTGGGCCAGCAGTGGGACGTGGTGCTAATCCACTGAAAAATGAGATACAAACCTGGCATGGACTTCATTGAGGAATGTCCCTAAAGTTCCCCTGGAAGAGAATACAGGATTTGCAAAGATAGCATGAGTGGAAAATGTCTTGAGTGAACATCAGGTGACTCAAGGAGAGTTGTATAAATAATAATGTTATCTGGTCATTTTGTAGAAGTATTTTTGGGGTTTTTTTAAAGGGGTGGGGTAGGTGGCATGGAATTCAGTAGTATCAAAAAATACAGGTACTAAATAACTATCACTGTGTTTGATTAATTTTACTTTGGAGTCATCTTAGGTTGTTAGATGCTCCTAACTCTTATTTCATATTACTGTTCTGGTTTTGGACTGAAAGCATTACCTTCTGAGCATCAAGATAATGGAGGAAATGTCCTGCCTAAAAGTGCAGCTGGCTTAATACATAAATTAAAAAAATAAATAAATTCCAAAACAGAGTACAAATGAGGAAGGCATGCATGGATTTCAAGTAAGTGTTGTAACTGCTAGGCATCACTCTTTTTAAGTAATGCTTTTTAAGTAATTTTTGTTTTTTTAATACAACACACCAAAGCCTGGTGAAGAGCTGTGCTGAAAGGACTTGGGCAAGAGCAGTAGTCTGGTCAGCAATGTTTTCCAGAAGTTACAGCTTCAGTTTTGTTGTTTGATTTTCTGGCAATTTCATCTTAAACAAAACACATCTCTGTTTCTAGAGTCTGGGTTTATCTTTTGATTTACCCAATGGACCTGTAATTGTGAACTCTGAAGCCCTGATTGAGGAATCAGTGCTTTAAGACAAGATTTAGGTACATCTCTCATTTGCTTTATAAGATGATGAGTTGAATTGCAAATCCTGTAATAGATTTACAAATCCTAAAGCATATGTAGAAATACTGCAAGAGACTTACAGATTGTAACATAAATCTTGATAAAGTAATTTTTAGTTACACAAATCTATACTCATTTCTAAGCTAAAGTCTGTGATCCTAGCAGAGATCATTCTTGAATTTTAATGTCTTTCCTGGTTTTGGGTCAGTTTATTCCTTATTTGTTTCTCTGGGACTTCTGTTTATTAAAATACATTCTCTCAATTGCTCCTTCAACTTTATTGATTTAAAAACAATTTAGAAAGGAGTTGCCATCCACAGAAGCTGCTACAAAAACTGTTCCCTGATGGTTCTTTTACAGCAGAAAAGGACAGGTGAAACTTGCAGGAAGGTGCTGTGATTTTGTGAGATGCTCCTCTCCTGGCATGCACACCTCACCATGGATCAGCCTGTGGACATCTTAACCTCTTGTCTTGCCTCAAGATGAAAACAATCCTGTCTTTCAGTTTTCATTCTTATTTCCTTTGTTTTCATTGTGCTTTGAATATTTGAGTACCATGAACATGAGATTCACTGTTGGGTGGGCAGACTCTGGAACAGACTGCACAGGCAATTTCCTTCCCCGAGGAGGCAACCAAAGAGCTGCTCCTGAGCTGCTGCCTCTGTCCCTGCTTTGAGCACCTTGGGCTGGGTGGTCTCCAGAGGTCCTTTCCAACTTGAGCCGTGATTCTGTTTCAGGGAACAGTTTTGAATAAATTCAGCCTGAAAGCTGTTTTTTTGCTGGTTTTTTTGCTGCCACAGGTGTGAAGATAAAGTGACAGTGTAAGTGAGCTCTGGCAGGATGGCCTGAAAGATCCAAGGAATTGTCACACCCAGCCAGAAGGCCCCAGAGCTGTTATAGCCTAAAATATTCTCATTTATAGCCCAGCTGGTGGGTGCAAACTGTGTGCACCACTGTGGAAAAGGTGTCTGTGTGAGTGGAAGGGAAACAAATCACTGGACTAAATATAAGAAGCATTGCCTGAACTGAATGCACAGTTCTTTCCACAGTTAAATTCTGACCCAAAACATTAATCAACAGAATGAGATGTTCATTTAACTAAAACTCAACTTTTTTTTTTTCCCTTTTGAACCAACCATTATATTGTAATTTTTGAACCAGCTGTTATAATCAGCAGTGCTGTATGATTCATTTCCTGATCCCAACTCTTGATCCATGGTTTCAGGACTTGAGTCTTTGTGAGGACAGAGAAGGGGGTGCTTTGTGTGTTGGTGGTATGCAGCCATTTAAATTAAAATAGGGAAAACTTCTGTGGCACCTGTTGTAATTAGCAGTGGAAGAAGTGACTGATTCACCTGATTTAACATGTCCATCTAGTGCAATTACAACAATGGCAAGTATTCATTCTTGTCCCAATCTGAAGGATAAAAATAGCACTAATTGTCAGAATGGGAAGAAGCAGTGAATGTTTTTGTGTGCTTTAACTTGAAAAGAGAGAATTGGATGGATGAAGTGTGGGTACCTGTATTGTTACAGCCTGTACATCGCAGGCATTAAAGAAGATTTTTCAGAGAGTGCTGTGCAATGAGGAAGACGACATCAAAATCTAATTCTAGGGTTTTCATTAAGTGGTTCCTTACATGTGAGAAATACTTTAGTTATCTGATGTACTCTGCAACCCTTAATGATCTTGGCTTTTCCCCTGACTTTAAGGAATGTTCTTGGTAGTTCACAAGCAGTTTTTGAGAGTGTTGAAGGAGTCATACCATCTGATTAGGAGCTGGATCCAGTGATTTTGAGAAATGATGACAAAGAGGAAATACTAAAAGAAACCTTGAGGTCCAGTAGTGCTTCTGTTACCTGCTGCAACATCACAAAAATCCTAATGATTGTCCTGTGTGGCAGGGTTCATGCAGAGCTGCAGGGAGGTTTTCTGCAAGGTCATTTACAGTGACCAGGAACTGTTCTGGAAGGTGCCACAGTCACTGTGTGGTGTTCAGAGTTAGTGCCTTAAAGGAAAGAAAATTGTCACTCCTGGAAGGAGTGCTTGCTTTGTTCATTCTGTTACTCAGGACTCTGGGCACTGGAAAGTTGCTCAGAACCTTGGAAATTTCCACTTCCACCTGTATTCCTCTGGCTGATACAAATTCTCATGGTTAAAGTAGTTTTCTAACAGTCAGATTAATCACTTGGGCTTTCTGAAATACAGAAATGTCTGTGTACCAGTTCTGTATGTCAGGATCTGCAGAATTTTTTTTGCTGCTTTGCTTGAACTGGGTCTGCTAGTCCAGCAAAGCTGAACTGCTCATAGCTGAGCTGGTGCACTGCTGGCCCAATAATTGGGTGTGATTAGAAGGCAGATATCCTCATATTAATTGGTTTTTACTTGCTAAATGTGACTTTGCAACACCCAGATTCCCTGTCCTCCAGCAGGACTCCAGTCACCCACTGCTTGTTCACTGAAGAAGTAAATTGTAGGAATTATTGTTTCGTAGTCTCTTAAAAAGAAACCTGTAAAGGCTAATGGATAACCTACATAGCAAATTGATGTGCATTTCATACACAGTTTATCTAGGAAGCTTTGCAAGTATAGAAAAAAAATCCTATTTTGGACAATTATTGACTTTTTCATGTCATTTTTCTGACAAGTTTAATGCTTAATTATTGGTTGTCACATATTTAAAGAACAAATGTTGAGATTTAGAATTCCTGAACAGAAGAGCTATTACTGCTCCTGTTTTATGAGTTGTGCAGGGAAATGCACAGAGTTAAAAATAGATAATTTATCTTAAAATACAGATTTTGAAAAGCTGTTTGGACACAATCCTGAGTAATGTGCTCTGGGGGACCCTGCTTGAGGTTGGACCTCCAGTGGGTCCTTTCCAATCTCATGATTTCTGTCATTCTTTGAAGGTAAATGAACTGTAAGAGATGTCCTCATGACACAGATATCCTTGCAAATTTACTGGGTTTCGCTTACTAAAAACATTTATAGAGGAGAGAGCTTTAATATTTCAGTAATTATAATAACAGAAATTGCCTCAAACTCAAATACATGTTGTATCTGTCATTTGTAATGCTAAATTTAAACTCGTGTTGAAATTCTTATCCTGCCAGGAGAAGAAGAAAAAAAAAAAGGAATAAAGCAGAGGGAATAAAAGAAACTAATGTTTAAATAAATACCCATAAAACATCCAGATACAGACCTGAGGCACTAATGTGAGCTGGACTAGATTTTGATGTGAGCATGCTTCTGTTTCAAATATGAAAACATGGATTTCCCTTTAGCTAAAAGCTGATGGATTTTTTTCATTTATCCAGTCTTAAATAAAGAAGAAGAAAGAGCATTTGGCCTTAAATTTCAGTGATGAAAAGGATGGTTTATTTTTAGCTTCTACTGAACCGCATTAATGGAATTTACCAAGCAATACTGGGTATGATTTAAGGCTTGAAGGAGCACTTCTGCAGCTGAATCACCTTTCTTGTTCTAGCTGTAATTGTGCCCATACATTGCATTTCTGACTGGGTGTGGGTGCTAATTTGAGTTCTGTGTTTGTGGTGATTTGCAGAGACCAATTAGAAGCAAGAAGGGGTAATTAGCACTCCAGTGTGTTTAGGCAGTGTCTGGCAATCTCACCCACTTCTGTTTCAGCTTCTCCCTTCCTTGGTGCTGTCCTCTGTCTCAGAGGAAGAAGTCACTTCTGCAGGGAGTGTATTGGAGGGAATACATATTACAACTTCTAATATTGCCTTCTAATATTGCCTTATCAGTCCTGGTGGATAATGATGCTCCAATTGTTGTGGAGTGCTTCCTAAAAAAAGGCTGATGGCTCTTCAGTCCATTGATCTGATTGAGGCTGGTGGCTGTGCAACATCTTGCATGTGCAATTTGCACAAACTAAGCTTTACTCAGTAAATTGTCCTCAACGAGAGACTGTTAATGTTCTAATTGCAGATAACTGACTTGCTCATCCAGAAAAGAAGTTGAGTTCACAGGGCATCTCTGAACTTGAGCTAAAGAGAGGAAGGAAATGCTCCTGTGGTGGAAGGACAGCTTCAGTTGTTTCAGAAATGTCAGGGCTGAGAATATGAGACTTCTGTGTTCCATTGGTGATGTGCTTTTCTTGTGCTCCCATCAGTCATTTTCTCTGAATTATCATCTAGTGTCTTTTATTTTTGTGTTGATAAAGAAAACAATAATGTTCCCAGTGTTTAATGCTTGCTATAGATTACATCCTCCCCACCTTTTTTCAGTTCCATTGTTACATTCTACCCAACTGCTGGAATTTTTAGGCTGGGGGCTTGCAATTGGAACAATAGTCCAGCTGAGACTTTGTGTGCTTGAATGACTGAGCTGTGAATGTGCCTCATGTAGGGTATTCACACTGCTTATTTGGGATGAAAACTTATTTATGTGTATGTGAGGGTACAGCAGCCAATTTTGCTTAGAAAACAGGTTATATGTATGCTTGGATGCTTCTTTTATTTTCATTATTACTATTTAAAAGGTGGCCATCAAAAACATGTCCACATATTTTTGGGTTTGCTTAGATTTAATAAAAGAGTAGAGCTAGTGTGTGCTCTAGTTTTGTAGGATATTATTAATACTGGAAATCCTAGATAATGACTGGAAAACTTGATAATTAATGAGTGTATTTAAATGCATGTGCAGTTCAGTCATGACAATGGTACATGTCACAGCATGTCAGGGGCATGTGTTTTTCATATATTTGCACCAACATAGTGTGGACAACTCAAGTTCTTTTCTTCCTCACTGCAATCTTTGTTGTCTTTACTACTTTCCTTGAAAGATAACAAATTGGCTGCTTCAAATCTGTACACATTCTATCCAGGAAGCTAAATCAAAAGTATGTTAATTTTATAATTATAATTTTATTGCCTTCTGTTAAACTTTGTTTTTCAGACAAAAATTTGCACTTTAGAAGGGCTGAGGTGTTTACCAGAAGTCCTTTTAGTTGGTCTGATATGTTCAAGCCTTTATGTACTCACTGGAAAACTGAGGTGCCTTTTTTATAAAAGCCCAAAGACTGAGGAGTGAAGTCTTATGCTCCAAATTGACATGAGTTTATATGTTCCTTCTTCCAAATCATGGCTGAGAAAACCAACTGTGTTACATATCAAAAGTGTGTGCAAAGGCTGTTATTGTATGTAATGAAAAATGAAAAGGAATAGCTTCTTAGTCAACAAAGATTAATTTATAGAGTAAAAATTTCAGGAAGCACCTGTCATTCCTTTTTTTAGGTCAAAAATAATGGAGAGCTTCCTAGAACTGGAGATACAGTCTAAAGTTCTGGGCATGTTAAAGTTTTTAGGCTTTTGCTGCTGACTTTAGAGTTAGAATTTTGTTGTACTTTTCCACCTCTGAGTTGCTGCAAGGTCAAGTTAACAAAGATAAAAAATGTCACATCTGTGTAGCTGGTGCAACAGCATTTCAGAGAATGATTTGAAGTTGGGTGTTTGGGAATTAATTCAATTTGCCAATGCATGTCCACACATCCTCCTCCACTGTCATTACCTCTGCTTATATTATTATCTCTATTATCACACAGGACCTGTCTTCCCTTTGGATTAGATTCTGTTTCCTGTGAAGATTTAGTAAAATCCCACTAAAATCCAGAGGCAGCTCATTCTTTTCCCTTTGAAGAAGTTGATGTACCTCAACAGCTGTATTTGATTTTTGGTTTTTAGTCTAATGCTCAGACAATATTTTGTCTACCACTGACTGATTCTTGACACACACCTATTTCACCAGTAGCAGTGTAAAATATTTTGCATTGTATCCATCCGTCCAGCATACATCCACCATCCATCCACCCATCCCTCCATCCATCTCTTGGTGGAGCCTGCAGTATTTCCTTCAGGAAGGTTCAGTAATCTCTCAGACCTGGCTGAACTCCTTTGGATCTCGTTAGCAGCTCAGCTGATGTCTAAATTGGCCTCCCTCTGAGCAAGCCAAATTTAAGCTGCACTTTACCCTTCCTTATTCTGCTTTCTTGTTCGGGTTTAAAACTTCATCCTGTGACCATTTAGAAGATGTGAGGGAGACAAGGCTCATTTTAGCCTGTCATTAAAAATATTTTGCTGGTTTTGTCCATTACTTGGTATTGATTGTAGACCAAGCCCTGCAGTTGTTTGAAAGAGAATCTTCAGATGGGAATAGGAGAATTCTCAGTGGAACTGGCCAGCTATTCCTACTCCTGTGATCTACTTCTATATTCAATGAATATTATTCCTGTTTTGAAGAAATAATACTATTAATACTATCCTAGAGGTGAACTGCTACTGAAATACATATATTTGTTATGAATGAAATAATTTTTATATAGTTAAATGTTTTTTCTAATGCAAGAGCAGTAATTACTTTGTCAATCTCAATGTAACCTGTATTTTATAATTGTGCAGAAAATCTCTCTCAGTTGTTTTGGTAAATTGTATGTTTTTATTTAGTGATGCTGAACTCAGGTGTTGGAGGAAAGGGAATATTGTAGCTGATAGTGGGGCTGTGCTGGTGCAAGATCAGCTCAATCCCTTGCTTTAGGAAGGAGCAGCTTTAGAGATCAACTTCTCACATTTTGAGCAGTGTTTGAGCACCTTGCCATGATCCTGTTGAGCCATTGGAACTGGTTTTTATCTGTAAACTATTCATTAAGAACCCTCTCTAATTATGAGAAGGGTGGATATAACTCCTGACCACATAAGGAGCAGTGATGGTATTAGTCTGTAATAATTTTGATGTATGAGAAACATTATTCCATTCCTCCTAGGAACGGAAAAAACAAATTGATATCAGCAACATTTGATTTTTTCTCTTAATTAATAATGGTGTTAATTAATAAGTGCATAATGAATGATCCAGTGTCTTCTGAGAGTGAATTTTAGAACAGGTTGTCTGATGAAGTTCTTTAAAAAACATCAAACATCAAATGGTGTTTGTGTTAACTTATATTTTATCCAAGTCCTTTATATTTCAGTAACATTACTTTGGAAAAAAAAAAAACCAGAGAACAGCAACTGCTTGGTAATTCATCCTAATAATGAGCACAGATAAAGTAGGAAAGTATTTTAGCATTGCACATTAGCACTTGATTGCTTGAAATCCTTCCTGCTTCAAAATCACACATAGATTTAGTGTGAGTAATACAAATATGTCACTGTGCACAGTATTGCAAAACAATTAACAACTCCAGCTTTATTCAGTGAACCTGCCATTTGAAAGCAACCTGAAAAGAAGTTGGATTTTGGAAGCACCAAATATATTTATAATTGTAATATAATTCACTGCAGTTAATAACTTTAGAAGCATAGGGGAGTTATTGCCTGAGTATCAACCACAGAGTAATTACCTACACACAGAGCACCACATAAAGATATTTAGCTCAAGGTTTTTGAAATATGGTTAGCAACTCCTCATCATTTTCAGAAAATAATTTTTATCTCCTTATTTCATTGAAGGTTAAAATACTTTCTGAAAATAAACATTCCTTGAAATATTTTAGGCTAAACAACATACTTTCAGTTGGGTTTTTTTAGTATCTTGACCTGAGAATGTTAATTTGAACATTTCTTCAGTAAGCCATAAGTGGGTGTAAAGTGACTGCAGTAAATTTTTGATAGTTTACAGTAATAAATGATTTGATCCTGTGATGTGAACATACATTCAGGTTATATGGATCTTCTAACACAAGGTAGTACAGTAATACCTGGAAAAGAAGCATTAACTGTCTTAATGCATAATAGAAAGTTTGTATTTGGGGTCAGATGCTCAGCAAGATTTACTTTTTAAATTTATGTGCCATTGAGTCCTCCTGAAGTAAGCAAGGGACGATGAATTATTAAAAGACTTTGGGTTGAAACTCTGGGAGCCTGACAGCCTCTCAAAAGGAAAGGGAGAACAGAGGAACAAAGTCTTACCATGAGCTAAATTAGGAAAACATTTCTTATGTGACATGTAAGAAACCATAGCTATCACAGGGAGGTTATGTAATCTGATATTTATTTATTTATTTTAAGTAAAGTTCCTTCTGAACTGAGCACATGGCAAACAGGAAGGTGACTATTACACAATTTAAGGTAGGTCTGGATGATTTGCCTTTGAAGTGAAATGAACTGGAAACTTAGACTGCTTTTGAAATCATGAATTCCTTTCCTGCAAGTGCTTACCACTGTAAAAGCTTTGACAACAATTTCTGCCATCATTACTTGAATAAAATGCTTTTAAGAGAGCTTTTAGATTATATGTTGAACTGGAAAATGTGTAAATATGTAGAAAAGTCTCCATTGTCAGTATGTTTTCTATTAGCCAGCCTGTCAAATAACTAGGCTTGACTCAGTACTGGGCTTTACTTAAAAACTCAATCATATGATTCTAGGTGGTGAAAATCCATTTCTGTTAATGCAGGTTCTAGCTGCAGATCCGTGGAGCACACAACTCTGTCTTCCTGCAGTTCATTTCCAATCCATATTCACTGAAAGTGGCAGCTTCCCTGGCATTCCTGATTTCTTGATCTTGGTGTCCCCAGCTTGGTTACAGGCACCTTCCAGAGCTTATGATCCAATAAAGGGGAGCTGTATTAGCTGTATTATAGCATTTAATACCTTTGTATTGAATGCTAAATGCAGAGTGCTGTGGAAAGCTGAATTCTCTAAGTGCTGGATTATTAGTGATGAAAATGTTGCTGGAATTCATTTGGGATTCTCTTTCCACTTTAGAGCCATGGCAGGAACAGGTCACACATGAATTGGGTTGAGTGCCAAGTCCCAGCTGTGCCTTCTGCTCATGTGGATCCATGGATATCTTCTTGACTGTGTTTTTAAAGGATTATTTCCTAAAACTGGTCACTGGGATGATTAAATATGATCCTGCTCTGGATCACACACACTCTCTCTCTTTCCATCTGAGATACTACAGAGATTCTCCATCTGTGATTTAAGATCCAATGTTAACAGATATTTCTGTCTAGATCTCCTTCTTGACCACTCCCTGAGATGTGATCCTTGGCCAACCTGATCTCCCCTGCATTTTAATTTATATTAAAATTGGCCTTTCTGTTGACCATGCTTCGTGTGTAGTTTAACACGTGAGGTAGTTCAATGACAGCTGAATTTACTGGGAGCCTTTTGTGGGTTTGGTTATTTTATAAATCTGAATCCTGCATGTTTCTTACAGCCTGTAATAATACCAATTCTTTGTCATGAACCTGAGCAGAGCAGTAAATAGAGATATATTGGTTTGTGTTGAATTGGGGACTTGCAAGCTTAGTTTACTGACTTCAGTCTCCTGAGGATTTTCTGGAAAATTGAAAAGTCTGTGGATACATTTTTTTTCTTTTATTACTTTATGTTCTTAAAGTCACTGCCATAATTATGGATAGGTCAATTAAATGAGTGCAATTCCAATCAAGTTGCCCCAGCTTTACTCTTAGCACACAAAGATCATTATTGGTAGCTGCCAAAAATTTTACTGTAATGGTATTGCTTTAGAGATTAATATTATTATTGGTCTAGTGAGTTATCACTAATTTTAAGTTGAGGTAATTAGAGTAATTTTATCAATCTGTGATTTGATAAGAGAAAACTTCACAATTTAATGCCAAGTCCTTGTCCCAGAAGAGGCAGCTTTACTTTTCACAAAGCCAAATTGTGACTTAGCTCTTTTACATAATATTGTGTATTATCCCTAATTAAAAAAAAAAAATAATTTTTTTAAAGAATTACCAGAGCAGTTTGAAGAAGGCCAATGCCACAATAACTAATCTATAGCACCTGTAGTTTAATTTCTTCTTGCCATTTCAAGATACATGTACACTGTTTATCAGAAATTTTTCTGGGAAATTTTAGGGCAGAATAATCCAATCAATTGTAATTGCAAGATTGACTTTGTACACAATCCAAGCCAATTAATTGTGCCACCCAACTCATAAATAATTTTAGAGTATGTACTAGAAATTCTTGATTATCATTGGTGCTTCTGAATGAATTTTTCTAGTATTTTGCCTTTTAAACAAATACCTCCAGGTTATTAATTGTGAGTGATTGGCTGCATGTGCCAGCCTGTGGAATCCTCTGGTGTGGCTTTCACTGTTCTTTTTACATTTATACAGACAGGAAGCACCACAGCTGGAAGTATCCTTGGTGTAGAACTTCATGGAGCAACATTGAGCTAATGAGGGGTTTGTATTTATAGAAGTTGCTCTAGAGAGGCACTCAGAGTTTTAGAAATTAGTCTTAATTATTTCAGACTCTTGATTATTCAATGGTCTATGTGATTTTCTGATCTGAGGAAATTTCCAGCTGCCTGCTGTCAGCTCTCACTCAGGTAGTTGGCTGTTGAAAGTGTCAAGTTATCTTACCATAATATATAATAATATATAATATATACTATATAATATATATTAATAAAAACAGGAGTAGTTTCTGCTGCAGGGAACAGAGAGGTTTCTGGCAGGTTGTGCAAAAGGTGCCCTCTGTGTATCTCAGTGTGTTTATGGTTAAGAAATGGCTTAGGGAGGATGCACTCCAGACTTTCTTACCTTGCAGGAATTCTTCCACATCAGTTATGTCCTTCAGGAGCTGCCCTGAGTATGGAGTTATTAAATAACAGTTTCATTTTCTCCTTTGTCTCAATGAATTCCCTTTCAAAATACTCCAGGGAAGCAGAACCTTTGTCTACTGAGTTTTCCTAATGCAAGTTCCACACACGCTGAACGTGGCTAATTCTTGTCAAAAAAACCCACAAATTTATTCCATAACCTCTGAGAAACATTGCAGAAGATGTTTTTAAGAAGCTTTTGATCTAAGTGGAATGACTTTATAATATCAACCCTTGGCATGAGCCATGTATCATTCACAGAAATCATTTTTAGTTACAGCTTGAAAAATGTGATTCCATGCAGAGCCTAAAGAGCTCATCAATATAAAGAACTTCAAGGACTGAAAAAAACCCCACAACAGTAATTAAGTAATATTGGTGGTTACTTACAGAGATTTGTGTTGTGTTCACTTTCTAGGAACAAAAGAAAATGGTTTTATTTTATAATTCAGTAGCCAGAATACAGGGAGGCAACACTTAGGAGCACATTTCCAAGCAGTGGTAAAAATACCACCTTTCACAGAGGGAACACACTTAAGCTAGAGGTTAACTAGCAAAATTTGAAATATTTACTTACTTAGAGTAGGAGACAGGAAAGTATTGAAGAAATTTAAAAGAAAGTATAATTAAACCAATTAATCTAAGGCAATACCTTATTCTGCTCGATAAGCTCTGATGGGAAAACTATTATTTCAACAAATTTGCATAGGTAAAAAAAAAAATCTAATTTTGTCATTAAATTATATAGGTTTATAGATACATGAAGTTTCATCAATACAGGTCTAATACTATCCAATTATATGTACAACAGCATTCTGTAAGGAAGACAGATAATAGTCTGTAGCAAATTCATATTAATATATTAAATAATTAGGGTGATTGATTGTTTCAAGTTTCCTTTTTCTGTGTTTCCTCTTAGCCCATTAACACTTTCCAAAAGTCAGAGCCATTTTTTCAACTCCTACTCATAAGTAGGATTGGATTTTTGTGAGAAATGAATCAAGTAAGGGGCTGGGTTTATTTCAAGAAGTAGTTTTCTTCATTTCTGTGTTTTCTGTCAAATCAGTGCAAGCATCAGTCCTTTACACATATATGTGTCTACTTATTTAAATGTATTTATCATCTCAGCAGCTGGCTTCACTGAGCACTGGTGACTGTCAAGGAGGTAATGGAATATCTTTCAAGTGCCCTGTCCATGCTTCCTTCTGAGCTACAATTTCAGGTCATTCTTAGAGATAATTAGGACTCTGAATTGCTTAACCGGATTAAACTGAAATTGAAGAAAATTTATTTTTAATTAAAATAGAGTTGTAGCAAAGCAATAGCTCATGCTTTTTCACATAGTAAAATTTTGCTTGTTTCACAGCACTAAATACCTTTTCCACGTAATTATTGTATTCCTCTTTGTGCAAAAGCCACAAATGAAGTAAAAGCACAGTAGAGAATATCAACTCTCCTTACAGCCTAAAATAGTATTTTTGCCCTTTGGTCTGTTATTACTTAAACATTAGCCTTGTTTACTGCAGTTGAACTTCAGGCAGTTGAATTGGTATTGTGTAAAGGGGTACTTGAATTTTTGCCTTGTAATGAGCAGTGATGGAAAACCCAACTGCAAAGCCACTGCTGTGTCCCTGACTGAAGTGCCCTCATGCACCAGGCTGGAGAATGAAGTGTTGACTGCACGGGAAAATCGTATTTGATCTTTGAGTGGCTTTAAATATTTGTTTCTGAGCAGAAAACAGATACTTCAGGGCAAATTGCAACTTTCTTACAGCACTATTGACAGGAAATAGTTTATTATAAAGCTGCAAATGCTAGTTTGCAGTCTTGCATGAAATACAGTACCTGTGACAATAAAGAATGGTGCTACATGGTGTAGAGGCAATCACAACATGAATCATCTGTCACTTCAGCAAAACAGTGCCAATTGAATTTACAAATGTGGCATCTATTTATTTCTACCAGTACTGAGAAGGAGACAAAATGAAATGGAAGTGATGATTACTTCTGACACATTCCTTTTATGAAAATAACTTCTTTAACTCATGTTGTTGCAACAGGCCACGTGTTCTTTTTATTTGTGTTTCATTCAGTGAACAGAGTATTTCTGTATATTTCTTTCTATTTCTTGGGGCTTTTACCTATATGGTGGAGCTGTGAGCATCTACTGCCTGCAGTGGAGCTGTGGTGGTGGGTGACCAGCTTTGTGTGGCTTTGAGTAACTTCAGGCAAAATAACCCTGTGGCACTGGTGCCATGGTTTAATTGAGATTAGGGTTGGGTTGGATGATCCTGGAGGTCTGTTCCAACCTAATGATTCTGTGATTCTCTGATATCCAGACACACACACACACAAATTATGGATCCCAAATACTTTGATAATTCAGGTCTATTTCTGTACATCTAACTTCACGCATGTCAAGAGTCATCTTGGCAGATGTGGGTGCTGTGGATCTTTGAAACCTTGAGGTCCCATTCTTCAGAGACAGGGGTAGTCCTTGGAGATGTCAGAGGAGAATAAATTTTAATAGTAAGCTGTTGAAAAGGAGGATGTTTATTAGAACTGTCCACATTTATGAAATTGTCAAGATGCCACCACTGCAAATATCTGTAACTTAGATGAATAAATGAAACAAAAATCTTGTGCATGATACAAACCTTTAGAATAAGCAGGTCTTCTTCTTGGCAGAGTTTTTGCACACAGTTTGATTTATGTCTCTTCCATGGTCCTTCACGTTTTTAAAGAAGAGCCAGGTCCTCTGCAGTTTCAGCTTGTGAAAACAATTGCTGCAAGCTCTTTGCTTATTGTATTTCAGTAGTGATGACTTTTATAACAACAAAGAAAATGAGAGTTGTGTTCAGTGGTTTAGCTGAGGTGCAGTTGTTATGAAGAGCAAGATTTGCGTAGGATTTTCTGTACTTGGAAATTCTATGTTGTTCTAGGTATCATTTAAATTTCATTAAACTTCAGGGTAATGGTCAAAATGAAACCACTGATTACTTCACTGCTCTTTTGGGTTTCTTCTGACCTGTGCTCTTTGTAGAAATAGGAAAAAAATCGGGAATGGATTTCCTGTTTTGGCTGTGATCTGAGCAAGCCCTACACATTTAACACTGTGGGAAGGAACAAAGGATGGATCAGTGTCCTAACACATTTGTTTATTATTTATTTGTGTGCATTATAAACAATGCTTTGGGCCTGCCTAGAGAGGGGGGAAAATCTGTGGAACTCCCCTACTAATATTTTGCTTCTGAAATTATATATTTCTGCAAAATAACACAGGTAGAAGCAGCAGAATTTAGAACATGATGCCTGCTTTTCAATATTTTGGTTTTGGTCCATAAAGTTCCTATTGTTTCCCATGTTCATTTTTCATTGTTATAGCACTATATTTTCTTCTTTGTCTTTCCAAGTTTTTTATTCTGTTATAGTATTTGGTCTTTTTCAGGTCTTTCTCTGTTTAAAAACCTGATATCTCAAACACCACTAACAGGTTCCTCCTGTGTTATTTTATCTATGAATATAAGCTAACAAAAATATTTATTTCCCCAAAGAAAAAAAACTTGGTAACACTTTCTAAAACTAATTTTAAGTAACAATTCAAATTTCAATATACGTATTTTCTGCTGAATTTTACTAGCTGTAATTTGCAATAATCTCCACCGTGTTTGTGGAAATGTTGTTCTTATTATTTAATTTGAAAAATAATCCTAAGTAACATATTTTAAAAATATGTGTAGGAATATATGTTTATAACTGGCCCATAATTTAAAACATGGCTCGAAATGCAATATTCTGAAATGATGCTGCTGCTCTGTCCTTCTTCAACAAGGATTTATTTTTCAAGCATTGTCTTATTTTCTATTTTCTTCAGCATTTCCTTTGCTTCTGATCTTCCTGACTCAAATTGTCCTTAAATTTCCGTGAGTTTAACCTAAAAGTTAACCAGCTCCTCAACTCTGTTATTTGAAGAAAATGATAAATTTTTCATGCTCATCTCAGGTTACACAAACTCGTTTGAAGATGCAAAGCTCCTTACAAGAAATGGTTCAGAAATCATTTAGGGCCAAGGACTCCATTTGGAGTTTGGAATGAATATTCACAGAAAATGTGCTGTTGTGCACAAAATAAAATCCAGTTCTCCTGGGTGTTTGTAATCGCCTTCTGAAGCTGAATCCAGCAGTAGCACAAGTCAGCACAAACATAATAAAACATTGCAAACACATGAGCAAGTTATTAAGTAAATTAAATACCAGAGTTTAGATCTCTGAGGAGTGCTGCAAATGGATTATGGTGTGTTTGTCTCTGTTCTGTAATCCAAGAAATAAACCAATATGTGTTACAAGGATCTGCAAAGATTCTGAATTTCAGGAATTCCTGAGCATAGCTCTTTCTCCTCTCTATGCCATCAGCAGGATTAATGGGGGTCTTGAGAACACCTGGATCTTCATTTCAGGAAACTGTCATTGGAGATGGATTTACCAGGATATTTCTTTTTCTTCAGTAATTTTAATCAAATTATTACTGGTACATGACCACATATATCTGCTTTATCTGATCTTGAGTGCAAAAGATTAATAAAGATGAATTGAGGACTTGGAACACTCCCATTGCAGTCTGGCTTTTTAAAACCACTGATTCTTCTCTGTATTTCTTTTGATTGGGTGAAAGCCCTTTAGAACAAGATAAAAGCTGATAGAGAGTATTTCTTTTTTTAATTTCTTGTATGCCTTTGATGCATAGAGTCAGAATTTAATGTGAAAATTAGCATCACTGCAGTTCCAATTGCCTGCTCCACCAAAACAAAGTTAAATGATATTAAAATGTTTTGCATTGCTAGACATGCTTTATTAGTAGATTTATTTTCTTCTACTAATTTTTTGACATTAATATCATGCAAGTAAAATTAACTGCAGCTTCTTTAAACTGCTAAACCAGCAGATGCATATTAATTATTTATCATTTTCATCTAGAATATTAGAGGCTTTCTTTTTTTTTTTAAATGGTTTTCTTGAAGTATGCTATAATTCTTAAAAAAAAAAAAACTAGAGAAAAATTATAATATGAAGAGTTTTCAGTTATTTTTTAAAATCAGTAAGAAGCTTTTGAATTGATATGCATATGTGTCATTGAATGACTTTGGGTCCTAGAGGACATGGATATCCCCTGGAATTGTGGCTTGGGAATAGAAGGCTGTGGGTTGGATTGGAGGAATTCCTGCCATGCCTTCCATATCCTCATCCCAGCTGACCTCTTACTCTCCTCATGTATTTAAGAGCACTGTTTTAAAGTTTGCTGAAGTGGTTCATAGTATGGCTCTTGAAACAACTGGCACAATTAAACTGTGGAGAAGTCAAAATGTGTTTTTTGTGCTCTCAAACAAATCTGGAAAAATGCATTAGAGGTGTTTATTACTTTAAGAAAAGCATCCTGTACCACAGATAACATATGCAATTTTATTTCGTGTCAGCCTCCAAATATGTACAGACAGCATGTGATTGTGAGTCATTGCAGTGTTGACTACATGCTATAAACAAAATAATTGTCATCCTAAAGCTGTCACTTTCGGTGTTTTCTTACAGATTTTCTGTCTCCATTCCGTTCCTTGCAGAGCACTATACAGCTTTTATTATTTTTAATAACAATAAATCTCATTATTGGGAGTGAACAGGAATCTGTGCTTGTTCATAATCAGAACAAGGATGGTATATGTTACCTGGTGTGTGTTCTGGCAGCTGCAAGCCCATTTTGCATAAAGCAAATTTACCCTTATTTTGCTGTATTTAGTGTCCATCCTCAGCAGAGGAAAGGAAATCGGTATCAGTGTCTCATGTCCTTGTTTGTTTCTTCTGTCTGTGGTGGCCATCACCAAGGTTTAGTTCATGAGGGCACAAACTCCAAGACCAGCCTGTTAATGTGCCAGAAGTTCCTTATTTCTTGAGGTAATTAATAGAAGACGTAATCCATGCAGGAGGTGCTGAGTGCCCTCTTTGCTGCTGTGACTCCATGGTCCCACTCCATGCTGGATACTCCTGCTCGGCTGCTGGATCAAGAGGGAGAGAATTTTTATTTCTTTTCCCCCCAGTGGAACTGATAACAAATTCCATAATGTGCTTGGCACTTGAGTTGAAAATGTTCTGCAATATATCAGTTTTAAAACCCACCTATGCCAAGCTTAGTTCATCAGTTTGATTTGTGTTCCCTCCTGCACAGACACACACACACGAGCTTCCCTCCAGATTTCAGTTCAAGAACATCCTATAGCTTGGTCTGGAAATATAGTCTGGAAATTTATTTTCTGGGAGCTGCAGACAGGTACATTTCACACATAGGCTTGCAGGTGTAGGATTCCTGAAGTAGTTTTCCCTAACAAAAATTAAAAAAAGAAAGTTCAAGTATGTGTCTGGTACTTGATAATTTGGATTGTGCAGCTGTTCTGAGCATCAGAGCAACTGCTTCAAGTAGTTCTGCTGAACTCCATTAGATTAATACCTCTGCATATTTTAGGAAAGTAAAAGATGTCAAATTATTATCCAAATTAGGATTTGGACAAAGTAGTTGCAGCAATTTGGGGTCAGCTTTTTATGTGGCCGATGGTTCTGAGTGTTTCCAATCTTTTCACCATTATTTCCACAAACTCCCCTTACAGTGGGTTATACAAATGGTCTTAAATTTAATGACAGTAGAAGGTGCTAAGCAGATGTTCTGCTATTAAGAATACCTCAAACAGAATCCAAAATTAAATACTGAAGTATTGAATATGCTGGTTTGAGTTCGCTGTGGATGACAAACAATAAATTGTGCAGAAACTTAAATTTCTTGGATTTATTTAAAATAAGCTTATTTTGAAAGCATCAAGAGATACTTCTTTTTTGTCTTGTAACCCATTAGACTTCTGTCAACCCTTTTAAATATCTGCCACCACTGTTAAAATGTTGGGCAGTGTTGTTTTTCTTTTTTTGTCACATGGCCAACCCTGCTGTCTGTTGGTGGAGAGTTTCTTTCAGTTCAGTTGTGGGACAGGCATTTGCTAGCGCAGGAAAAGCTGAGAATTGTCTTGTCCTTTCTCCCCTGTTACATTCCATTGTTAGTAGAACATAAAAATATATTTTAGCTATTTGTAATATGTAGAAGAAATGCTCTGTTCTCTTTACAACTTAGTGGTTACACAATTGTAGGATACTTAAAAAAGAAAAAATTTTACTTCGTGTCAGTTGGTGTGGAAATGTTACATAACATTGCTCTATTTTGGCCACTTCTGTGTCATTTTAATTATCAGCCACTACAATGAGCTGAGGGGAAAGGGAGATTCAAAATGGTGAGAGCATTGTGAAAAGTTGTTTGGTTTTCTTTTTATTCTTGCCATTTTATTAAATATTCTCAGAAAGGAGGAGGGAAATGAATGAGATGGTTTTGCATCAGTGTGTCAAAGCAGTTTTGCTTTTACTCAACACATGCACTGCTTTTTATTCTGTGTACTTTAAAAAGAAACAAGAGTGACAGTATTTTTAAAGTACATTAAGCAGGCATTAAGACAAGAGTGATTTGCAGTGTGAGACTGGGGAGTGATTTTTTTTTTGTCTTTCTTGGTGGTTAAGCACCTTTCCTTGTGAGGGAGGGAAAAAGATGACAGCAAATTGTTGAGGGTTTGGGATTTTTTCCGTATTAACTATAGAATATTTAGGTTTGTTTTTAAGGACAGTAGAAATCTGTTTAAAGAGACAGTCTTGAGTAATACACAGATTTGCATCCACTCCACTGACAAAATGTTATGTAAACAGAATGCAGTGAATATACTCAGTAAAGCAAGCCAATATTTCTGTAGAGTTCTGTAGGGTTCTGGTTTTCTCTGTGTATCAATAGATGTATTATTATTATTATTATTATTAGGGGAGTTTATCACAGATGGTATGGTATCTTCAGTTTTCTTTTAAACTTTCTGTTAACTCCTAACATCATGAGAATGTGATTTTTTTAAAAGGTGTTTTTAAAGAATTCTTTTTAACTATCAGCAATGCTAATACAAAATTGAAAAATGTTTTTAGATCCTTTCTGAGAACTCTCAGTGGCTTGTTTCTCTTCTAGGTGATGCTCACTGCCTTCCAGTTCTGTGTTTTTTGTAAATGTACATAAACCTTTCTCAGGCACAGCCCTTGTCCTCACCCATGTCTCCAATCACAGCATAGTTCTCATCATCCCCTGTCCATTCGTGGCCATGCATCCTGAAATGCTCCACTGCCTGTAAAGCTGCTTTGAAAGGCCTTTCTTGTGTTGTTAAATTCCCTGGTTGCAGAATTTCAAAGTTGTTGTTTGTTTTGGTTTTTTCTTTTTTTATTTTAACAAAAGAGAAGCAAATGTTTTTCTCTTCCTCCATATTTCTAGCAGTGGCTAGTGAAGCAAATCACTTCAGAACTGGCATATGTTCCACATTGCAATGGTAGTGGATAATTCATAGGGAACTGAATAAAGACATAGCAGGAAACTCTTGTTACCAATTCTGCTCTGCAGGCACCTGCTCTGGGTTCTGCTGCTCTTGGGTGACTTTTTTCTGTGCCAGTTTTTTGCTTTTCCTTGCTGATATTTGAAATTCTGAAGTTATGGTCTTCTCCTTGCCATTAATAAAATCTATTCTCACTTCCATTTAAACATTTTGGAGTGTTCAGCACTATTTTTGTTAGAGGAAGAGGTCTCTGGAAGGGAAAAACCTTTATGAGACTTTGGTGAGCAGCTGGGGGAATGCTTTCCCAGAATTTCCTGTTCATAGCTGCCTGCAGAACAGCACCAGTTTTTCTGGGTCAGTATTCTGGCTGTATCCACTTTCAGCAAGAAGTAACTGCTAAAATTAGTTTCTTTGTTCAAAGAGAAAATTTAGGAAGGCAAAAAATATGTCAGGGACTTTGTGAGGTGAAGCAGGTAGGTGCATTTTCTAGCAGAGGTTAAGTGGGATGTGTAGGCTTAATTGAAGGCTGTTTTTTTTTAGTTAAAAGAGTCAAAAATGGACATGGGGACAATATTGCAGGCTGCTGTAGCTGCAGATTTAATCAAGTAGCTCCTGCACAGCAAAATTATGGTGATCAGCAGTCATGGTGTGAGTTCAGTACCCAGAGCCTTCTGTTGCTGCACAGCTCCTTTCAGCTTCCATCTTTGGTGAGATAAAAGCCAGAAAAACCACAGCTAACCTGATTTTTCAGAGAAGTATACACAGATCATTGTGACTGGCTGCAGGACAACCAGTGGGGGCTGACAGCTGTGGAATGGCACAGCAAACGTGGGGGTACAGGTTCAAAGCACAGGTAACAGAAATGTCTGTGACATGTCAGTTTATACATCTTGGGGTTTGTCATGCTTAATCCAGGATCAAGGGCTGACAAAGGAGAGTGCAGAATGTGCACTGGGAATGAATAAATGTGAGAATGCCTCTTGATCTGGAGTGCATTGCACTGATTGTTCACTCCAGGCAGTGGAGTGACAGAACCATCTTATTTGACCAAACTCACTCTATTCTGTCTTTTATGCTCTCATTTATTCCCATCACGTGCTCTGAAGTCCTGCTTGGAGTGTCTATTTTCAGCATAAAACTGTTTGTCAAATTTCTATTAAGCTTAAGGTGAAAAATTAATGAGCCATTCACTTCAGATATTTCAAAACTAATACTGCTGTATTATTAATGCAGCAGAAAGTCAAAGACCTGGGTTACATACGATTATGGCTCGGTGTTCAGTCAGACTGCTTTTTTTGGTCTGTGTTTTTGGGGAAACATCATTAAAACTGTGTTTTAGGTGATAGGAGGAATCATTTTGATGAATTCTGTCAGTAAACCTTTTAGGCAGTTTTAGTTGTTAACTTTTTGTTCTGTCTGATCCTGGCAGAAGGTGCCTTGAATGTACACCTAATGATGAAATACAGTGTTCTGCCCAGTCTCTCTTTGAAGCTGGAATTTAAACAAAAATGAACAGAAAGTTGATTCATATAACACAAAACTTAGAGAAATGCATATAAAACACCATTTGCATAATACTGAGGAAGCTGGGGGTGAAACAATATTTTTGGGCTAGGAAGTATGACATTGTGACTAACACTGTGATTTTTCAGTCTTCCAAAAAGTCACTGAAATGATGGTAAAATTGTACTTTTACTGAGAACTGAATGGAGTATGGTGCACAAGTATTGCTGTGAAATTCAGAAGCCTCAGAGCATGTTGTCAGTACCAGTAAGGGAAGTGATGAGCACTGTGAAATGCTGGGTTGCAGGAGCATGCCTCAGTCTGAGCAGTGTGGGAACTGCTCAGGAGCTCAAGGTTTATGCTTGCATTGAACCAGGAAACGTAAAACACAGGCACTGCAGAAGTAGAAATCCAGGCCTTGCTTTCTGTGCAGAAACTTTCTAAAGATTGCCTCATTTTATGCTCCTAAAATTAACTTAATAATTGATTACTGTACTTTCCCCCTCGCCTTACAGTAAGCTCTCTAGAGACTCTCTGAAATTAATAGTGTTCCTGGCCTGGCACAGTTACATTGTTAGACTTGCAGAGAAGAAGGAATTCTGCTTCTTGGAAGAGTTTCATGCTATAAAACTAAATTCCATTACAAGCAAAATGTCAAATTTAAATTATCCTTGAAGCATTTTTGTTGTTCCACAGATCCCGAGAGCGCTCTGTGCTCCGAAGGGGTTGGCACCCAGCAGAGGAAGGGCTGCAAGAATCCCCAAGTTCTTTCAGTGTGCTGGTTTCTTTATGAAGTTACACTGCACTGTTTCACTGTCACTACAGCACCAAACCCATGAGCATTTAAAGGATAAATTATTGGGCTTTAACCAGCAGCTCTGGAAATCTGCAGGTTTTTAAACGTGCACTGGAGAGATTGGTCTTGAATGGTTCATTTTGAAATCTGGTCATGGTGCACATTGCTTTCCTCTGCCTCCTTAACAAGTAGCAATTAATAAATACCTGGCAGAGAGAAAGGAACTCTTAATTTTTTTTTTTTAAGCATGTTTTAATATTAATTCCAATACTGGTTTTTTTTCTCTGTTAAGAGTTCATCAAGTTTAGTTACTAGGGAATTTTATAGAAATTAGGTTTGGAAAAGATGTCAAGAGGTCATCTCATGTAGCACTTCCCTCATGGAGGGCATCAGCTATATCTGCATCATTCCTGACAGATGTTTGCTTAAACTTTTCTCTGAAAAGATTTCAGTTTAAAAGATGTTATCACCTGCCTAGGCAAGTCTTAATGAGGTCCTCCAGTTAGAAAGTTTTTCTTCCAGATAACTTCGATCTGCCTTTCTATCGATTTTTTCCCTTTTTCTCCCACACTTTAAACTCCATCTTCTGTTGTGAGATGGTTCATTTTTGAATATGGAGAGGTTTTTGATGTAAGTTGTTCTTAAAAGTGTATCTTTCACAGGTTATTCAGGTCTGAAGCTCAAGTTGTGAGCAACTGGAGAAAGGAGAGATTCTTCTCATCTGAAACATTTTGAGCTTCATTGCCCCTGTAACACAGCCTGCAGATTGACAAACACTGGGCAGAAAATAATGTCTCAATTGCTCCTCTCTGATGGACTTTTTAGGAGTCTTTTTGATTGCAGAAACAAACTCTCAAAGCTTGACCAAACTGATTTTGCCATCTGTTTACTGAAGCGACAACTTTAAGAGATTTTGAACTCAGTCCAACTTTGATGAGAGAAAGCTTTTCTTTAAATTATATTTTGAACCAGCTTTACCTTTCCACCTAAAAACTCTGATTCTTTCAAACTGAACACTGATCACCTTGCCACTGAGTACTAAAGGTGAAAAAAGTCTTTTGTTTTTCTATAATGAAATAATACAGCTTTGGTCAATTTTAACATTAGCATTAAAGGCATACTATAAAAGATTTTGTAGGAAAAAAAACAAGAGGGTGTGTCTATATATTTTTTTCTTTATAGTGTGATTCAGTAACAACAGTCCTGGTTTTGTAGTTTTGTAGTAATCCATTTTAAACATGCTGCTGATTGCTGATAGCTCCCTCCCTTTGTGCCTGCAGTCACACAGAATTTAAAGGATTTTTGGGCAGTGAAGAACTCGGTGCTGACAGGAAATGTGGTGTTTGTTTCACAGGGGTCTCGGGGACAGGCCCTGTGTTCTGAATCTCTGTTGAAGGTTTGGGTATGGAGCACTGTAGGGCTTTGGGGCTGTGTTAGAGCTGTGTCCTGCCCCAGGCCATCAGCCTCCCCTGCTTTCCATGGGCTTTTCATCTGTCAGAAATGTTCCTGCTTTCCATGGGAGGGGATGGTCCCCATATTAGGCCAGCTGAAATACCTGAGAAAAACAGGGTTTTTTTCAGAGCATTTCTGTGTGCAAAGTTTGGAGTTTCCTACACTAGTTCTGTCAGTTGGCCTCCCAAAATATCTCCTTATCTCATCAGAAACCTGTCCATGATCAAATGTTAGACAGGCACGTGTATGGAACCTCACATTTTTTAAATCCAAGGGAGATATTTGCATGAAAGTGCTGATATTGAGAGGTTTGTGCTATGTCTGCTTGAGATGTTTCAGCTGTAAATGAACTCTTCTGATACTTTTTGATCCCCACTTTTCTCCACTCAGTGTGTCTGTTTAGTCCCTTCTTAATGCAGACCTCCTTCAGCTGTTCAGTTTTACTTGATTTTGAAAGTTACTGCTCATCAGTACTTCTATTTTTCAATTATTCCTTTAATACACACTGGTTCAATTTGTTGTGTTTAGTTCACAGTCTAATATCTGCTCGGACTCTTTTAACATTTTCTCTCTTATGGAACTGTTGCCCAGATACAATAATACGTACATGGAATTTTGTAGTACATGTTCTTGAAGAAGCTTTTTTGGTTTTTATCAGTATTATCAACACAAAACAACAGCTGCTTATCTAAATCAGTTTTTTTAAGCTGCATGGTAGAGATTTGCATTTCTGTGTTCAGTTTATGAAGGAGAGAAATCTAATTTTCACTTACTAAATTACCCTTCCCTTTCTTTTATTTCAGATGGAAGCTACAGGCAGAATCGACCAAACCTCACAACGCTGTTGGTGCAACCAATTTCTGCAGTGCTTGCCAGGAAACTTGCATCCCTACCTGAGGACACTGCCCAAAAAGACAGGGGCTGTACACCCCTGCAGCTGCCAGCTGCAGGTAATGCTCTTCAAACACCCATGGAATGTTCCTCATGAGCCCCAAACCCCCTTCTACAACCGTGCAACCAAGATTTTAACTGATGAGAGTGTGTTTTGCTTAGATGCTTTCTAGAAGAGGCTTCTAAAACAGTCTAAAAATTGTGCTCCTAAAATCTGATAGATGGAAGTTTGTTTGTTTGTTTGTTTGTTTAATAGTGGAAGGCAGTGAGCACTTATTCTTAATATTGATTTAGAATCTCCTGTGGGTAGATAGCATCACTAGGGAGGGTTTGTTAGTGCTGCAGTAGGGTTTGTTAGGCCTTGTTTTACTCCTAATAATTTTATCATTAAGACATCAGCAACTAGGTTATTCTGTGGGGGTTTTTGTCCTGTTTCTGGTATAATAACACCTAAATTCTAAATGTATCTCTGTGTTCCTTAACTTGCATATTCTATAGAATAAACAGTGTTTTGCTACCTGAAGCTTTAGGCAGCTTTTTCTCTGAGTTTCACCAGGAAAACAGGCATCATGATAACAACAAAATACCCTGAGCAGAGCAAGATGAATACATTCATGGTATCTCCCTAGAAATAATGCCATTAGCAAAGTCACACAGATTATTGCTGGAAAAAACTGATTGCTGATACAGGAAGGGGAAAAAAGTAAGACTGCAGTCTTCTAGCAAATGTTTCAACTAAGGAACATCTGCCAGAGAACATTCTAGATGAGGTGCATGCTTAAACAGTAATTCTTCAGTAAACAGTCTTCAGTTTTGTTTTGTACCTGTCCGTCTTTCATCAGAAAAAAAATGGTGTTATTTCATTATAATGCCCATTTAAATGAACTGATTTGAAACTGTAATTTTGGAAAGGAGGAGGCAAATTAATTCAGCCACTGTATCCTGTGCTACACACAGTGATCATAACAGTAAAAACAAATTTAAGGGCAACCAATGTAGTATCATGTGCTGTATCCCTTGTTTATTGCTTTTGGAAGGATATTGTGGGATAGGAGTACGATACAACAAGTCATAAAAAAGGTTGATTAATTTTATGACTTGTGTTAGCATTTGTAGTTATACATACTAAAAAGGGAGGCAGAAGACCTCATTCTTCATGGCTTAAGCTGTTGTGGTTAGGCAGGACAAATGTTCTCCGTGCATGGCTAAATAGATATTTAAAAAATGAACTTTTAATTTTAAAAATGGTTGTCCACACAACCAGTAGAAAAGGGGGAAAGGCCATTTTGGAAGGAACAAATGTTTAACCATTCCAGATAGGATGCATGAAGCTTGTTAGTATTGAAGGAATTTTCAACAGCTGAAGTGCCTGGAGCAAAGCCTGAATTTGGGCTGGAAAGTGACACTCATTTTAGAAAGATGAAAGGCTGCACAATGTCTGTTTCTCAAAGAGCTTTGTCTGCAGGCTGCAGGACAGAATCACCCTAAAGGGCAGCTTATTCTGCTTTTCCTGTGACAGGTGTGGCACGTCTGTTTTATTTCCCTGAGAAGACAGGAATTCTGTGAGAAAGAGTGAATATTCCAGGCCAGCAGTCTGATGAGAGCCAGTCCATGTCTGCTTTACTCTCAGAGAACACAACAGCTTGTGTCTGATTTCAGCTAAAGCTTGGTGTAAAGAACCACAGTAATCCATGGGGGATCTTTTAAAAAGTCTTGATTTATTGAGAAAATAGGAACTATAAGCAGAAGCCTTGTATAATTCTGTAATGTATTGTATATTTTTTCCTTGAATGGTGAGGCTGATGATGTTCTGGAGCACAGAGTGTGCTGTTGTTCAGTAACAGCCTAAATGGAAGAGATAAAAGACTTGGTCTTCTGATAAGAAATGGTGTATAACTATTTAAGACCAGTAATAGCTGAAGAGATAATGCTGAGGGCAGCAATGCATTTGAGAAGAGCAAAGGTTGAATTTGCAGTCTTCCTGTTGAGGAAGAGGCTTAGGAGAGATTTCAGTTCTGACGTAGGGCTCATCACTTATCTGTCAAAAGAGGTGAATGAGCAATTCAGATGATTGGTTGGCTTAAAATTTGTTAGGCTAAAATGATAATCATTCTCTCATCATTATGTTTCAAAAAGCTGAACAGCAGATTCATCAGTAATGATTAAACATTTATATATAGTTTTCTCACATTGCTGCTTTTTTTCCCTTAGCCTTGCAGTTTTCAAGAGACAAAATGTGACAGAGGGAGTGGGAGGATGGAGGCAAACATCCCACACAGATCGAGTGCTCAGGACCTACAAAGCAAATAGTGGGAATTGAAGTCAGCTGTTAATTTTGTGTTAGATGAAGACAGTAATTAGATTTGCTTTTTATTTGGTATGGTACATTATTGTTAATCCTCATTAAACTGAAATTCTGTGCTCCCATGAACTTTTTCCCAAAGATAGACAATTAGAAGGAATTTCAGAGTGAACTTTATAGAGAGACTGTAAACTTTTGAAGCTTCCTTTTTTTTTACAAAATGTTACCAGGATATTTGCTACAACATTGTGAAGCTTGTTGTAAAACTAAAGCACTCCTATAAACATAAATGGAGAAAGTCCTGCTGTGTACAGTGAACTGCCTTTGTTGTTGCTAAGTTTCCCACTATTTGGGAGATTGCAGTAATGTACAAATTACCCCTTTTCAATTAAACTCTTTGAGTATTTAATGTAAATCTATCTAATGGCAATTAATTTACAAAGAGTTTCTTGACACTAATGACCATTTACTTTGGTTTAAATGGAAATCCTGGTATTTAAATATGTTAGTGTTATGTGTGTAATTTTTCCCTTTGGTTTTAAGTGTGAGTTTTCATTCTCAATCTGATAAGGGTCTGAGAAGAGAGAAGATGAGAAAGGATTTCAGTAGGGGTATCATCCTTTTCTGTGGCTCATCCTGTTCCATTCTTCTCCACATTTCTGTTTCTGGTCACTCTTGGAGATAAGGATTGGTCAGGTGGTGTGAGCTGGTATGGCCCAGCAATATAAGCTCAACTGGTGGGAAGTGTAATGCAGGTGATCTCCCTTAAACATCCCATTTCTTACCACCTCCTAAAGCCTTTTCCTGTGCAATAGGTGTAATTTTTTATACTTCAACTTCTAAAATTACAAAGCCAAAGCATGAATAGTTTAAGTAATTTGAATGGTACCAAACACTGTGTGAATAATGAAGCCAGGTTTACAAAGACTCCCAGCATTCTGCTGCAGACAGTAAAATTACTCAGATCAAAATGGCTTTTCTAGGTAGAGTCTTTTGATCTTTTGTAACCTTTTTTTAGTCTACAAAATACACTGCTCAATAGTGAACCATCCCAGTGACTGCAGTGCAGAGCTCTGTTGTAGGCTGCAAACAAATCTGCATCCTGTGACAAAACGGGTGAGTGGAGCAGATAACCAGAGCTGACTGGGACTGGAAAGGTTTGTAGCACAGCACAGTGAATTTCTATGAGACTGACTTGGAACATCTATTTTATCTAGTTCCATGTGTCAGATGTTCATTACACTGACTTTATAGTCAACTCTGATCATGTGAAATTTGAGTCATTAATTATACGAAAGGAATAATTGGAAGAGTCTGTTACTTTCCATATTATATGATTCCCATCCAAGATAAATAAAGTTCTCTGCCAAGTGCTGCACTAGTGCAAATCAAGCCTGTCTTCTTTTCAGTCAGAGGAAGGGCAAGGAGTGATAAAGGATATCTATTTCCTCCTGTTAAACTACAGCCTTGTGTGATAATATTATATGTGTTTCTCCTTCATAGTTTGCTACCTGTCAGAGAAAATAAAGACTACCATATTTAATAAACTCTGGCTGGGCCATCTCACACTATGATATCAATATGCAAACAATACCATAATTTCTGGGTATTTGGACTATGCTCAACATGAATCCAAGGAAGCAAATAAGAGAAAGATGCCAGCAGATTGTGTGGCAATGGATTGGATGTTACTACCAGATCTGAGTCATTGTACAGAACAGTAGAAATATAACAAAGTTCTGCAGATGTCTCTTACTGGCATTTGAAAGAAGAAGTTAAATGGGGAACTCTGATCTAATTCAGGCATCCTATATGTGAAAACTTACAGACATTTATACCAATACTCTCAGATTTTCTTTTCATGATCACTTCAAATTCTCGTTCTTTTTTAAACAGAAGTTCATGTGAAGAATTAAGCATGAACAGTGTGAAGCATTTTTTATATATCTTCCTTCTACTCCCACTTGAAGCCTCTAGAGTTTTTCTACCAGAATTGTAAATGATAAAGATATTTTTCAGAATTCTGCTCAGTGGCAGTGTTTTCCTGTGTGATGCTTTGCTTTTGATCGCTATAAAGCAAAGGTAAGGAATGAAAGTGGTGTGAGGTTATGAAATTCAGCTGTACCATCTGAAGAATTTTCAACTCTCTTTGATGTTGACTGTGACACATTTATTCAGTATCACATTAGGCCATCCTCATTTAGAGCCTCCTTAAAGGACTTTATTCTAGGCATTTCTTATTTCAAAACCTCTTCATCTGAAGAGTTTTATTTCTGGATTCTTCATTTTAGGTCAAAAAAAGATGATCAGATACCAAGGAGTTTGTGCTTTAAGCTCTTCATTCTAAGATTAGGCTTGGGGACTCAAGATCTATGAATATTTGTTCAAAAAGGGGAATAAGTTGTCAGTAGGCAACACAGTTGATTAATCAAATAGAGCTCTATTAGGGAAAATTTTAGGGATATCAGATTTAGATGTTGTATTGTTTATACAAAAAAAAAAGTGAAAGCTTTTCATTACAAGGACATCCATCTAGGAGTTCTGACATTCTTGTGCAAATCATTTTATACCTCAACAATAATGCACATTGCATAGATTCAGCATTGATTTTTGCATATGCAGTTTTAAAGTATCACAAGAAACAAGAAACAAGCCTAACTCGTGTTCTTTTAACATAACTACTGCAAATAAAAGGTGTTTCGCATCTGAAGTCCTAAAATTGTCAGTCAAATGAGAGGGAAAATAGCCATGGATTTCTAAAAATAATTATGTAGATGTGAGAGGAGAAGGTAGTCATTTGGTATGAGACAATTTTAAAATTCCAGATCAGGAAATAAATAATTTTTAAAATATAACAGTACATATGTTTATGATCTTCTATTCCAGAAGCAGCTTTTACCTTACATAAAGGTAGTGTATCCTGAATAATGGTAAGGTAAAGTCTCCTCATAGCTTTCCAGAGAATATAGAAAAAAAAAAAAAGGAGGAAGTTGTCAAGATCCTTAAAATAAAGCATTAAGACAAGAGGTTTGTTGTCAGAACTGTTTAGAGGGGATTAAATTTTGCTTCTGCTGTATACTCCAAAGAGCAGTTTCGCCTTTTCATCTGGTGTTCTGAGCCTTTAAGCCTAAGTCACTTTAAGCTGACTGCTGTGTTACATGACTGTTAGCTCCAGTGTCTGATTTCAGGGTGTGGGTATTGCCAGGAGTTAATTTTCTGTGTCGTTATTGTCAGTTGTAGACTGGATAGCTGATGTTGATTAAGGAAAAGCAGTGAAGTCAGTTGTCTTCAAAAGGATTTATCTTCTTTTTGTCTGAGAAGGGGCCTTAAGGAACAAACATCTGAAGTGTTGTAGGAAAAGGAAAGGAAATCAGATTTGACTTTAAAAACTCTTTTAAGAAGAGTAAATTGGCTCTTGAATGGTTGTAGGTGAGAAACAGCAGCAAGAAGTAACTTGCATAGTTTAGATTAAATTTAAGCTGCTTAATCAACATAGATGGCTTGAGCTGTTTTCACTTGTTTTAAAAGACCTTTTTGGAATACTTTGGAATATTTTTTTAAATGAAATATTTTTTTAAATTCTAAAATAATATCTGTGAATTTATTGAACAGACATGATTCATGTACATGGCATTAATAAATTTTCCAGTGACTTACATCAGAAGAGCAAAGTTAATTACATGACAAATCAAAATATTAACGTGCTGTGATTGATTGCTGCAAAGTCACGTGCCAGGGTTTATTTTTAATTAACTGCTTGGCTTGCATTTTTCTTACTGCTTTGTTCAAGCAAAACCAGAATTGTCATAGAGGAGACACATCTCTTGATCACATATTTTGTCTGAATAAAAACCAGAATAACTGTTTCTAATTCATTTTTAAACAAACACTAGCCATTGGCTTGCTTTGTTTAAATACCAATGAAGACAAGTGAATTAAAATATATTGTATTTTATTTTAGGAAAAAATTAAAGTAAATTTACCATATGAACCAGCAAATGAAGGACAGTAATGATGTGTTGTTCTTGTTTCATGTGTTGCATTAAACTCCCCACTCCCATATTCTGTGCATCTCAGGAAGCAAAGCCTGGGAAGAAATTGTTAGAAATAGATCTGTGGTGGGATAATATCCTGGGACAGAGAGCAAAATGATCTGTGGAATATTTTAATTTTGGTGGAGTGTTCATGGATGGAATCTCCCTGCAGGTCTGGGGTCAGGCACTGGTTCTTGTCACACAGCTGCTACTTTTTGAGTTTAACCAGTTGAAGACATTTTCATTTCTCTTGGATAGAAGTTGTGCCCTTTCAGATGAGCTGGATGTTAACACATCTGTTATCATGCAAGTGACACATTTGGAAGATGTCAGCATGGGTGGCTGTTTGGTTTCCACTGTCACAAACTGCAGGAACTCCAGTGGTTCCTGTGTCCCACCTTCTTTTAATCTCTTTAAACTCAGATATTTGCTCTACTCTGGCTTTATTCTGTGCTACAGTCTCAACTGGCATGGCAGTACTTGCAAGTTCCTTATATTTTAGCAGCTTTTCAAATTGTTCTGCCTCTGTATTTGCACCATTTCCTCATCTGATGCCAGCTTAGCCAAAAACCCTGGCTTCTTCTGGCATGTGTTCACAAGAGCATCACCAAAGGCTGTGCTGGCAAAGCTGGGGGAGCTCTGACTGTTCCTGTCTGATTTAGCACAGGGGCTTTTCTCCAGAAGAAAATGTAATATAAACCAGGTATAATTTTGTGAATGTTATTGATAGATTGACCTAGGTGAAGGATTAGGTGAGACAAACCTATAAAGATGAAGGTGAATTTTGCCATCACAGAGTTATGTAAATCTTAGTCTTTTAATTTTTTTCTTCTGTTGTATTCTGGCAGCATTTATTGAGTGAATTCAATGATCTTTTAACTCAAGGAGTTGAGATGTCTTTTGAGATTCCATCTTTGAATCATGCTGCTAAAATGGGACTAAGAAAATAATGTCATATTTCAAATTTTAATCTGTGGTTCCTATTCACGTTGTTTATTTTTTTAACCTTCTCATTTTACATTCTTTTTTTAATGTGTGTGGAATTTATATCTTCAGCTTGTACGTTTCTTGGCTGGGTAAATAAGTTTAACATTTTCTCTCTTCTTCATCTTTTAACAGGCAAAAAAATAATCAGTCTGAACATTCAGTCTGTCACAACTTACAAGACAATTTCTAATGTCATTGGTTATCTAAAAGGAGCTGTATTTCCTGGTAAGTGTCCCTTTGCCATTTGTATTGATTATTTGTTTCACGATGCCTGGGAGTCATAGCTGGGATCAGGATCCTATTTTGCCAGATAATTCACAGATACAGAGGAAAGAACAAGACTTTCTTGTCCTCATTTTGTGAATTATGACAAGACAGAATGTGAGGGTTAAACAGTGAACGAGCTGAAGGGGATATTGTAGTTACAAAAACCATATTTTTGCACAAGCAGCAGGTGTTGCACAAGGACCACCAGGACTATCAGTAGTTTGTACCAAGTAACTGTGTTATGCATTTAATTTTAATATGGTTTTAACACTTGCTGCAGCCTTCTTTTGTGTCTCAATCATGCCTTAAGCTAGTGTTATACAATTCTATGAATAATAATTACTGTTCTCTATGTCTGATGATTGAACAATAGGACTTAAGTGCAGCTGGGACATAAAGCACAACCCCCTCTGTGCTATGATGCTTTACATAAATAATGTCATAATCAGGATATCATAAAATCTTTTTGAGTTTATTTTGTTAGTGAATTTACTTAAAAGGTGAAACGTTTCTGCAACATGAATGAATGAATGCTGTTGCTGGTTACTTAAATAGTGCAAACAATTCCTAGTGAGCAGATGATCATCAAAACATCATCACGCTTGCCTTAATACTTTTTTATTAGGTTATGAAGAAAGAATGGAAATTTATTTACAGCCTCTTAGGAGGTGGGCCAGTCATTTCATACTTAATGAATACTTCTTCCATAAGTAATGGAATGAAGGAGGTGGAGAAAATTTTATTCCTGTTGGTGAGATAATGACTCAGTTTTGTGCATGCAGAAATGTGTATTTCTCACCAGTCTCTTTGTTTGTTTAAAGCCACAAAGGAAACAATTAGCAAAGTGAACTTAATTTCTGTGAAGGATTTCATTTCCTTCATGTTTGAATTTGATGTTACCAATCTGCTATTATTAATGTTTTGCAAATAGCTGTCATGGAGTTGGAAAGGCAGAAACTGCCATGTTTAGACATTCTGTCTTCTGACTTGTGAAACAGAGGCAAGAAAAATAATTAAAAGCGCGCTTCAGTTTCTGTTTAACAAGTCTTCTATCTTCTCTGTACCTGAACCATTCATCTTATTATTACCTTTTTAATCAGAAACTACTTTTTGGAGGTTTGGCAATATGTTCTGAACTTTAGGAATCTAAGGATAAATAAATAAGTGAAGTCAGTAGCAGTACCCAGATGACAACAGTTTGTCCCATGAATTTCTGGCTCAACAAGACCCATAACAACTGTCTTCTAGTATAGGCACAAGTTAAATGTCTAATGAACTGTAATATTTTGTACAACATCAGTGTTAAACCTTTGTTTCTATCTCTGCTCTTCCTGGTTGACACTTCACTAGTTCCTCCTCAACTGCTTTGAATCTTGCTATTTTCATGGCATTGACTCTCTGTCGTTTTGATGGGGTTTTGCTCGTTTCATATACATGAAATATTCACCTTCATGTTCACAGAAGTGCAGAAAGAAGGCAAAATTTATCTTTAGGGCTTAATGAGAGACTGCAGAGCAGCACCAAGGTTGGGATTTATTTCTTTTTGCTTAAAGAACCACCTAACACACACATACAGACAAGCACAGCTCTGTAAGGTGACCTTAGCTGGCATTTGATCTGAGGAGTAAGAACAATCTTCTGAGGTGTTACTAAGATGTTAAAATATTTAGCAGTAGATGAAATGTGATAGTTGATAGCATTTTAAAACCCAAAAAGTGTAACACTGATTTTATAGCTCAATTGGACATGGTTGAGGATGGGATGTATAACAGGAAAAGACAGGATAAAAGAGACTCTCTTTAATCATAAATCCCCATTGTCCAGCTCATCACTAACCTGAACACTATCCTGTCTTACCATCTTCAAGGGTGTCTGATGGATATTTTTTCTCATTCTCTTTTTTATTTTTTTGCCATGTGATTCTGAGAAAGGACAGCTGCTGCCTCTGCAAGCATGGCCATCCTTTCTCCTATGCCTTTCCTGTAGTCATTTGCTGTAGGGTATTGCCTCTGTTTGAGGGAGAGATGTGCAAAGATGAAGAATTCCAAAGGAGGCAGCAGCTGTTGTGTTTTGCCCCTGCTCATTCAGCTGGCATCTCCAGTAAGATGATGCTTGTGGCCCCTTCTCCATCAAAATACCCTGCATTATTTTAATAAGGTCTCCCTCCTCTCACATAGTCTGTTCATGGGCTAAACAGAAATTACCACACAGGCAGGCACTGATCCTGTCTGATCCCCCTGTGTTAGTGGCACTTCCTTTAATGACCTAGAGACATGTAAGGCCATTCATTTTGCTTCTTAATTCCTGTCATTAAATGAGTTGAAGATCCTATGTTTTTTTCATTGTCAGAGCCACCTGTAATTAAGCCTTTCATGGTGCAACGCACAAGTTGCAAAAATATGTGATTTATATTCACTTTGTAAGATTAAATTATTATGTAAGTCTAGATTGACACTTGGCATATCTGTTTTTGGAAAGAAATTCTTGTTCCCATACCTACACTCGCCCAAGCAGTTGATTGAAAATATTGTGTTTTGGGTACATAACAGATCCTCTCTTTGTAAAGCATTTCTCATTGAAATGCTTCCTTATTAAACAACATGTTCAGATATTCTGTTTAACAATGCTGGTAAAACTCCAGTTTGATAGAGAATACTTTTATAATCAAAGTGTTCCATTAATATTGTTTCCAGACAGCAGTCACTGCAAAATACACCAAGTAGATAATTTAATTTTACAAGCAAATACAAAATGTGGGCAACTGTCTGTTGCTGTATTGTGATCAGCTGACAGCAAATGAACGAGTTCACTTGGATAAAGACAGAAAAAGAAAACTTCTGCACTTTTTGGAACCCAAATGGCACTCAGGGATTGTTGTGGGTCTGGCATCACTGTCCTTCACTGTTGATAACTGTTCTATTGTCTATTGGTATCCTGAAATAGGGAAAGAACACCTTTAAAGGTCTAGATCTGGGCCAAAAGACTTTACAGAATATCAGAGCAGCAGCAGTAAACAATCCTTCAAAGAGGGCTGTGAATTCATCTCACACACAAGTTCTGATAGTTTAACAGCTCATTCAGAGGAACTCTGCTTCAGCTCCTTGACAGGCCTCAGTCACACCAGTCAGTCATGTCATTTCATAACACATCATCCCTTCTGCAGTAAAATAAGGAGTTGTTTTCCCCTGTGAGTGGTATTAGGGTTATATATAATGCCTTGGGAGATGAAGATTTAATTTTATTTCTCTGGAAATAATGTGTGTGGAGGTTTTTTGGGTTTTTTGTGATAACCAGAGGTTATTTCAGGTTGAAACTTCTTGCTTTTCATTCTATAAAATGCTTTCTTCCAGCATGAACACAGCTGCTAGGTGTGACTTACCATTTCTGTATCATTCATTATCTCTATCCCTGTCATGTCTCCTCTCTAAACCTGCAGTCCAGGTATTTTAATGTCTCCTTCCAGGGAAGGCTAAGTCCTGATCTCTAATCTGCTTGCCAGCTGCTCCACTGCTGTTTCTGCCATGTCTTTTTTGAGATAGGCTGGTGAGCACTGAACACAGTTTTCCAGGTGAGGGAGTACTAATACTTTGTGTATTTTAAGTTTCTCATTGTACTGCCACACATCTTGTTTTCTTTTTTGTTGTTGTTGTTGTTTTGGTTTGGTTTTTTGTTCTCGTTTTTTGGATGCTGATGTGTATTGAAGATCATTTCCTATAATTTTCTGCTTATTATTTTGGGGTTTTTTCAACACACTCTACTATGAGCATGATTGCCTGTATGACCTAGTCCTGGCTGTAAAAATGGCTATTATCAGATGTATAAGGAGAACAGTAAGCAAACAAGGAAGGCAAGGGCATGGGATTTAATTTAGGAAACTGTATACATATATTTATTTGCTGGTTCATTTTTAAGTAGCACTCACAGTTTTGTGTGTAATTATATGATTGTCTTGCATGTCATCATGAACATTTTTGTTGACAGCTTTGTGTTGCATTAATGATGTTACACACTACTAACAGAGTTGATTTTTAGGGTTTTTTGGAAATTCTTTTAATCTGAATATCCAGGAAAAAAAGGGTGGGTTTTTTTTTTAATTTGTTTTTTTTGTATTCCTCCTTTCAGACAGATATGTCATCGTTGGCAGCCACCACAGCAGCCTGAGGGGTTATGGAGGGCAGGGCTGGGCCAGCAGCTCTGCTGTGCTCACAGCCCTGCTCCAGGCCCTGATGCTGAGGGTGAGGAGGGGCTGGAGACCTGACAGGACCCTGCTCTTCTGCTCCTGGGGAGGAACAGCCTGGGGCAACGTGGGCTCCTACGAGTGGGCTGAGGTGAGGCTGCCTGGGGAGGCTCAGTGCCACGAGGAGCCTCTGCTGAAAGCCTGGAGCAGTGAGAGGCTGCAGTGTGGAAATTGTGGCTTAGGGTGAGATTGTAATGTGGAAATTGTGGCTCAGTGTGAGATTTCCACGTGGAAACTGTGCCTCAGTGTGAGATTTCCACATGGAAACTGTGCCTCAGTGTGAGACTGCAGTGTGGAAACTGTGGCTTAGGGTGAGATTTCCACATGGAAATTGTGGCTCAGTATGAGATTACCACATGGAGATTGGCTCACTGTGAGATTTCCACATGGAAATTGTGGCTCAGTATGAGATTACCACATGGAGATTGGCTCACTGTGAGATTTCCACATGGAAATTGTGTCTCAGTGTGAGACTGCCACATACAAATTGTGGCTCAGTGTGAGATTTCCACGTGGAAATTGTGACTCACTGTGACATTACCACATGGAAATTGTGGCTCAGTGTGAGATTGCCACGTGGAAATTGTGGCTCAGTGTGAGATTGCCACGTGGAAATTGTGGCTCTTTATCTGGTCTCTGAGGCCTGTCTGTGTTCATTCGTGTCCTGCACAGCAAATCCAGGGAAAACATCGACTGAGGTCATTCCTAGGGTGTTGCCATTGCTGTGGAGGCTGCATGTGCAGCACCTCTGGGAGCTGATTTCCCTCCCTAATTCAGCACAGCATTGTAAAAGGACATTGCCAGGGGTTGGCAGAGGGAGGAAAACCTCAAAAAACTACATAGGCACAGAAAGAGCTTAGAGAGCTTTTTTACCTTCTTGAGAAGGTGCAATTTTTCACCAATTTTCCATTGATAGTGTTAGTGTGGGGAGAAGTGAATCAAGAGAGAAAGAAGAGAACCATGCTATGGTTTACATTAATTAAATAAACCTTGCAGAGTCTCCATGCTAATTCACTTCTCACAGATTTGTGCTAAGGACTTGGATATAATCTGAAAAAAGACAATTCCTTGGGCTCTTACTTTCAACAGAATGGGAATCAGCTGGTTGAAAGAAATTACCTCAAAAATTATTGATGATCATGCATGCCTAGAAGAGACTTCAAGTCATAAATTACAGGAGTTGCTACTCCTTTAGGCAGAGAATTTCATGGCTGCTTTTCCAACTCTAATGGTTCAATGAATTAAAACAGTAGATAAAATAAAGAGTTAATTGCTTTTTACCCAGTGTAAGAAGCAGCCAGCCCTCATTGAAATTTCATACTTCCAACACGATTATTCTTCAGAAACAAGAGGGGGTGAAAAAATCAAATTGAAAAGATCCAGGCTGGAAGCAAAATTTGTTTAGTTCCACTTCAAGTCAGCTTTGCATCAGATGTAATTGTGTTACACCCCTTCTGTTCAGTATAAAGAGCCACTTCATGCAAAGAGGAACTCATTACTGAGAAGGCAAAGGGGATCCTTTTAAAAAAGAGATAATTGGAACAGTTTGTACATGCTATTTTTATAGTCTAAAAAATAATAAAATGAAAACACTGGGAAAGTTATGCAATTCAAATCTGAATTTGGTCTCTAAATATGTGAGTCCATTTAACTGTTGATAATGATTGCTGTTGAAGTTTGTCTTCTGTCAGGCATGGGTTTGCAGTGCCATCCTATTGTTTCTCAGTGTGTGATGTTTTCATTTTTGCCCTTACAAATGTAGTGATTTTTAATTCCTTCCAGACCTGTTTGCATTTTCTTTAGATGATATATGAAATTAAATAATAACTCCTGCTCTATAGAGAAACAGCACTAAGACACCCTCTGAAGTTCATAAGAGCATATTGTAGGAAGCAGGAGTTATCTGATACTTGGGGAATCCCAGAGGATGGAAATGTAGGGTGCAGTTTTTCCCCTAGAAGCAACCAAAAGAACAAGACCAGCCCTAATGATAATGATGCACAGTAGTAACCATTTTTCTGCTTGTGTTGCAGGATCTCAGGAGTGTTCTTCACAGAAATGCTGTGGCCTATGTTAGCCTCCACAACCCAGTCACAGGCAACTCAACTTTACACCCTGTGGCATCCCCTTCTCTTCAGCAGCTGGCAGCAGAGGTTAGAAACAAAATATTTGGGTTTTACATCTGATTTATGAGGTTACATGGTTAACTTGCTTAAGATCAGTTACTTTAGACAACAATAGGTGGTTATTTTGTTGAAGAATTTTAGCCTCAAAAATACATTTGAACTAGTTTTTTTTGTTGTTGTTTTTTGTTGGTTTGTTTGTTTGTTTGGGGGCTTTTTGGTTTTTGGGGGGGCTTTTTTGGTTTTTTTTTAAGTGAGCAGGTTAAATTTTATTTTAAAAAATAACAGCTTAAGATATTGGAAGGGATAACTTGTTTCACCTGTTTGTTAGACAAAGCCTGACCATGCTTGCGTGCCCTCCAGCTTTTTTACCTTTTGGCAGCTTTAAAGTGACATATTTGTTATTCTTCAGCACAGAGCATATTTTTCTCATCCTAATCAGGTCTTTGCAGACTATTTCTCAATTTGCATTTAAACCTGGTTATTTAGCAGCTGTAACATGACACAGGGAGAGTGCTGCTCCTGCCATAATAAATCCTGTCTGGAGTGAGCGTGTCAGGCTCAGTGCTCAGCAGTGCCTGTGCAGCCCAGCTGGAGTCAGAATATTCCAGGGGAGCCAGAATATTCCAGGGGAGCCAGAATATTCCAGGGGAGCCAGAATATTCCAGGGGAGCCAGAATATTCCAGGGGAGCCAGAATATTCCAGGGGAGTCAGAATATTCCAGGGGAGCACTGGTGTAAGGGCATGGAGGCCCTAAACTAATGACCCTGTTGCTGTTCCTGAGGTGTCTGAATTTATTACAATATTTTACGTGAATGGAAAAGGGTGTGAGGCACACTCTAAATGACAAAACCAGTTTGGAGTGATATGCATAAAGTGGAGTTCAATTTTGCTTTCATAAATTATGCTTTTTAGATGTTTTTGCTGTAAGTTTGCCAAATGAATACTTATTCTGATGTTTCTTTGACTTGCCTCTGAAGCATTTGGTAATAAACACTCCTCAAAGCTGCATCTTGGATTAAATGCAGTTTAAGACTGATCTGGCTTGGCAATTGTTCACCTAAGTTAGTACAATAGTATCAGTAAATTGCTCCTTAGCAATGTCTTAACCACTTCTCCTGTTCAGTGTTTAAGTGGTAATTTGCTCACGGAAAGAATCTGATTTATTCTGTGTAAGTAATATGAAAAATGTGATGTAGCATCATTTCAGAGAAAAAAAAAGGCTTCCATTTGTGAAAAAATATTTATAATGTTATATATGTGAGCCTCCAGGTGTTATGGAGATGTCAATTCAAATTTTATTATCAGTTTTGGCTGTTGTATTTGCAAGAAATACTGTCCTGAAAAGTTGCTAGCCTTTTGCTAACCTAGTGGTGCTGGCAGTTCTATCTCCATTAAAACAAGTATTTGCCATTTAAGGGAGTGAGTTTATTACATTAGGTCCTTGAGCTATTTGGTTTTTTCTCGTTTTATTTCTCACAACACAATCCATGGCAGTGATCTGAAAACTAAATTGTCTGGAGCTTTGCAGCAGTCTCTTTATTATCTATTTATCACTTTATTAAGGCTCAATTCTTTCATCCTAATAAATGCCTTATTAGTATGAGCATTACATTCATGCCCTCTGTTTTGAAAAGGAAGCAAACTTCTGCTTTATTGCTGTGGTGTTAAATAATATTTTTGTAGTTCTTGTAATAGCAGTTGTGTTGTGTTCAGCAGTATGGAAGGAGCCCCTCTTAGCAGCCTTGCCTTGCACCTGTTAATTAATAAAATGTGACTAGAATGTCTTTTTTTCTTTTTTTTGAAGTCCCAGTCAACACCTTCCATCTCACTTCTGATTCTTTAATTTTGAGAGTGCATCCCTTCTGCATGTCTATCCTAAAGCCCCTTTTAAAAAGTAGAGGATAAAATGCCTGTGAGCACTTTATCTGTATAGCTTTTCTTTCTATAGGATACTATAATTCATAATTAATACAACTGTCACACAGTTTGTGACATTAAAGAGAGTTATAGGAATTATTGCTTCCAAATTCTGCTAGATTTCTAAATTCCTGTCAGATGTGGTGACAGTGATGGAACAGCCCAGCACAGATCCTCGTTTGTTCCCATGGGTGCTCACAATTTGCCATGTGTCCAGAAGATGTTCTCTGCAAGACTGATCTGCTGATAAAGAATATTGATATTACTGCCAGTACTTGCCAGGAAGACAATGTAATTACAGGTTACCTGTAAGTTATGACTCTGCAAATGGGGTGAGATGTGACTTTTTGGAGCTCATCTCATCTTGAAGAAATTGTGAGTCTGTTCACATGAGATTCTTGCTACCCAGGTGCAGGTTACAAAGAAAAGCTTAAAAATCCCAACGAGTGAACAGGATCATTTTAATTTGTGTGAGCTGTGGATATAGAAAAGAAGGTGAAACAGGGATTTAGAATTAATGACATCAGTACATTTTAAAATGAAAAGGTAGATGAACCTGTCTTGTTTAGTTAGATGGAAATTTTCCATAATTTGTGAAGATCCTGCACTGTGCCTTTGGATTCAGTGGTAGAACTCATAATTTAATTCCATTTTTAGACCACAACAAAAGGAACTGTCATCCATTATTTTTCATTCTACTGCTAAATAGTGTTGAACATTGTTTGGAAGGGAGACTGAAATCTCACCTTTTTTTTGAGTTTTGTTCAGTGCTCACTGTAGTGCTAAAGTTGTATGTGAAAGAGAGTGAGAATGTTATTCCTGGGGAAAATTAGTACATGTTAGAAAAGCCTACAGAGTGTAAGTGTCAGGATTCTAGGGATAACAATGAAAAACTGTATTTTGTCCTGTGAAAGAGAACTTGAGTAATAATCACACTAAGTTCAGAGCCCTCTGTGGATGCTGCAAGGAACACAATTTAAAGAGAGCTGTGGGGAAATAGCAAACTTAGCTGGGCCAATGCTCACAGCAGTGTTTGCTTTCTGTGCTGTTTTTTTTTTTCCCCTAAAATAGAATTGTGGACAGTTGCTAATCAATGCAGCTTCCACAATATTTTTTTCCCTTAATTTCTGGAAAAGTGGGGAAGAAGTTTTAGCTGAAATGTAATTTGTATGGATATTCTAATCTCAACAATGAAAAGAAGAATCAGGAAACTTAACTTGTCTGCTATGTGAGGTCTGGCAATCAGAGAATAGAGTAAGTGCTTGGCTAATTAACAGAGACCACATTTCTTAAAGAATGTGTTTTTTGTAAAGGATTATATCTTCATATTAGTTGCAGGTTTCAAAAGGCAGCTACATAAGCAGTCTGCAAATAATAATTTTATATGCCTGTCTGTGGGGTTCTGGTTGAAACACAAAATCACTCGAAGAAGCTAATTTAAATATTTGGATTAATTAAGCAAAGATGAGCTCAAACAGTTCTGAGACCTTGACATATTTAATTCAAATCTTTTTTATATAACTAATTAGTGTCCACATTATCAAGAGGGAAGTACTGCCAAGTTATATTTTTGTCTACTGTTATTTTGTAGGGAAAATGATGGTTAATTCGCCTGCTCAGTTGGTGAATCACCATTTGTTGGCAGAGTGTCATTGGTAAATTGGGTTTCTTCAAGGCTGGGATTCATTCTCTGTAAATAAGGCCGTTAATGATTTTTTTCTATAATGGACATGTCACTAAGATTAAAAAAAAAGTTATTATGAAACATAAATTCATTGCTGTTGTCTTTTAACTGATTGTGTGACCATCAGACTCCAGGTCTGCTGTTACTGCTGAGCCCAACAAAACTTCCTGCTGCTGTCTCCCAAGGAAAAAAGTGATTTAGAGCTATTGGTGAAGGAGTTGATCATTAAAAATGACTGTGCCAAGTATTGTTCCATGCTATTTATCAGTATTTGTTTCCACTAAAGGCGTAAAAGGCATAAAACATCTCTACATATAAAAGTGGTGTTATTGACAGAAAGGTCTTTCTTCTTTATGAAGTAAAACCAAGATAAATTTCTGCATAGATGTTACTATCATTATTTCTTGATTTTAAAAAAAATCTTACATTAATGTCAGCATTGATTCTCTTCTTCCAGCTTCTGTGTGTTTCTTAATTTTTTATACTGTTAGCATTAATAGTGGATCTCTTACTGCCATATATCAGTAGTTGTAAATAAGAAAAAACATGATTATTTGAATGGCTTGTTCCATGCCTTATTACTTGGAACAAGCAATTGCTTTCCATTGCTTTCCTCTGAGTTATCTGTCTTTTATCTATTATCACTTTCAGTCTTAGATTTGATTCCTCGTGTTACTTTTTATATTTGTGTTAAGAACAAAAGAAAATCTCTTGAGAATCAGAAGTTCATGCTGTGGGTATTTAATGGTGGATTTGATCTGGAGGGGTTTTTTGCATCTTCTAAGTACTTTTTACTTTTAAAAAAATGTTGCTTTTTCTGCTGTTACGTATTTTTTCACTCTTTTTCCAAACTGAATTATTTTAATGCATAAATGCTGATTCAGAGAGTGAGTAATTTAACTTACTCATATATTTTGATGTTAGGAAAATCCTATTGCTGTTAAACATGGAGAAAAGAGTTTGTTAGCAAGACATAATGTAAAAATGAACCAGTTTTCCAGCTGTGACCTTACTGGAGATCTGCTACAGTTCCTTTGTTCCTGATGACTCAGAGACCTTTCTGCTTCCATGTCCTTCCCTGTACTTACAAAGATTTCTAAGAGAGGTATAAATGATGTGTATTTTCATAAATTATGGCCATTAATAGCCATTGTGGATAAAACTGAAATAACTAGGAAATTTTATTACCTTTAAGTGTAGGATTGGAGCGGAGAAGTAATTCCTTTTCTGCTGCAAAAGTGGGGTTTGGTTCAAAATTTTATCGTCCAATCTTTGTTAATATTGTCTCATATAATGAGATGTACTATGTAAGGAATTTGTTTTTCCCTTCCAGACACTTTACCCAGACTACAGTATTAGAAAAATTAACTTTACTTCTGTCTAAATATTCCTTTGTTTAATTTCATCTTGATTATTTCCCTTCAGAACTGACTTTTTCATGATAATAGAAAGATGTTTTCTTAGCCATAGAAAACCTTTCATGCAGACAGTTTAAAAGTAAACTTTTATTTCTTACAAAAGAAGATAGATTGAGAGCTCTGGATATTTTAAAGTTTCTACGTAAATACAAATCATTGAAAAGTTTCTCTTGATGTTTCTCTCATCATTATTAGCTACGTTAGATGAAATTAAATTGACTCAATAGGTGTAAGCTGTGCTACACAAACAGCCCATGGGAAAGAAATGCATATGCAAAAATTAGCCAAATAACCAGAAAGAAAGAAAGAAAGCACCTTTAAATCAGAACTGAAGAGAAATTAGCATAAACTGCAATGAGACTTCATGGCTGTGTAATGTTGTTTGGTGCACAGCAGCTGCAGCCATGGCCTTCAGTTCTGCATGTCACAGAAAAGGAATAAAAATCTTGTGCAGCACAATTTGCTCTTGAGCTTGCAGATCCTTGTTGGGGAAAAAAAAAAAAAAAAAGCACCTGGGTGTGAAAAGCAGACCATTTGTGTGTTATAAATAAAAAGGTGACCTATTTTCAGTAATGCCACATATATTTAACCTTACCAAAAGTGTCAGTCTGGCCTTTCTGAGCCTGCTGAACCCCACGTCCTCCTGAGGAGGCTTTGGGTGCTCCCTGACACAGCCCTGCCCCTCTGTCTCAGCGTGCCCTAAGCTGGGATTGATTCTCCTTTGGACAAGCACAAGCTGTTTGTTTCTAAATGCTGCACCTCTCTCTGTGCTGTAAAATCCAGAGCTGTTCCACAGACTGCTGAGCAGATCACAGGAGTCAGAGGAGTGGGGAGAACTGGAGATTTGTACAAACCTGGGAAGGTGTGGGGGTTTGGGGGGAGTTTTTGGGTTGGATGAGGGTTTTTTTGTTCCTTTGGAGTGTTTTGCTTTGGTTTGGGTGGTTTTTAAGCTGTTTTTCCCAGGAAGAGTAAAAGTACCTCTATAGAATGGTAAGGCAGTAACTGAGGTGAAAATGTTGACCTGAGCCCCAGTGGGTGCAGGGAAGAGTCTGGAATTCTGCACTTGCTGAGAGATTTTGAGGTTGGAGTTCTCTTTCAACACGGACCCTTGTCGTGCTTGCAGGACTCTCACGTTTCCTCTAGGGTTCAGGTTTAAAAATCAATTCAAAATTATGGTGATTGGTGTATTTTTGTTATATAAATTTGTCCCCCCTTTAATTTCAGTGTTGTTACAGTAACAGTTCTTAATGGAAAATCAAAATCTTGATTGCTTTTAGGATTTTAATTGAATTTCTGTGTCTGTTGTTTAGGCATACCTATATCAGAAATATTCAGATTTGGGAAGGAAAAAGAAAAGAAATCCCCAAACACCTCACCAATCATCAAAAAGAAAGAAAATCTCAAAATTTTCACTTAGGCATATTTATTGGCAAGAAGTTAGAATTCCTGTGATGAATTCTTTGAAACGAGGGGTGAGGAAAATCATTCCAAATCCACTTAAAACTATGATAATTTCAATAATCACAAGCATAAACTTGAACTGTTCTCAGGTTTGCCTGGCTTGTCTATTTTTCATCTATTTACCACAAGCAGATTCTGGTGATGGTGCCTTGTCTTGTGTAAAAAAAAGACTAAACAGAGCTACAAGGGAGATTTTTGGTATACCATAAACAGGGAATGTGAAATTTCAAAAGCAATTTCAAGCCAATTAAATATATGTGAAAAAAATCTGTATTTTTCAAATTATTCCTGAGGTTTTATTTACTAATGTGGTTGAGATGTGTTTTTATTTATTGAGTCAAAGAGCCACAATTCCCACAGTATTCCTCCTGTCTTGAAGTGCACACAGAATGGAAATTCACTGAATAGAACAGAGAAAATTTTACAGCAGATAATCTCAGATGTCAGGAGAAGCCAAAATGCAAGAAATAGTTTTCCTGGAGGTTCTGCAAAAAGCTTTCTTTGGGCAGCTAAAGGTCACACAGCTCCAACCTTTGTCTCCTGACAGACACTGAAAGGGATTTCAAAACCTGCTTTGGAGCCTTCTATTTTAACACTTTCAAGGCTCTCAGTTTTATTTCAAAAGGAGGTTGAGGAGGGCTGCAGACTTCTCTGCTCTGTGACACGTCATCCTTGTCTTGATCAGATAATTATTGTGGAATTGCTTCAGTTATAAACAGCTCAATGTTCTGCCTTCAGCAGGTAATTCAGCATTAAAAGGGAGACTTCTAAAAACAAACACCCCCTTAAAAATCAAATTGGGAACTAGCTTCCTCTCAGTTTTAATGTGTTCATTTTTTTTATTTTAACATAAGAATGGTCATTTTCAATTTTAGTTAGATATGATTTCAAGAAGCTGCACATCCAGTTCTGATTTATCACTGTTGATTTTTTTCATAGGCTTTTGAGCACTCCTAGGAAACTTTTGTGCTCTGTGTCTGAATGGAAAAGGAGAACAATATTTAATATTGAGATTAATAAACAGCTCGTGGGTTTGTAAGAATACAGATGAAGGTGATCTTCCTGACATTTCATACATTATGTGACAGGCAAGGAAGAGATTTCAGTCTCTGGAGTTCTGGCTAACTAAAAATTTCAGAATTACTTCCTAATTCTGCAATTTGAAATCCACAAATATGTCAAAATATTTGTGGAAAAGTTACCCTTAATCAATTCACATTTTCTACTACTTCTAATTATTTAATAAATATCTGAAATCTCAGTAATACTCAAAAGCTTCTATTTAGTTAGCTTTTAGTTTTAAAGTTTCTCTCATGAAATGGACAAGTGACCAGTATAGTTTTTAAAATCCTGTAAGTTTAGCAAATTTCTTTGTTGTGCTTTTATCAAAAAAATTAAGGAGGTTGAAATCCAGTAGAAAAGTTGGAATTTAGGGTACTAGGCAACATAAAAAATTAAACCAGAAATACTTTAAGTAGTTTTTTTTCTTTCAAGTTGGGATGAGGATGAAGGGTAAGGTCATTTTAACTGTGAAAAATAAATCTATAGTCTAGCAAGTAATACCTTATGAACAAAAGAGGATATAAAGTTATATGGTATAGGCTGACATGGTGGATAGAGTACATGAACCCTGTAGCAGTATGATGTTTTTAAATTTCTTTCATGCTAATTACAAAACATCATACTTGCTTTTAAATGAAATATTTTTAAGAAACTTCTCTTGAATGCTCTGTTTGGTTTCTTGCATTTTGTCTGTTGCATTTGGCCTGCTTATCAAGCTTTGAGAAATGATTAGATTTTTATTTGAAACAATTAGCAGTAGTTATTTGCAGCTGTCAATCAAAACATTTAATTAACTCCAAACACCACAAAGGTATCATAGATCTTATTTATAAAATATGTTCAATAAGCTTGTAAAACAGTTGCCTGTGCAGCTAAAATGGGACTGAATGCTCAGAACTGAGGGGGCTTCAGAATCAATTATATTGGAGCAAATATTTATTTGGGGCTCTGAGAACTGGGGAACAAAAACAATCACATAAAATCTTTTCTCCCTGTAGATTAATGGATCATTGTTATAAATGAAAAACAAAGTGCAGTTTGCTTGGTTTGGGTTTCTTTGGGTTTTTGGTTGTTTGGGGTTTTTTTAATACACAAAGGAGTTGAGAATTTTATTTTACAGATGCCCAAAACCCCAAACTTACAAGGGCTTCAGGCAATCATTTGATCCAACTCCTGCAAAAATAAATTTCTCTGATGTGTTTCAGCTTCCAGTCTACAAGATTTTAAAAGTTACTCAGGTGATCTGTGCTTGATTTCTGTCACGGGGCTTCTATCACAACAATTTGGAATATTTTTATCATTTATTGGAGCCACCACAGTTAAAGAGCAATGCTTGTTTTCCCTTTCTTCCATGGGTGATCTTTATTCTTCTTTGCATTCACCTTTTTACCTTCTGAACAAAACCTATCATTATACACAAAAGAAAATTACACACTTTGTGCACTGAATATCAACTCAGAGAACTGATACATCTTCCTCAAAGTTAATATGAAATTTGGTGGTTTAAATTAACTGATGTGTCCCAGACAAGCCAGGGAAGTGGATTTTGGATTAGTTTTTACCATATGACTGGCATTTTTCAGATTAACTAATAGGAAATCATAAAAATGGGAGAAGACACTATAGGTAATTTTTTCTGTCTTGCTATGTAAATATTAAATTTTTAAGTATGCACAAAATCTGTAATTGGAGGTTATTAAGGAGCTAGGGCATCCTGTCAGGGAAATGAAGAAAAAGCTTGAATTAATTGTGCTGTAAAGTCTCAAGATGCCATAAGGCAGCAGAGCCCAGGTACCCAAAGTGATATCCAGGGTATCTTAGCTAAAATGAGCTGCAGGCTCTGGAATGTGGTAGCCAAGGGTGTTCCAGAAGCTAAAAGAGAGATAACATTGAATCAACTCAGAAAGGAGAATTGCAGTGACCTTTGTAACTGCAGATTGATTAATATTGATAATAACTCCAGATAAAATGGAGTTATAATTGATTTAAAAGGAATTTAGAAGGAGGGTAATTAATGCCAGTCAGATTTTTTTTTACAGATCACATCTCGGTGTCATGAAAATAATTTTTAATCTTTTGAAGGAATTCCGTGTTTATTTTGTAAAGACAGCAGCACAGAGTTTTATGTAAATCTTTAATGATACTCTGGAAATCACTTTGAAAAAGCGGTTTAGCATAGTTATTAATCAGGGATTTCAAATTTACATAAAATGATAAATTTCCAGAGGAGTTACATGTCAGTAGAGAACCAGCTTGGAATGAGCTTTTCCCAACAACATTTTTCAGACAGAAGCACTAAATTCAGTGCTAATCAACACCTTCATTAATTATTGGATGGAAACTTGCCACTCACGTGAAAACAACTGATCTCAGTATAAGACTATTCCCTTTCTTTTTTTAAAAAAAAGGATAATGTAGACAATATAAATGTATTTATCTTCAAACCCACACCTCTCAATTGTGGCAGAAAGGATGATATTAAATACATCTGAGTGCTTACTTGTGATTTATTGTATAAATACCAACCATGCCCAGTGAAACAACCAGGACAATGAAAATCATGTCCTGGAGCTTCCAGGCTGTTCATGATTTGAAAATATGTGTCTGTGTGTGTGTTTGTGCAAATGCACTCTTGATTTTGTGTCTATGAATAAAACTCCTGAGCTTAGGAAAACTATTCCTAGCCATAGAATTATTTGCATATACAATTATAGCAGTGAGGCCAGAGATGCAGACTGTGGCAGGTGGAGTGCACAGAGAAAGATTTAATATTGAGGAAAAAATGAGCTCATGTTTATGGGATTCAATAGCTTTAGTCCATTAAAATATATGGGGTTGTGAAGTAAATTTTTTCCACACTGCTGACTAGAATCCACACCTTTGAAAATTCATGTAGATGTTGTATTATTTAGTATTCTCAGAAATATATATATTTATGTAGCATTCATTAGTCTTCCTTACCAGAGTAAATAGCTTTAGAATGCATTTTTCTGGATTTGTCAATTTGTTTTCTCAATTTGTGCAGTACAAACATTTCTCCCTCACAGACTGTGTGTATTGTTTCAGAAAGTTCGGTTTTATTGCCTCAAAATTAACTTTTAAAGATCAGAATTTGGAGGATGACACCTGAAATAAATGTTCTAGATCTTTTTCTTAGATTATATTGTGCAGTAATTAGAAGCTATCAGTTGTCTGTATTGTAGAACTCCGCTAATCAGCTCTGAAATAAAATACATTTCCATCCTTTCTGTGGTTTGCTTGCTAACTGTGAAAAAGCAGTGACATATCCCTGGAACCTTATAATTAAAACTCCTCATTTTCTTAACCAAGTTTAAATGTGTTTTCAGTTTTCTGGTACTTGACAGTACGTAGAATTTACAATATCCCTGTTCAGTGCTGTACTTAGGTTTCAGAACTGTCTCAGATAATAATCTTAATTTTCAGAGCACAAAGAAACATCATTTAGCTGCATGATGACTTTTGGGTAGTCCCTGGCTCCGCTGTGTTTCGTTGAAAATCTTTTCAAGGTTCCTTGGACTAGATCAGATTTGTGTTAAAACAGAATGTTAAACCAGATCCTGGTTAAAAACATATTTTATGCAGGTGGTTGAGTAGCCCTAATATTTCCTATTCTTGAAACCAAATTCAAGGGAACTTCTGTGGAAACCAGAAAGAAAAAGTCATTTGACCATGTGGCTTCCCCTTCTCTAGGTTTTTCTCTTCTCCTTTCCTCACTGCTGTTGTTTTCCTGTATAGAGTCAATACTGAGGATTCTTTCTTGTGCTTTAAGTAGATAAAAGTTGGAAGAATCCAGTCAGGAGAAGAGTGTTACAGTACCCACTGCTGTAAAAATAAAATAATATGACATCTTTTGGATGATTTAATTTATCTCGCAGTGGAGCCTGGAGACCTGCATTTGTGGTGCTGACGCACTTTAATAAATCTGCTTTGTGATTATCTTCCTGAAAAAATTGAATTTCTACAGATACTTGATGTCTTAAGTGCAAATACTGTTATTATACCATTTGCTCAATTCCCATTGAAGTCCAGAAGAGGGTTTTTATCTGAAAAATATGACGGTGGTTTATTGACCTTCATGGTCTGTGTGGAGGGGTGGGAGTGATTTTCCATTTCAAAGATTGAAAAATAGGTTTTGTGTGTGGCTTGAAGGGGATGATTTGTTCATGCATAGTTGCTACTGAGAAGGTTCAGTGTCAGACTGCAGGTTTCAGGGCAAGGTGAAGCTTTGTCAGCAGTAAATTCTTCTGGGCTTGTTCCAGGCTGGTGCCATGAGGGAAGGTTTGCCATGGTTTATCCATGTGTCAAGCAATTCCAAAGAATTACTGATTTTCCTTGTTCTGTGCCATAAAAAAGTTTCTTCCTTTGTGTCTATTGCAGCTGAAATTCAGTCTTTGATTACAGTAATAAAGTCAGAGATTTTGATGGCAAATTTCTCCCCCAGTTTACAACCCCTGACTGTTGCACTGGTTATACCTGTGGTTATATCTGTGTCCCCTCTTACCTGGATAAAGGGGGGTTGGGGTCTGTCCTACCTCTGTGTGCATTGTTAGAGGTGTGCAGGGGGATTCCACAGGATTCTCAGACCCCTTAAAAGAGCTGATAAATCATTGGATATTGGGAATGGGTGTGGAGGAATATGAGGCACATCACATGTTCACTTTGCTTTATTTTTTCCTAATGAAATTTGTGAGTTAATGCTGTGTTCATACAGAGCAGATTGAAGATCTCAGCACAGTGAAACAAACCCCTGCATGGGGAAAGGGTGGCAGAGAGCTGAGTTCTGAGTTCTAGCTCAGAAAGGGCAACATGGGAATGCTGATAGTTGGGGAAATGTAAATTAGTTACAGACTGTAGTAAATAGGAGTAGTTACAAACTAGTAAATTGGAGCAGTTACAAACTGTAGTACCCATGTTACACCCAGCTGTGGGCCCAGTTTCTAACACTGGGTGCTGCCAGACAGGCACAAATTTTGCTCTGAGTGTGGTGTGGTTTCAGTTTGGTTTGTTTTCCAGAAAAAGGCTGAAGTTCTGGGGTAGTTTGAGCCATTTGGTTCCCTGAATGAGAGCCATGGGTCCTGCAGGTGGGTGCTGTGCATACTGAGGGGGTGGTGTTGGTCATTAAAAACCCCATAAATTCACTTTCATTCACTGGTTTGCTTTGCCAGGTGAACCTTAATTCACTTTTACTGGAAAGGATGTCGTGGAAGCTCTCTCTCCCAATTTTTTCTCTTTGTGCTGATGTACTGGGGACCAGTGACCAAAAGGATGCTGCATATTCATGTGACATCCAACCTCCCTGTGTCTGACCTCTTCGGGACACTTAGGAGGAGATCCTGAAATATAACTCCTCAAAGAACAGAGTGAGTGTACATATCTGGCCCCTTCAGAGTGATGAGTAACATCTTGGGTTTTTTTCTCCTGTGGGGTAAGCAGAAGCAAGGCTGTAATCTCACTGGCATGAATTATTTAATATCCATTTGGAGGGTTTGAATGATGAGTCCCAAAAATGAGTAGCAAGGCAGAACCTGATCATCACAAAGTTAGACTACACCAAAATGGGTTCACAGTCCTTCTGCCTCTACATATTACAGAATGAGAATGCCTGCAGGCACTAAAATTATTTACAAGCCACAGCTTAGAGTACAAAATATCAACCTTTTGAAAATGAGGCCTTGTTGCCAAATCCTTTCACCCACTTAAGCAGTGCTTTTATATTAGCAACAAACAACAGCACAAAACATTTTGGGTAAGTCAAGCAGATCTTATCAAGTCCCAGACTATTAGTGGTTTATACTAAACCAAATTAATTTGCATTTTATTAAACCTTGGTTTCAGAGTATCTCAACATATGTGTGACAAGTAACACTAACCAGCATTCCTGCTACTGAATAAATCAAGAAAAAGCTTGAGCACCATTAAGTCCAGGAGAGTTCTACTTTTTACATTATAAAAAAACAGACTGATCGCATTCTTCATTTACAAATGCAACCACTGCATGCTCAAAAATCATTTATATTCAAAACTAGATCAAAAAGCATAAGCTTTAAAGGTAAAAAGCATCCAAAGTTTTGAGTGTTGGATAAGGAGACAGGTTCCCTCTAAATATGGTATTTTCTGGGTGTCCATCATAATGAAATCCAATGGAATACAACTTTAAGCATTTCCTGAAATTTACCATCAATAAATGTAACTCACTGAATAGTGGGGCTGAGCCTGTGGTGATGGAAATTCAGTCTTTAAAGTCACTTTACCCAAACTGTTGGAGAGTTTGCTTTTTCCTGTGCTGATGAAAAAATAAGACAAAGTTCTAATGCAGTATTTTCTGGGGTAAGTGCAGACACAGAAGAAACACAGGAACACACAGGAGAAGCACAGCTACCAAAGGTGTGTGCAACAGCTTCTCAAATTTTTTTTAAACTTTATATTTTAAAAGTACTGAGATACTTGGGACTGCTGATGGCACATCCCATTGCAGTCTTGCCACTTATATAATTCATGCTATGTAATTTTAGCTTTAAATATTTGATTGCTCTGAAATTCTCTTATCAAATGGAACATACTTGCTTGATTTTTACCTTCCTTAAGAAATCCATTAAAATTCCTAGCAGTTTGTACTGAATGTTGGCTACAGGTACATCTAACTCAATGAGGCATGGGAGTTCAATTTTGTTATAGGAAGGATAAATGGAATTCAGAATCGTGTAACAAGCATCAGGAATCAGAGAAAGACTGTCAGTAGATAAAGTTAAATGTAGAAAAAGTGCAGGATAGAAAATTAAATTTACACTATACAATTTTTTACTACCTTGCTTTTGTATTTTCTACCAGTTTGATGTAAATTTTGCATCTAAAATGTGATTTAGTCCTGTGAGGTACCATTTGTTATAAAGACTTTGCACTGATGGTCATGTTTTTTTGAAAAATAAGATAAATATTTAAAAGTATGCAAATACTGCTTAACAGAAACTGAAGCCTTGAACGAGAATTACAGGATTAAGTTTGTCTCATGCTTTCTAGCTGTAAACAAAATAAAAAATAACTCCAGTTTGCAAAGTAGTACAACATATAACAATGTATTTAACTGTTTTGTTCCAAGCATAGATATTTTTCCATGCTTTGTTTTATAATCACTGGTATTGTAGTTTCCCATTTTTTTAGGAAGTTGCCATTGAAATGCAAAAATTGCTTCACGTGATTTTGAAAGGTGGAACTGTGGTTTTATTTCTGGCAGCTTGTGTTGCTTCAGTAAACTGTCTTTTCCTTGGTTCAGTAGAAATCTGAATACAAAACTGGGACTTGGCTAATCTTGGTTTGATCTGACCTTTTGAAATATTGTATTTATCACCATTTTCTGTTTCTTCTTCCCCTCGGGGTGTAAAAGGCCTTCTCTGTCATGCAGAATACCTGCAGGCTTTTGAAAGGACAATTATTTTAAAGCCATGAGGTTTAAAAGGCAGGGTTTTTCTTGTGCAAATGCAGTTCTGCCTTCCCGCACAGCCTAGAAAAGTGTTTACTCTTGGAATTTCCAGGTGTGCTGCTGTTGTGTCTGCAAACACAGAGAACTTTGGTGGTGGGGAAGGTGGAAGTGTCTGATGGTGACCCCTGGGGTAGAGATCTGTTTGAGAACCACCTGCACTGTCCATGAGCATCACAGGGATTCAGGTGGTGCTGAATTCCAATTCTCTGATGAATTTCCATAAACACAATTCTTGGGTGAGTGTTTTTGCCCAGTGACAAGTTCCTCTCAGTGGAGTGTGTGTGTGTGCAAGGAGCAGCTCTCACTTCACTGTGCTGCTCCTGAGGAACCCAAACTAGGGGCACTTTCTGAGATTTAAACTTCTCTTTTCTGGGACTGATTTTGCAGTGCTGATGAATTTCAAGAGTCTTCATGTTGCACTTGAAGGTCATTAAATAATGTTAAGATTTTGGATAATTTCAGTAAGGATTCATACATGTTTAAATGAAAATATGTAGAAGTGGGAAGGAAAAATTGCTAAGAAACTAAGGAACCAACATTTTCTTCATTTTTAATTAATTACTTTAATCTCAATATAACATTAATTACATGCAGCTAGTTAGTCACTCTACCTCATAAGATTTCTCACTGTAGCTTTAATCAGGTAATCAAATGATTGCATTGTATAAATAGGCAAATACATCACATCAGTGGTGTGTAACATTCAGGCTATTTAAACCACAACTACCCTCCCTCTGTAGCATATTAATTATCACCAGCACATTTAGATTTTCTTTTCTTACACAGAGAAAGAATGAGTGAATATAATACAGAATTATTTTTATGCACATATTTGAGTCATGTCAGTTTAATAAGGCTCAAAATTGGGGAAATGTTGGGCATTTAGTTTTTATGTAGTTGTTTGCTCTATAATATTGGGCACAACAGAAGTATCAGATACCTTGCTTGCCTGTAGTTGGTTTGAAAAGCACCTTGAGGTCTATAGGGCAAAATGCCATATTAAATCTCCCTAATAATTTAATGAAGAGCTGAATTGCTCTAATAGCAGTATGTATAATCAATCAATAAAGGCAGAGCAGAACAGGGTATTCATAGCCAAACCTGACAGTCAGCTGGGAGCAAACAGAGAAATGTGCTTGCCATAGAATTAATGCAATTCCTAGGAACTCCATGTTTTTCTTTTTCAATAGCCTTTAGCAGTCATCTATTAATATTTTTTTAAGAACTAAGACTTCTCCCTTCTGCCTCTAATGATCTGTTTGCCAGAGGTGTTTATAGATGAGAGACAGATCTGTGTGTCCTTTGCTGTGCAGCTTCTCTGGCCTTTACTGCCTGTTGTTGCTAATTTACATATTTCCAGTAATAAAGATGCTAATCTTTGCTTTCTACATTTTTACAAGGTCTGTGATTAATTAAATAAATTCTGTAGCTCTTTCATTAGACAATTTTACTTCATCTACATAGTCTTAATTGCACCAGTCCCTGACACAGGTGGAGATTCAGCTCAGAAATGGAGATTGATTATTCAGGAAGAATAAGCTTCCTTGTTGTAGTTCTGAAGCTGGGATCACTGACATACTGTAAGAATAACTGTTCATTTCTTACTTGCCCTGTTGAAAGCTCCTTAGATGTTTTAATCCATTTTCAAAAGATGGTAATCTTTTAAGTTAATCTGGAGTCAAGTAAAGAAAAGTAGTAAGCAGAGCTAAGTGATAAGATCTGCAGTGAAGTCCCACATGATTATACTTCAGATGTGTCAGAGCTATTCTAGGACATTAACTCAAATTAAATGTATATGTGGCCATATGGTACTCTTCATTTTCTCAAATTTGTAACATAAACCTGTGAGATGCTGCTAAAGCCCAAAATGAGCTCCAGAGAAGTAAAATTATTCAATTACAAACAGAGTGTGAATCCTTGCAGTGACATGAAGCCCTCCTTGGTTCCTGGCTCACCAGGACCTCCAGTCTGGAGGAAGGGCTTGAGTGACAAAGGGAGCCCAGCCTGGGCACCTGAGTGCTCTCAGTACAGCCTCTGTTTTTCCTGTCAGGTTAACCAGCTGAGGAAATGTACTCTGGCTACTCTACAACTGGGAGTTAGCTGTGTGTTGCTAATAGTTTATCCTAGATACATTTTTAAAGTTTTTTTTTTTTGGTTTTTTTGGGGTTTTTTTTTTTTAATTAATTTTATTCATTTTATTAATTGTAGAACATTTAAGTCCATTAGTCTGGGGATACATTTCATTTGTTTAATGAGTGCAAAACAGACTATATGAGCTTTGCAGTTGTTACCAAGGAGTTGAAGAATGCTGCTGTTGTGGAGTCTGCATACCAATAAAAACAAGAGCACAGCATCTTGCATGTAAAGCATTCTCCTCTAGTGGTGCTGGGTTAAATATTTATTGTTGGGCTTGTGTCAGAACAGTGCAAGTGGAATAAAGCAGTTAAACTCTTAAAATGCTGTACTATTGAATTGAACATTGCTGTCATAAAAATATTAATCCTAAACTGTCAAGGATGGTGATAAAACCCCCCAAACCACCATATTTTATAGTCCTCTTAACCAAAGCTGTAAACATTTCATAAATAAACTTCCATGCATAAGAAAAACTAAATTTCATGGTTGCTGTAGGAAGACATCTCTTCAGCTCCTGGTAGGCTGGTAGGAATGGGGGTTGGTGGATATTCAGAATTAACTGTCAAAAGCTGCATTTCACAATTTCACATCGTTCAGTGAGCCTTTAAACATTAAAGGAAGAACAGGCTGCTCAGCAGTTATGAAACTTAACCACTGTGGTGGGCAGTGTTAGAGGAGGAGAGCTTGATCTAGGCTGCAGTGTAGAACCCTGAGTGATCCTTAAATGCCTCCTGAATCCTGCAAGGAGCAGTGGATCAGATATATGCATAAAATCATAAATATGGGTTTTTTCCTGGATGTTTGCCATGCAGTGGGTCTGAGTGGGAGAGACTGTAGGAGATACAAGTGTGGTTATTAAAAACACCTTTCCCAGTGAATTTGTTGTTTGGGTTTCTGCCATTTCTGTTAGAACTTTTTGGACAGACCTTGAACAGCTGTGAAAGTGTGTAAGAATGGCAGGAGCAGAAGTGCTTAACAGATTAAAAAAAAAAAAAGAGAAATACAACCACCTTTCAAAATTACTTATGAAATGGAAGCTATTTCTTGAAGGTATTTTAAAATAGTTTTCTGTGAGACTCTTCAGCCTTTATTTAAACTGTGCAATATGCGACTGCATTCTTCATAGCACTGAAATGAAACTGTGAAGCAATAATTATGCTAATTTTGAAATGGGAAAATACCAAGATTTGTCTCTGTCTAACATTTTCCTGATAACCTTGATGACTTTAATATACAGAATTTGCTCTATTTTTGTGTTAAAGTGGAACCAATCTTAGGCTATTCTTTTAGAAAGCCTGTAATTTTGTAGTAGAGGTGAGGAAGTTATGTTATACTATATAAGCTGTTAGCTAAATGCAAATAATCATCAGTACTTCAACTTCCTAATATTCTCAAAAAGAAACCTAAGTAGCTTATTTGCTATAATAAGTGTTGAAAGCCTTTACACCTACTGTTTATTAAGTGTTTAATTAACTGATAGATTTAAAAGCTACACAAATAATGTAGCACTCAGCCTGTGTTTGACTTCCAGTTTCCATATTTATTACAATTCCACTGCTAAGATTTCACCATTAAATACTTATGAGAAAGAAATACAAAGATTTCACTGCCTAGAATTGTTTTAAGAAACCTACACAGGAAATGTGTATTACTTACACAGAAGATGTGTATTAAGTATTTTTAGTCTTTTAATTTTGTTTTTTTTCTTAAGCTCTACGCTGCAATTGTGGGAAATTCTTTAAATTGCTTGCATTTCACAGACATACTATAGATTGAAAATTATAATCTCATTCAGTTTTTTGTTGTGGCAGAGCATGCTATTAACTGAATAAAGAACTGATTCCTTAGCAGCCAATAAAGATCTCAAAATCCAAAAAAGGTTCCATGATGCCCTCTAATCTTCTGGCCAGCATGAAATATTCCATGTGCTTTAATTCTTCTCTTGCCTCTCCTGTAGTCTCAGATAAGAATTTCCTTGTCCTGTGAAAGCCTCAGCCACGTTGCAGCAAAACTTCACTCTCTGCTGTGTTGAAGATGCTTCAACCCAAAGAATTCTGTTTAAATGAGATTTTGCTACAAGTCTCCAAGAGTCTGACTGCAAATAATTAAGCAGAGCTTTGATTTGTGTTTGTTTTTTTTCAGAGCCAGAGTTTGAACTGTGTGGAAAAGGCCAGATGTCCAGGATCCAATGTGAGCTCTGTGCAGATGCAGGGGGATTCAGATTATTTCATCAACCACCTGGGAGTACCTGCCACACAGTTTTCCTATGAGGACATCAAAGCATCAGAGGTATGACTAAAACTGAAAACTATGACTAAAACTGAAAATAGCAGGAAGATAAAATCATGTTTTCTCAGGTTATATCCTGCTGTAGTGGAAATTTATCTCCTCTAAGTGCATTTTTTTAGGTCTTCAGAGGATTACCACAGAGCTTCAAAGTGACTGGTTTTGTAGGGATGTGGTATTCAAAGAAGCAGATATGCATTGAAGGATGTTATGTTAAAAATGTTAGTATTGCTGATAGTTTTGTAGGCTACATGTTATCTAACCAAACCTTTCAGACTGTTTTCAACATAGAGGAAACAGGTATTGATGTGTACTTTTTTACTGCACAGTAGGATGTGACAATCTTCAAAATGAACTCTAAATCCATTTTCATACCACAAGAAAAATAAGATTCTCTAGGATAAGCATTGCTGGTAAAGATCTGTATGCTTGATTGGAGTCTTCAAGACACCACATTTTATTTCAGTCCATCACCCTCTGCAAGCTGGGTGGAAGGGAGAGGCATTTTATGCTGTTTGGAGTTCAGGTTGGAATTGGACACAAATAAATTGTTAGGAGGGTTTGTCCTCCCTCCACCTTCACTACTGTGGGTTATTTGCTGCTGGACATCTCAAACTCACCCTCAGCTGGTGAGCTGAGGCTCAGGAAGCCTGGCATTAGCTATTTCAAAACACAACAGGCAGGAGGAGAGGTGTGTGTTTCCATGCAAAGGTACTGATGTCTGACTTCACACTCTCCTCATTTCTCTCCTCTCCTCTCATCTCTCCAAGCTGAGGAGCAGAGCTGAGGCTGGGTTGAGCTGTTAAGTTTCCTGACTTTGCATGCTCAGATGCTTTTATTCACATATGCAAAACAAAGCAGGGACGTGCCGAATGGGGAGGGAGCGTTGCTGTCGTGCTGTGTAGGTTAAAATAGATAAAGTCAAGAATTGATATAAATAAGGAGACTTCTGTTTCTAAACATCATGGCACCTATCAGGCAAAGTTTTCAGATTAAACACAAGGTAAAAGCTGTAAGGAAAATGTGAAGGTAGAAGATGTGTGAGTGCAATGTTTATGGAACGCTTGTGGTCCAGAGGAGGTTTTTTTGTTGTCACTTAGCAGCTGTTCCACATAGTTTTCATTCAAGATCTGTGCATTTACAATCTATAGAGCATGAGAAAGAATCTGCAAAGTTCAGTATATTAAAATAGTAAGTATTTCTCAGCAACATTTACAATATAAACACTGAAAGTTCCCTTGGCTGTTGTCTATTTTAATCCAAAGTTATTCTTCATGTTCAGTTAACTGTGTAAATGTGCATTTTTGTCTCTCAGAAGGACTCATCAATTTAATTAAAATCATAAAAGTCAATATTTCTACATTTGCTTAAACATGACACACTAAATTTGGTTCTTTGTTAAAAATACAGCTTTTGTCTTTCTTGAAAAATAATTTCCTAGAAATAAACTTGGTAAGTGTAATCTGCACTCTTGAAGTAGACATACTGCACTTCTCCTCAGACTGTAGGAGACCTTGATCCCATGAGATCTGTGTTATGTGAGAGATAAATCTGCTTGGCAAAATCTGTAAATTTCTCTTGGCAAGAGGATGGAATTTTTCCCTAAAAGTGAAGTTACACAGAATGATTACATTTGGATTATTTTGCTATATCTTTGTTATTTATTGTATGAGTTTTTAACAGGCCTGCAGAAGATAAGCTCATTGCCTCTCCTATGTTCTATCAAACAAGCAATCTGTTTATCCTTTACTGTTTATTGCCATTGTTTATTGTGGATTCTGTTTATTGGCAGATATTATAAGGCAGACAAATCACTCTGTGTTGACAGCCATATTATTAAACATTGTAGGAATTTCTGTTAGTCAGGTTAGGGGCTGATAAAAATCTGTTGGTTTGCAGGGAGGGATTTTTGCATTTTTGCTTTTTTAACTGAGCCTCAGCTTTGTCAGCTTCAGTGCAAAACAAGATTTGGGCAAACAGAAATGGACTGTTTTGATGTGCTTCTGTAGGTTATCATTTTGCCAGGTCGGTTTTCTCTTCTCTCCCTGTCACTGCTGTGACCTACTCAGGAGTCACTCTTCCTTTGGAATATACATCACTTGTTTATTTTACCCACCTGTCAGCCAGCATGCAGTGTCAGGTAAAACTGATGCTGTTTCACAGCTGAGAAAAACTGGTTTGGAGATAAAAAGCCCAAGACCTGTGCTTGTATTCTCCCTCCAGAGCAGCAGCTCCAGGTCAGCTTTAGAAAATCATTTCTTCCCCAGCCAGAGCAATGCCAGTCCGCAGAGAGGAGGTTGTAAAAACCTCTCACTGACAGAAATCTGAGCAGTAAATACAAGGAAATAAAAGTTGTAAGAGGAAACATTCAGGCCAGAAGAGTAAGTAAAACTGTCTGGCTTGGAATTACGTAACACAGTGAACCACAGCCTCGGGGAGGTTAAATCTGCATGGCAAATGGTTGGGTCTGTGAGCCAGTAAAGCGCGCTCTGAGAATTCAGCCACTGCTGTAAAAGTGCACTGGGTGAAATGGAACTCATTTATTCCCCAGCAGAAAACATGCAGAGTTTTAGTCTCAAAATAACTAAACTTGGAAGAATTTCTCAAGTAGGAAAAAAGCCACATTGCCCCAGTTTTCAAGGATTGTCTTGCAGTTGCTGAATAAAGTCTTCTTCTCTTCCTTACCTCTGGTGCTCTGGCTTTTCTTCCACATGAGTGTCAAATCCTGATTTGTAATGGGTTAGATGACAAGCTGATCAGATTTTCCTGATATTGCTGATTATTTTGCTTTCAGGAGGACTTATGCTATTCAAGATAATGATTAATGTGCATCCGGGTGACTGTGTAGAGTCTCCAGAGAGAAACCTAAATGTTGATTTCAAAACAGTTTCTCTGCTGCTGTAAGCCATGATTAGTCTATTGGTCCTCACCTCAGCAGAGAATAGTGTTAGAAACATGTTCAGTCAGTTTTACAGCAACAGGGAAGAGTAGCATAAACTAAGAGAGCTGTTAAATCAAAGATCTGCCTTAGTCACTCTCTGTACTGCATAAAAGCTGAGTATGAGTCAAATAACTCAATTGTCTGAGCATTGGTACATCAGAAATAACAACATGGAACAGGTGAGTACATTCTGATTTTTTTCCTGTGTGGACTATTTCTGTGCTCTTGAAAATATTAGTCCTGTTTGTGTGTTTTCAAATCCAAAAAGCGTATAACAGGTTAAACACATAATGTTAGAAAGTACACGCATGTAACAGACTCAAGTGCCTGTTCATCACAACTCTGCTTGGTGTCTTAGATATAAATTCCTCACCTGTGGAGTTTTAATTTTGTAAACAAAATAATCTTATTTAATGGCTGAAGCTCAGCTCTTGGTCACCTGGTTGTAAATTAGGAATAACTCTGAAAACCCTGGGTATGGTGGTGTGTGATCTCAAGGACGTGCACTCAGTTTCTATTTGGATTCGTGACAGTTCTCATTTTTAATGGATATACATGGATTGTGTGCCTGTGTAGTAAATAACTGTGTGTCTGTGCAAATACTGCCCTATCACTTACAGCTCACCTTGTTTCTTATACTTCTCTCCCTTATTTCTTTAAGATTTGCATTGTTTTTCTTTTTGCATGACATCATCTCTGTAATTTCCTGTGTTTAATTTTCCTGTTGATGGAGGACTTTAAAGTGTGGTTTGCTCTGCTAGACTCAGCATCCTGATGGCTTTGGTCTTTCATGAAAGGAGACAGGGAAAAGTAGTTTTTAAAAGATCTGTGTTTGGGTAGTACTGGGCTTCTTCTCTGAAGGGAAAAGGTCCAACCCCTTAGATACAAGTTGATTTCTTTTGATATCTTCTTTCATAGCACAGTTTATAGCATAGCTGCTGAAGTCCTGGAGCACAAATAACCACAGAGATGGAGAAAAAGAGCCTTGCTGTGGGTGCCCAATGTTTAGGGAAACAGCAGAGAAAGTATAGACTTTCTCTAGGGAGTAGAAAAAATATAAACTGGGTTTTCCATGGTTTCAGTCAGAGATTTGATTCTTCCTTCAGCATTGTAATTCAAACGTCATTGAACTGTTTGGCAAATTTGAGCTGGTACAGGTGTATTTTGAGCTTTTTTCAAGATGGAAGTTAATTGACTGTTGCCATCCATTTCTGTGTCATTGCAGTCAACAATTGCATGAGGAATCCATTCTTTTAAATTCTAGTTGGATGATTTCCCATGTTATCTGCATATTATTCATCCTTCTCAGTGCATCCTGTTACAGAATGATTTCTGTCTGATAAAACAGAATCTTTAATCCCCTCTGTGATAATGTAGTAGGTTACATCAACATTAGTGTTATCACTTTATTTGGAAAAAAAACCAACTGCTGCACATGCACATTATTTAAAAAAATCAACAACTTACTCTTTTTGTTGTTTTTGCTGTTATTTATTGATGGACACATAATCATCATGAAACATTTTGTAGTAGAGGTCCACATTTGGGTATGCAGGACTCACAGAACATTTACTTTTACACCTAGATCATAAAAGTTGTTTTCCGTATCTTCACTCAAACTTAAGTACAGGCAAGAAGTATAAAAATTACCTGTCACATTATTCACAGGCTAGACCAAGGTAGTGTAATACCATGGACCACTAAGCTAATTTAGAAGAAAAATGAAAAGAGGTTTCTTTATTGAAGGCGTTTGTATGTAATATATGTAGAGGAGTTTAGAATTTTGACAGTTTGAGATTGTATCCTCTTTAGAGAGAATGCATAATGATTTTTATTTCTGTTGAAATATGCATAACTTTCTGAAGGTAACTTTCAACTTTCATTAAGGCCCTTAAAAGTGATTTTCACCCACACTGGTGTAAAACAGAGGGCACTAAATCTTAACTCTTCAGTGAAGGTGGCTTCTCAGTTGTTTTTGCCATCAGTTTTTGCATCCTCCCTCCCACCCTGTCCTGCCCTCTTTTCTTCCTTTTTATCCCTCTTTGGGGAAACTTACTGCATTTACAGTATTTACATGTTTAGACTGACACATCATGCCTTCTCTCAAAAGAACTGCAAAGCTTTCCAAGATTTCTTTGTTATGAGAAAAGGAACAGAGGAACCGTCCTTGAAGGAGAGAACTTAGGCTGTAGTTTTCAAAAAAATAACTCTGGTGTTGCAAGCTGCTTTTGTCTCTTTGATGTGCTTCAGTTGGTGTAGAAGGAGGGCTTAGGCAGCTCAGAGTGTTCTTCAGTGCACCTGTATCTGTTCTAAAATGAACAGGAAACTGGTGTTTGAACCCAAAACACCTTTTGGTTTTAAATGCATCTGTATGTATATAATCAGCGTGACCTTGTGGCAAGAAACAAAGTCTGTGATATAGTTTCATCTCCATAAATACAACCTTGTACCTGTGTGTGCACCTTGAAAGCAAACCTGAATAGTCTGACCTGCTTTATTGAGAGCTGGGTTTGTATCAGTAGTGTAGTCACTGCTCAAACAGTTCCAGTGCATAAAGTCAATGCACTTTTATGTTCTGAAGTTCTGGAGCTCTGTGTTCTTAATGCAGTTATCTCACCATCTTGAATCACAGCATTAATGTCATTGTTGCCCCATATCCAAATGATTTCCCCCTTACTTCTGGTGTGTCCTCCAGTCCCTTTCCAGCCAGGAAAGAGTTAGTGCAGCCATCTACATAGTCTTGAGATTTCTGGCTGCCTGCTTGGATTATCTGCAGCTGACCAGGCCCTTCTTGTTAATGTTCTGCTGTTTATCTTGCATTATTATTTATTTCCTCCTTGATTAAGTGTCTCCCAGTACCAATTAATTTATCAGAGCCAAGTATATTTATCAAGAAATTCCATTAGAAGCATCACAGCATCATTTTCTTGGAGGGATACACAAAGACCCGATGTGCTTAATTCAGCCTCAGCTGCTCAACAGAGAACTTCAGGGCCTGTGGCATCTGTGTGAGTGTCCTTGGAAGAGATTCAGCTCTGGTTGTCTGAGTCTGTAATTCCAGGGAGATTCATGAAGCCGTGGTTCTCCTCTTGCATCCAGACTGGGAGGGAGTTTGCATTACAGCAGTGTGTTGCTGTGATGATCTGTGGTTCAGGAGCTTTTCCATCTCCAAATACAGCTCTGTGTGCCTCCCCTCATTCCCTGTCTTACTTCTCTTTTCTCCCTGATACATGTTAAATTTTTTAAGGAAATAACACAGCTGGTAGTTGCCCATGGGGAGTTACTGGAGATGTTTCATGGCTGTAGGAAGGAATCCAAGTACCAGTGTGCTGAGTACACCAGAAAGTCTTTGCAAAGGAGCAAATGTGTATCAGACTCAGGACGGTTGCTTGGAAATCCAGGATTCCCTTTTCTGGAGAGTTTGATGCTGCTGGGAGTTTATTAACTGTGAACTTCACGGGCAGCAAGGTGTAGCAGTGGGAGTTGGTTGTGTCAGGGTGAAGAGGGAGGTTTCATCTGTGTTTGGACAAGCAGTGGACTCCCTGTGTGTGTAACATGGAATATTTCCAGGATTCCTCAGCAGGTTGCCTTGGGACCACCCGTGGGCCCAAACCTCACCTGCCTTTCTCACTCAGGGATTATGCTGTCTTTGTAAGAGCTGTGCTTTTCTGTACTCAGACTGATTTTTTTCCTGACAAATCTGTTTTTTCTGTCCCTAGCATAAATGAGTGTTTTCTAATTTCTCAGGTCAGTCAGGGGTTAGTGTAGTACTCACCAATAATTCATTAATTCATTAGTCCATCTGTTCATTTGGACGCTAATTGAGTTGAATTTGGTAGTGAGAGCATGGTGAAATTGTTAAGGTTAATGACTCGGTGTTTTACAAGACAAAATGTATTTGATGTTAAATTGATTGCTTGAGCTGTTTTATTGAATAATATGAATATTTAGCTACTTAATTTCATGGAAGAGCATCTTTGTTATTGCACTGATGCTAGTGAAACTGATGACGTCCTCATCAGTTTGGATACATTACTGTGCTCCAAAAATTTCTGTCTGGCCTCACAAATCTGAGTCCTTTGATGTCCCAAACATCACACAGTGCATCCAGAAGGGTAAAGAGCTTTATGTAAACTTGCCTTATGGTATCAAAATCACACAGCTTCTTTAGCATTCGTTCACACTGCATGAGTACATGTTGTTCCTGTGAGCTCTGTCCCTTCAGATTCCCTCAGAGGCTCCTCAGTGTCTTGGAACTGGCTGAGGATTGTTGGAAATCAATGGAAAGAAGACAGCCTGGGAGTTAACAGGATCAATGGGATATGGGAAAATGTGAAAAATTTGTTTAGACACCAATTAATTGCTTCTGTTTGAAGCATCTAGTTACTGAAAATATGTATTATTTAAGGACAGATGTCACTGAATTCTCTGTTTTTAACAGAGAATTAAAAGGCCTGTTGCATTAATGGTAATTTGTCACCATTGTCCTTCTGAGTGGCTGAATACAACTGGCCAACTAAAAATCTTCTCGTAAAATGTCTGGAATAAGTATCAAAACTTGTTTTGTGCCAATAGATATTAGTAGGTGGCACTCAGTTTTGTCTTGGGGGAAAAAAATCAAGTTCACTGGACAACCAAAGAGCTGTGGTTTGGGTCAGTGATGCATTCTTGCTGATAAAATTTGCAATATTTGATATATCCTATCATGGACATTGAAGAATCGGTTAATAAGAATTATGATAAATAAATATTGTCTTGAAGACATCATTATTCTTAGCAAAAGACAATTTTTATTCTTACTGCAAGGTGGTGAGCCTCCCACCTACACAACATCTGTCTGGTGTCTAACATTGGCTCTCCTCATTCAGTGTAATGAAATGGGTTTTTTTGAGCACTAAATATAAAAGTGGAAAATAGGAAGCACTGGATAAAGAAATAAAAGCATTGGTAATATTTGATTGTGAAAGACATTGTCACTGGGGTTCAGGACTTCCAGCAGGACATCCTTAGGGTGACCTTCCTGGAGTTTCATGTTTCCTCATAATTGGAATGCTCACAATTGACCGTAGGATGTTACAAAATGTTCTTGCCCCCTTCACACAACACATCCAAGAAAAGCTGTTCTCTCTCAGATGTACTGAATCTGCCTGAGCCTCCTATTTCTAAATCCTTTTTGGGAAACTTTGGGAAGATCTTCTGTCAGGTTCCAGATTTCTGTCTTGGGCCACTCCTTCCTCAACTGCTGATTCTACTTTCAGTGTAGAAAGCACCAAGGGAAAACTGCAGAGGAATAAAGCCAGGCAAGCATCCTGACATCCTAAAGCTGCTTTCTTTGTGCTGCAGTCTGTGAATTTATAGCTTTACGGTGATTATTTCAATTTGCTTACTAACATAAGGAAGAAAACATTAAATTAAAAGAGATGAGAGAAATGTGCTTATATTCTTTTCCTTATGCCTCTTGGCTGGGGTTTTTCTGGCTGCAGTCGAGTTGAATAATAGAATAACTTGAGCAGCAGTGATTCCAATTCTGCCTCTCTGTGTTCTGTGAAGTCTTGTTTGGCAGGCCTTGCTCATTTTGTCCAGCATTGGGTGGCATTGCAAGGTCACTGCACATCTTTACCAGAATATTCAAACAGAAAATGGATGTGCTTTTGTTTCTTTTCTAAAAGTTCTTCAGTAAACTGAAATGGTGAAAATACAGAAGAAAAGACTCTTGTCAGAAACTCCTTCTGACAAGCCCATTTTCAGAGTAGGGGCATTCTCACTTTGAAAACACATGTAAGCTGTGGCAATTGCAGAGCTTTGCTTTATAAAAATAATTTTAAAGGACCTATTTTATGTCTTTTGCATCAGTGAAACAAACTTCTACATCATTTTATAATCCTTTGCGGATTTTGGAGATGATATTTAGATATCTAGAGCATTTGCTAGAAAGGGTAAAGCCAGCCTGCTAGTGAGGTAGAGAGGGAGGAAATCTCTCCTGCAGTGTATTTGCAGCCCTGTGGGCCATTCTTGGTGAGAAATCCTGTTGGCCTGTTATTGTTTCATCAATTCAATTTAACCCACACTTAAGAGAAGCACACTTTGGCTTCAGTCTGTTCTAGTCTACATAATCCACTTTTTCAGTAAATCTGCTTCAGTCTGCAGTACCCTCCCAAGGTACAAGTAATCCAGATAGCTGATGATAAGCAATATTTTATTCTATGAGATACCTTTTCCATTACTCTCTTTTTGATCCTTCTTACAGTCAAACCTCTTGTTCAATCACCCTTCCAGGCCAAAAAAAAAGGGGGAGAGATGGCCCTTTAGCCAAGGTGAGGTGAACCAGCTCTTTCACAAAGAAATGCAATTGTGTATTCTCTGCCAGGACAGCAATTGCTTGACTTGGGGAAATTGGAAGAAGGAATTAGTGAGAATCATTTCTCCTGACTGGGCTTTCTCCATCATGCTGTGACAATTTTTTTGCGCTGGTGTTGAATCCAGATGCAGACAAGAACTGATGCAGTTGAGAAGCCTCTGGGTTCTCAACTCCTTTTGAGTGTTCTTTTGTGGCTTCATCCTCCCAGCTGAACCTGTGCCCAGGCTGCTTCTGAGGATGTGCAGTGTCTGCTTTGAGTTTCAGTGGCCACACACTGCACATTTGTGTGCATCCCTCAGTTTTCTGCATTTCTTCTCTTTGAGCTGTTGTACTACAGAAAGGCAGAAAGGCTGAAGCAGGTTAGTAGCTCATGGAACACACGTGGTGTGTATTTATATTAGACAGGTAACAGATCATACTGTCAGTCCTGCAGCAAAAGCAACCCCTAAATTCTCACCTTCTGGCCAATATTCTTTGGTCTGTGTAAAGAAAATACGCATTTTTCTCTTGGCTTCCATCCTTCTTTTGTGTATTTGCCTTGCAGGCTTTAGCAGTGTAAGATTAGCACATTTATACTTCTTGCCTACCTGTACAAATTTCAGAAGGATTTCTGCTCTCACTTTCTTCCTCTCTCTGCACCTTTCCTGGTGCCTTCTTTTGTCTCCTGTACCATATAAAATTGGTGCCATGAATGTTGTGAATGCTGAAGGGCAGTGCTGAGTATAGACAATTCTGACAAATTTTGAAAAGGGTGGAGTCAAACTGGATAATGAACTTTGGTCTGAAGATTTTCTTTTCCAGATTGAGCATCTTTATTGCTTCCCTGCCTGTTACTTTCCAAACAAATAAAAAAACCTTCCCTTACCCCCCTGCCTCGGCCCCTCCAAAAACAAAAATTAATTCTGGAGATGTTTGTGTATTATTCACCAGGTTAAGAACAGAAGGAGGTCTTCTTGTAAAAGCTGGGGAACGTTCAGCAGGCAAGAAAAATCTGTTCAGGTGTGCAATGAGAGCATATTAAGGAATTATTACTTACATAATTCGAGTACTTAAATTTACAGTTTCTCTAACTGGTAATTTTACTGTTTCTCAAGTAATAGTCAAGAAAACAGAATCTCCTGTGATTTCAGCATTGTCCTAGCCAAGTAAAAAAAAAAAAATCATATGCATTTACAGAAATAATTGTAGGACAATGTGTGGCAAAATTTGATATTTTTTAAACTTTTTAATTTAATGACAGCAAAACAGATCTCTAAAGCCTGTCTTGGTATTTATTGTTTTACATTCAATCACCAGAAGTGCTGTGGGATTTTATTTGTGATTTAAAATGCATTGGTTGAAAGTTGACAAGTAAATTGAAGGTAAGTTATAAGACAGTACACAAGGGATGGCAAATTTAGTACCTTTAGAAGGTGAAACATTTTGTTCACTTAATTAGTTGGGGAAGGATAAGTTAAGTTAGAAAAATGAGTGTAGAAAATCAGAAGTGAATTTTAGTGCAACGTCCATCATAAATAAGCAAGAGTAAGCCAGATTTGGGGTTTTAAGAGATTTTTTTGCCTGCATTTTCGATCTCCATTTAATTGATTCATAAATCAATTAATTACTGTCACAAGACCCGAGGGCAGCAGGAAATTGGGTTCAAATTAAAAAGAGAAGGAGGCAATTTGTTTCAAGATTGAAAGTTGAATGTTCAATCGAAGTTTAATCAGAAGTGACCCATTATTTGAAAAGTGGAACATCAATGTCTTTCTAATTTCACAGAATGCTTCATTAAATGAGTATTGAAAAGACCAGGTTAACTGATCATTCCAAAAGGAACACGAGACAAAGGCATGGTTTGGAAATTCACTTCCAAATACATGTAATGTCTGTTCATTTCTCTTCTGAGGAGCTCACAGAGATGCCAAATAATTTCATTGGGAATTCAAGGATTATTGGGGTCATCCTTTGTAGATTGTAGAGTTCATTTGCTAAAAACATAACCTCATATCAGAAGAGAAAACACTCTTAATCCATTTGGATAGCAATGAACTTAAAGAAAAATTAGCAGAACACAATGAAAAGCAAAGGAGAAAAATTTATAAAGCACTAGTGGAAGTTGGGCCTCCTAAATTTTAGGGTGTTCCGCAGAGGTCTGACCTTGAAAAGGTTTTTCTATCATTTGATGCCATCTCCAGAGTATTCACAGAAGGCTGTGCCCCCTGTACAAGGTGAGGTGATGTGAGTGCCTGGCTGGGGCAGAGGTGAGGGTTTGTGTTTGGAGGTGAGTGTGGGAGAGAACAAGGACAGTAACTGAAGCTGTAGCTCCTACTGTGGCTGAAAAGCAGAAAGGAAGAATACATAGAATTGCTTTTAATGGATTTGGATTAGCAAGTCTTTCTTTTGGTGTGATTTACTAGAAATTTGCTTAGCAAATTGCTGTTCAAAAAAAGCCAAAACACAACGCTCACTTGTTGTGAGCTTGGTGAAGGAAAGACAGCGAGGTGTGATTGAGTTTCCAGCCCTTGGAAGGTGTTACTATTGCTGTTAAATGCTGAGAGGTGCCCTTGGAACATCATCTGGACTCATCTCTCTGCCCTGTGCTCCCTGGGATAGAGGGTGGGTCTCTGTTGGAAAGCTCATGCAGTTTTCTCTGGTGAGCATAGCTTGAAAAACAACGGAAGGCAAGAGAAACAAAGTTGGCCTTTCTAGCAGTTCTTAATGGATGAGCCTTTTAGGAGGGAAAAAAAAAAAAAGGCAGCCACAGCTGTTCTAAACATTGGCTTTTACAAGTGCACAGCAAGATTTCAGATGTCACCAAGTCATTTCAAACAAGATCTTTGCAAGCAGGGTCTTGATTTCTTAATGAGCAGAACTCGTCACTGGTGATGTCCAGGTTGTTTTGATCCATTTGCTGATCACTGCATTCATTTTGATTCTTTGCTGTGTAATTTGAGTTCCTGCAAAGGCAGAGGTGCTGCTTTACCTGGCCCAGCTGGGGCCTGGGAGAGAAGCCAGGGGAGCAGTGCCTCCCTGCTTTCCAGGCAGCTCATCCACCACGCTTTAAATTCCAAAAAAAAGGGATATTTGTCTAGATGGGGCAATAATCTGACCTTGGGGAGCAAATCTAATTTGGTGGTTGTTCCCTGCACTGACTTTCAGTGAGATACTCAAGAGTGAATATAAATAATGAAACTCTGTTTAAGTTATTGATGGCATTTGTGTGACTGATGATGAGCAGCATTAGCACCACCACAGCAGAGTGAGGGTGTTCCTCACCCTCCCCAGTCAAATGACACAGCTCTGTAAACTGGTGTGCAGACTTGAAACAAAGATGAATAGTTATGAGTCAGTGCTGAAGTATGTGTTTTATCTTTGTAATAAATGACTTTGTGCATCTTCTCCCTGAGAACTAAAAAAAAAAATTCTGAAAGAAAAAATTACTTCATTTATTTTTGTGATGCTTCTGTGACAAGTTATGCAACACACAGATGCATCACTGAACACACAAATTTATATGATGCAGTGTTAATTTTATATATTTTTTTTTTTAAGAAAGTGGTGGGAGTTTTCTACCAGAAATAATCTCCTAGAAATGCATGGAAATACTGATAGAATATTGATCATGAAGGCATTAATTTATAGAAAAATTTAACAAGCAAATTTACCAGCAATGTAATGTAATTCCTGTTGCAGGCATCTAGGCACCTTTGAGGCTTAGAGGTTTGTTTTATAATGTTTTGCCTTCTTTTTCCAGTCCACTCCTTGGTATTGTTTTTTTATTTCCTTGTGACAACAAATATGCGAATAATGTCTTGCTTTTTTACAGTACAAGAAGAGATGGACATTCTGCACAAAAAATGTATTAGATTGTCTGGTGTTAAAAAAGTGGTCAACATAAAGTGTATCATTTTAGGGAATAGACAGAATTCCTTGTTGTGGAGATGATATTACTGGACAGAGAAGTAGGATGGGTGCAGAAGATAAAAGAGTATTTATTCTTGATTACATTTATTCACCACATGAACTTGTGGTTACATTTCTTCTGGAGACTTAAATCATAATGTAGTTAATAAAATGTCTGATTGCTGCTTAGCTCACAATAAAGCTGTGTGGATATTTTTTTCTCCCTGTAGACAAATTTTTTAGCTGCTTTGGGAAGCATAATTACAACTGCCATTCCAGAAATAAAGTCATAACACTTAGGAGGTTTTGCTTTCTTCGGGGGCTTGGAATCAGTTAATGAGATCAGTGAAATAAGTTTCATAATCATCAAAATTTAAGGAATTTTTGAAGGATTTTTCAGTCTATCAACAAAATTCAATAAGCAGTTGAAGGAGGAAATGAGTGGGGAATCCTAAAAAGCCCCTTGCTTCTTTCTCACAGAACTCCAGCTTTCTCTCTGAAGCTCTTTTTCCTGTACATGCAACAAAAACTGAGGAGCTGGATCCCTCCTTCAGCCTGCATGAGACCATTGCAAAGGTAAGAGAAATGATTATTAGTGAACCTGATTATTCTACACTCCAGTTAGGGAATTGCATAAAGCAGAACTACTGTAATGCAATTAACTTCTGAACATTAAACAAAACAGCAAGAGGGAGGAGTGTTTCCATTTCTAGGGGAAATAACGGGGGTTTGTGTAACAACAGTGATATTTCCATGTTTTTTAAGTATAAACACTTCCAAGGAGATGACAGGCAGGTTCTCTTCCTGAAGCAAATGGAATGGAAAGTATGCAAATAAAATGAAGAGACTGCTGGACTGCTGGTAAATGAAATTTACATTTTGACCACAGATAAGGTGCAGCACAAGAATTGAGGCATTTTCTAACAGGATCATACTGTTCTGTTCTTTTGAAGCATGGAGGGGATATATATCCCATTTAACTGTTGTTTAGTCCCATTAATTCTCTTAATATAGAAAACACTCATTCAAATTGGCAATGCAGTGATGTCCATAACTTTGGTAGCTTCTTTCTCTGTAATGTCTGTAAAAATGAAAATCTGTGGTTTGCTGCATACTACCTATGCAAGTATTTTAATCTTCATTCATGGTGTCTGCAAATGAGTTTGGTTTTTTTGGGCTTTTTGTTGTTTTTTTGGGGGGAGGGGGCTGGGGGGTTTGTTTGGTGGTTTTTTTGTTGGTTGGTTTTTGGGTTTTTTTGCATGCCAAGGTAATGCAACATGTCTAAATTAACATGAGGGTCTCAAACTCTTAAAATCCCAAAGACTTTTGAGATTTTGCAGCTTTTCCACCAGTAGAATAGTATTGTGAAGAGAATGTCTGTGTGGTAGAGTTTTATCAGGAACATTTCTAACAGTGCATTATTCCTGGTGTAGATATTTCAAGAGTATATTCATATTCCTGTGTTATTCCTACTATAATGTGCTCTTTTGGGAGTCAGATCATTTTTGAAAAGGTTCTGTGGTGTTGTGCCTAGGCATGCCAATAGAGGCATCTCTACATCTGTACATTCCACTGTACATTCCATTTTCATTTAGAAATTGCCTCTGTGTGGAGACAGAGGATTTGGCAGAATTGTTTGAGCACCAGAGTCACAATATCACTCCAGAATTACAGCACCTAAAGTGTTAAAGAGTTTGTTTGGTGTGTGCAGAACTCATCTGAAATACTGAGCAAACAGAAGTCTGATGCACCTGAAAATATCTCATATGCAAGCCCAGCCCAGAGAACTCTTTGTCCTTGCAAGGCCAAGGCAGATCTAAGGCAGCCTTCCCCCATATGCTCTGATTTCCATCATGGAAATGTGGCACTTTGGAGTGTCACTTTTCACAGGTAATTTCTCCAGTTAGCTTTCTTCAGTGATGTATTCTGTTGGATGTAATTTTTAAAATCCTGTCCTCAGCTACATGTGCCAGCCTTTCCCATCATCTCTCAGCCCTTCATCAAAGGCACGAGTTCTGCCCAGACCAGCAGAGCTCTCACATCTTTTTGGAGGTGAATTATGTTATGGTTTTGTTCTTTCAGAAGGGATTGTTCAAGCCTGCAGTTAGCAATCAGGAGTGTGGGCTGGGGTAGGTGTCAGGGCTGCTGAGGGAGGATAACAAAGCAAAGAACAGGTCTGAGTGCATGAAGTGAGCACTAAGGTGGGGCCTGATCAATATCCAGATTTCACTGAATTTTTAGATGTGGAGTTTGACCTTGTTGTGCATCCTCCAGAAATGTCTGGGCTGCCATTTGTGTGCTCTGTCACACATGAAGGCATCAGTTTTGGGCTGAGAAATTGCATTATGACTTGGGGCATCTCCTAATTTTTCTCTTTGTCCTCCCGCAGCTGGCAGCACATTTTTTTTCAGAGCTCTCATCTGCTCCAAGTTGATGGAACAGCATAGGTGCAGTGTAATGTGCCAGTGGCTGTAGTCACTCCCTAAGTTAAATAATTTGCTTTTTTTCTGACCAACATTTCATGTACTGGCTCTGAGAATCTTAGTGGTATTTATGGTTGGATGGTATTTGAGCTGTTCAAAGCACAACTCTATTGTCTGTGGTGACACCATGAATACAAACAGGCTTTGTGTTTTCCTGCAAAGCAGCACAAGCACCCATATTTCACAGGAATGGTTTGATTTAGCACATATTCTCTTAAGCACACAAGTGAGACTCTCTGTTTTACCTTTAGCCTTCGTGCATGAAAGAACATATAATCCAAGCAGAGGGTAAAAACAAACCTGCTGAAAACTCCCTTCTACCAATGTGTATTTCATTTTATTGTCAGCAGCAGTAAAAACAGGAGCAAATCTGGTGATATAACCTGGCACGGTAACTTTTGGGATGTTCTGTTAATTGTGGTGAATAGGGAAGTAAACAACATTCAAAGGAGGGGGAAAAAAAGCTGTCTGTGGATTTTCTCAGCCTTAGATGTGAGAGAGGTGGCTTTGCTGCTGAAGACATGAGGTTTTCTGACAGACAGTCATACTGTGTTTGGCCAGACAGCACATTCTCTATCTGTTCCAGCCTGGTTAGGGGAGATATGCTTGGAATTTTTCAGTAGTTCTTTGTTCCTAAAAGCAAGTAGCCTCAAGGACTCTTGCACTTTATACTTGAACTCTGATGGATAAAGACTAGGTAATAAAAATAAGCTGAAATTGCAGAACCCCTGGTAAAAATTTGATGAACCAGCTGTACCATCCAACACAGCTCAACTTGGTTAAGTCAGGTATTAAAAAACAGCTCTATTCTCCTACCCTCTGAAATTGTCCATATCTTTTCTGCTGATATGCTAATATGCTTCCTTCAAAATGGAAGAATTATTACAGGACAGAACTAATTACCTTTCCTCCTGTGATATATATTTGTGAGGTTGTGGGAAGATGTCAAGACTCCAGTATTACAAGATTGGTTCTGGGCTTTTTTCTTTTTTCTTATGAGTCACTGGAATGTAATGCTTTCAGCTTAGAGAACTCTGACAACTATGAAAATATAAAAACAACCAGGAACTTTGGTTTCAATGAACAAGAGAAAAATCAACAACAACAACAAAAAAATACAGCAGCCATTGGTAGCATGGTGTGTGTAGAAACCATCCTTGAGGATTGGATCTGGGTCTGGATCACAGACTCAAAGATGTCTGTGAACATTCTGATCTGCTCAGTTCTCTGACTGAAAACAGAGAATTTTTTCTACATTCCTTAAGTGTTTCTGATATTGCAATAAGACTGTATGTTCTTTAAAAAAGTTATCATTGGCTTCTGTCAGAATGTTTCTTAGCCAGCTTGCTCTTCAAAACCATCAGTTCCTGAAGTCCTCTTTAGGCCTAAATTGTACTTGGCTACTCTCAAGATTTGTCTGCCAACTGTCAGTAAAGGGGAAAAAAAATCATCATTTTTCAAACTGGAGTTGGAATTTAAGTGAAAGAAGCAAATATGTCAGCTCCATCTGATCCAGTCAAACCACAGGATAAATACATCAGCTGATACATAATGTATCACCCTAAATCTTTGGAGAGAATGCCAAGATTGATGTTTGTACATCTCATGGAACACACTTCTTACTGCAAATTACAGCAATCTGAATAAGCAATGGAAGATAGGTAGCAGTAAGAGCAAACATTGTTTAATCCTTATTTTATATACGAGAAAATGAAATACCATGAATCAAAATGGTACTTGCAGTAACTGAGTAACGACTTCCATTTCCTCACCTGAATACAGAATGAACTTGTAAAATCTGGTTTGTTTGACACTGTGGACAAAGACTGGAACATTTCAGAGCTGGAGCTGGATTTCTGAAGGTGGAACACGACAAATATTTGGGATTTGCTGAAATTTCAGCTGCTGGCTGTGACCAACAGAACTTTTTTTTCTGTACTGAGACCCCCTGAGTGCCTGTGTTAGTGGGACTTACCTGCCTTGGAAAAAAGTTACATTTTCCACAGCAATTCCTTCCTTTGCCATGCCTTGTTTTGGTTTAGATCTGGCTGCACTGGTGACAGGCTCTGAGCAAAGATGTCTGTGACAGGTGTATTATTTTTTTGGGGAGATTTTGTCTCCTGGTTGATGACCATGACTGTACAAAGAAGCCACTGTATATTTACTGCCCAAGTCAAATGATTTCAGTTTGTCCAATAGTGGCTTTTTACTGTGTAATGAGAAAAATCTATTGTACATCCTTTGTTTTTATTTAAAAAATATAATTTTCTGTGAGGGATATCAAACAATTGGATAAGTGCATGCATTTTTGAAGGAAAATCAACACATACATTTATGGAATCACAGGATAATTTGATTTGTATTCAGCCACGAAATCCACCAATGTTAAATATGAAGAAATAAAAAAAACCCCAAATCTGAAGCTTGCTTCTCTAATAGGTAGGAATATGCCTGGGGCTGTTTGAATATTCCCCTGTTTCCCCCTATCCTGTTCTTCACACACTTAGTTACAGAATTATCAGACTCTAATCTTATTAATCCATTCTTCAGCATCAGTACTACCATAAGCATCTGTTATTGGCAGACATGTACTGAATTGGTGGCTTTACAAGGAAGATGAATTTTTCTTTAAAGAAGATGCCAACGTTCTAGAGGAATAGTTCCTCTGGGTACTCTAAAAGTTCCTTGTCTGTTGTAGCAGCTCTCTGTAGGAGCTCTTTTCTGTCTACAGATCTTTTGACAAAGATGTCAGATTAGACAGTTCTTTCCCCAGTGCATGCCTCTTAAAACATGAAGTTTCTATTAACAATAATGTAGTAACTGTGGGTTTTATCTTTTTTTTTTAAATTTAGATTATTCTAATTTACATTTGAGTGAATTATGAGGTGAAGTCAGTGGAACTGTAGTATATGCTGATGTGACAAAGGATGGAAATAGCTGCTTTTGTACTAAGAGTTAATTAGCTGATTTTGCAAACAAATTGCAGAGAGACCTGGGGAAATACAGCTGCTAAAGTGGATGTTTCTTTGTTGGTTTAGTTTTTAGACCATACTTATCCTTCCTTTGGTGTACAGTTGTACAATATATTCTAGAAATGTTTTTCTTTAAAGTGTTCCTTTACATAGCTACGATCACATTGCAGATGCTGAATTTTACAGATACTGGATTTTGCTTCATGGGTTCAGTCCTGAATTCAAAACCAAATTTTCAAGACTTGGGGTTGTCTTAAGGAATTTTAAAACCACGGATTTCCTTAGCCCAATCCATAGTGGTTTTAATCTTGTCTTTCAATGTGGGCACCCATGCTGCAGCCATGCTCTTGATGCTGAGCATTTCTTGGGATTGGAGCCACCCAGAGGGGGAAGGATAAGACTAAAATTAAACATCTGGACAATGCATAAGAAATGTGTGTCCTGGGAAAAAGCTCCTAAGAACCAATATATTATGTCCTGAGCTGAGGGATGGGATGCCTGAAGGAACCTAAAAATACGAATTAAGCACAAACTAATGTCTGCCTTTATTTAAATTTAGCTTTTAAATCCTGGTCAAGAGCCTAAAGAAACAGCTGAAAATTCAGATTTCAGTGTGCAGCGCTGTGAAATTCTCTCCTTGCATTTTACATTGTGTGGCTCTGGTAGGAGTGGCTGGGGCTGGTCCAGATCTCTGCTCTGTGATGCCTTCATTGCAGATGTGCTGTGAAAATCTGATCCCAGTGGCAGATAATCTGTATCTGAAATTCTTATTCTGAAGGGATTTTTGACTGGTTGTGTGTGATCAGCTCGATGTATTTTCAGTGATAGAAATCATCAAGATGCTTTTGTAACATAATCCTCTGTATGAAATTATACTCTGCCCTTGTCCTTATTTTCTTTTATTCTGTCTCTTATTATGTTGATATGCAGGCAGTTCACTTGGTATAACTAACATGCACAATTACATGTTTTTAAAGAGATCTCCTGAAGTGAAGGGTTGCAAAATTTGCATGAAGACTGTCTTTTCAAATACAACTGGACAACAGGAAGAAATTTTGTCAAGTGCAGAAGTTGTGAGACAAAACTAGTGTATACTTAAAAAATTTATGATGAGTCAAAAAACAATGTAAATGAAGGTACTACAAAATGCAAGAACATCTTGTTTGTAGAGCTGTTTTTGTTACAAGTGCATTCAATAAGAGAATATTGCCACTTTGCTGAGGCACTCAAGTATTAAAACAGCCAGCATTACACCAATTAATATTAGTTTCAGAACAGATGATGAGCCTTAAATTAGAATTATACAAAATTGGAATGTCTTGCAGAGAATTGTGGGCTGGAGACCCTGTACCAGAAAGAGTGGGGATGGTTAAACTGTGGTTTTTTATTTCAGTAGGGGCAAGGAAAGAGATCATCCTGCAGAAACGTCAGGGTTTGATTTTGGATCTGTTCAACACCTTGGAGAAGGGAAAGGCTCTGCTGAACAGCAGGGATGCTCTGACTCCCTGTTCCACCTTTGTGAGCCTGAAACCAGATTTCTGTTTGGGGCTGTTGTAAGAGCTCTCCATTCCCTGCCAGGTGTTACCAGCACTACCAGAATTTAAGCAGGCAGTGTAGAAAAGCAGCACCCAGTTCTTGAGTCCCTTCCTGCTGGAGGTCTCCATGTGGGGCTGGAGGCTTCCAGAGCCACAGCAGAGATGTTCCCACCTGGATAAAGAGCAGGGCACAGCAAATAAATCAGACCCTCCTGGCCAGGATGAGCCGGGCCTCAGCACTCAAATGCTCAGGTACAATCCAGTCCAACAGAATGGATTCAAGCCTGTGCTTTAATATTGATGAGATTTAATTAAGCAACAGGAGGGATCACCCCACCCACCAGCAGGTCCTTGGGCCAGGGGCTGGGCTTTGTCTGTAGCAAACCATAAAACCAAAGCAGTATAAAAGATAAACCTTCCCACAGTGGAAATGGTATTTCTGTTTCATAAGCAGAGATCATATGCTGTCTATGAAGCTATTTTTTATTTTAATACCTTCTTGTAAAACTAATGGATGGGAGTTTCATAAATTGCAGTCTAATTCCAACCATGCACATATAATATTGATTTTAAAATGTACAACATCTGTATCATCTATTGAAATCATTTTAGTTCAAAATTTAAACTAGGATTACAAAGTACTGCATTTCGACCTAAAATGTTTCAGGACCAGAATCCAGTAGCCAATAAATGAAAAACAACATTTCAGAAGGGTAGAAGGGAAGAAGGATAGAATTTGTTCTGGGGTAATGGAATAGTATATTCTAGTATGCTGCAGCCTTTTCCTCATCTAAAATTGATATGACTGTAGAAATAGAGAGAAATTTCTTCAAAATCAGGTTATCAATAAAACTGTATGTCCTGAGTGGTGCTTACTTTGAGAAGTCATTCATAAAAAAGCAGTTTTTTCTCAGTTATGTGATAATTCTTCAATCCCAGAGAATGCTTGTCTTTCCCTTAGATGAAAGAATAGCCCATTTATTTTGCTGCTGAGCTATATCAGTAATAGGTGTACATGGAAATTGGATGATATCCAAGGAGACAGTGCCAAAATTCTACTTAATCTGATCTAAATTATCACAGACAAGCAGCAAAATAATCTCCCTGTTGCTACCATCAGATGTGATCCACCCACACTTCTTTAGAACAATCAAACTCTGAGTGGATAACATTTATTTGCTTGTGACTAAACAGTTCAAAGTCCTAAATGGCCAAATAAATAGCAACAGATTTGCATCTGACTGGGGTTTTTTTAATTTATTCAAAGCAGTTAATTGGCAAAGTTATTCTTCTACTGGCTTATTCGAGCTGTGTATACATACAGACTTTGTGAAATTGAAATATTTGGAAAAAGATATTGCTTAAGATTATCTACTCAGTGATATTTTCTATATTTTTGTAAGATATGTTAAATGTAACACTTTTTTTTAATTAATTAAGAGAGTACTGACAGTTGTAGACTCTGGCAAACTGGCAGACCTTTAATCACAGCTTTGCAAAACATCTAAGCAACAAAAAATTCACTGTCTTCTCAAATTAGCTTACTTTTGCAACGTATCATGATTCTAAGGAGTGTATTACTATTTTTTTTATAACAGCTTTAAAACACAGAGGTGAAGACAGCATAATTTTATATATTTTTTTAATTTCTTCTCTAGGATGTTTACTTGAGATACCATTTTGAGGAATCTATTTTTAATAACATTGTTGCATCTGACAAGGTGCCAGAATCTCTTAATCATTCAGATCTCCCTTTTTTAAAACTACTGATTGGTGCCCTCTGTTAGATAAATGCACCTGACATAAACAGATGAGCCCAATAATTCAATTATAGTCCTGGTTCTGTGTACTTCAGTGAAGTCCACTTTTGCTTCACCCAGTACAGGAGCCAATGGTCAACATGAAGAGTTGATATAAAAATTATTTATCAATTTTTTAGCTGCTCATGAAGTGTTTGAGCCTGTAAGTGCAGATGCACTCTCGGATTTTCAGGTACAAACTGAGAGGCAGCAGCTGCAGATCCAACTCTTCATATTTCAGAATAAAATAACTATTTTTGGCTTTGTGAATACCAGACCTGTTGGGAATTCAATTATAAACCATATTCTGGATCCTGTTAGTAATCCCCCAGCTCTGTGCTGTGCTTGAGACAGGAATTCAGTCCCAAGGCTTAAAAGGATGCAGAGGAGCACTCTGCAGACAAAGGGCTACATACTTGGATTTATGCAGCTGAAAAACTTGATTAGACTCAGTGGAATAAGTGCTCTGCTACAGAAGTTTTAAGTGTCATTAACAAGCAAAATTGATTGAATCAATATGGAGAAAAAGTTCCTTTTTCTTGTCTTTATTTTCACTTCAAATAACATTCCCTTGGATGGGCAGAGCCTGGGGCTCAGCACGCTATGCCCTTTCATTTTTGGGTATTGCTCTGTCAGGCGATGATTTGGCAAATGAGTTTTTAATAGAAAGCCTCTGTGTAATATAAGGAATCATATAAATAGTATTAGAGTGAAACAATTTGTATGAGTACTTAAAGGAAATGTAGCAACTCTCACTGTTACATATCTTGGTTTTTAATATAATTTATTGACTTTACCATGGAGGAACATTTTTGGAATTTAAGTTGTCGGTTCAACTTTTTTCCTGCTTTTTAGAAGTGTCTCAGGAAGAGTAAACAATTCCTAAAATATCAAGAACTACCTTCTTCCACCTGTCTTTGTTACACCTCTTCCATTTCCTTACCTCTTCCTGTCACCTATATCCCATCAAATCCTGAGCCAAGTGCCAGGTTCTAACACCTGCTGTTGGAATGGGCTTTTCCAAAGGCTTTGGAGCTGATGTAATAATTAAGATCATCAGACATCTCCATCAGCTCCCCTGAGCAGCCTGCAGTGAGCAGGGGTGGGTTCTGTCTGACAGCAGAGCAATCATTTGGGTTTGCTGTTGGTTTTGCTCCAGGCTTGGTTTTGTTTGCAGCTCTCGGATCTGATTTGTTACCCGAGCCTTGGTGCCTGTGGAAAGATGGCAGTGAAAAGTGCATGTGGAACGTGGCACAGGGGTTATTCCTGCCACAGCATCATTCCTGCCAGGCTTTGAAATCTGAACTGAAGGGTGTTAAAACTGGCCTGAGGAGGATTCGTTCTTTGCACGCCACTTCTGTGGCAAGTTGATTCCTAGATCTGCTTAAAATGCATGCCTTAAATTCAAATAGTCCTTTCTGCATCTGTTGTTGATGTTATTCCAGTAGAATTGTGGAAGAATCGTGGCTAAACATGCCATATAATGACAAATTGCTGTTTTTACAAAAAAAACCCCAACAACTGAGGAGCTTTGTGGATGGAATATTATTTATTTTGAACTTTGAAGGAGAACATGAGAAACAGATTACAAAGCCTTTTATGAAACTCATTATTACATCTGGACTTCAAGAACTCACTGTGGAAATTCTGATTGGAATTTATAGAACATGATTAAGAGCTAATGTATAAGGGCTGTGTGTGTAATTTTAAATTCTGATGCCAACATCTGAGCCCCAAAACTGTGATTTAGAACTAAATCTATTGCTTGTACTGGCAACGTGCATGGGAAAAATCAAAAACTAATCTAAACTTTATTTATGTTTTATTGGTAAGATTTACATATCTGTTATGGTTTGTACAAATCTGTTGTGGGGTTTGTAAATACACTTTCAGATTAGTAAATCCATTTGGACAATATTTGCTGAAAACCTAAGGGATATGCATTACTTGGCATTTAGGGAAGTATATGCTTTAGTGAAATTCCAAAAATGCTTTTCTGTTTTAGTTCTGGCAATCTTTATGATGAGTTATTGAAAACTGAGCTCTAGGAAAGCAGATTTGCAATTCTCAGTTTTATTAGGGAACCACAGTTTTTATTTACCACTAATAAACTGGTTCCATAATGCAGCTTTAGTGTTGCTCAGTACTTAAAGAAAAACTAGTTCCTGTGCTATGTGTTTAAGAAAGCTCCTTTTCAGAGTTAAATCAAACACAAATCTAGTCAAGCTTGACTTTTAGCATTTAGTTTGCTGTTTAGTTACTCAGACTCCAGTGTTTTTGTTGTGTGTTTTTCAATTTTTGCAAACTGTGTGACTTGCTACAAGCAGCAGTTAAATAATCACAGTTTATGTAATTGGGGAAATTACACGAATAAATGAAAGACAAATTAATATCTTTTTTTTTAACAGAAAGCTGTGTGTTCAAGAGTGCATGGCTTTTGTTAGAATGGCACTGCCAAACTAACAGATAATTTTCTATAGCCAGGTGATCAGGTACAAAGAAGAGATTGTGCTGTACAGCCATTTACAGGTTTTTGCTTTCCCATTCTGGGTATTTAACACAAAGACTGTCACCAGGGGGACAGAGCTGGTGGAGGGGGTGGAACACAGTGAGGAGGAGGTGAGGGCTTTGGGGTTGGCTTGGGATAAAAGGAGGCTGAATGGACAGGACCTGTGGGAATGGTGCAGAGGAGGTTCAGGCTGGATAACAGAAAATATTTCTTCACCAGGAGGGTGGTCAGGCATTGGAACAGGCTTCCTGGGGGTGCTCACTCCCCCAAGGCTGTCAGTATTTAAAAGGCATCTGTAGAGAGCCCTTAACAACATTCTGTAACCTGGCCAGTCCTGAGCTGGCTGGGCAGTCCCACAGAATGATCCTGGTAGATCCTTTCTAACTCAGTCCATTCTACTCTGCCCTGTGTGGATGCCTTCTGCTGGGCTTTTTCTTTAACACTGTTCACCAGCCTGGAAAGGTTTGAAAATGAGTTTCACACCACCTCTGTGAAGTCTCCTGATTTATAATCTGGTTACCCAGCACACAGAACGTGTTTTTAATAATTGACTCTAGAAATTCACCCGTTCCAAACATCAGCACTGAGCAGATTATACACAGCAAAAGGGTTGAACTCCTAGTGAGAAAAACATTTTGAATATCTGGTTCATCACTGCTGTTATTTACCATGGCAGAAGAGTGAAGGGCAGTTGGTTTGCCATGTCAGAGGTCATGTTGCACACAGAGCACAGTGCTGCAAAGTTCCTGGGATTTCTGCATTCCTCTTCAGCTGGTTCATGGGAATTTCCTTCTGGAGGAAAGAGCCGTGATCCTACAGCAGTGCTCTGCCCTCAATCAATACTTCTATCTTGGCATAAAAGCTAATAATTCATGCAGTCTCCAGTATGAACAGTTGCCATTCCTAGCAGCTCTGTTGTAATATAAAAAGCACAAGCTGATAATGAATAAGAGATTATAAAATTATACGAGCATATTAAGGCAGGTACGTCTGTTGGAATGGAAGATCTGATACCAGGAGCTGTTTAGCAACTGTTGCAAATACAATAAAAACAAGAGCTGCATGAAAGAACAGGAATAACAGGAGTGTGTCTTTACTACATGACTGGAAAGGAAGGATAAAATTTGAATTCAAGTCAACACAGCCTGCAGAATATCCTGAGTTAAATCATGAGAATTTTGGAATTAATAATTTTCACATGGCCAAGAAGTGCTTTAAGATTGAATATCTGGTCTCCCTGGCCAGTTCAAATTTGAATACTATTTATCTTTTGTGAAACTATGATCCTGGAAAAAGAACTCAGCTAGGAAAAGAGCACCTAATGAGCAATACGTGATGGAATCATTGACTGAACAGCACAGTTTGATTCTGGGGTAATTGCAAGGCGAGGTTGGGCCTTTACATAAATATCATCTTTTCTAAAAGTGATGAAGAAAATGGGCCCACAGAAAGAGTCTGTCTCTACTGACATGAGCAATATTCTTCTGAACTTGGAGTCCCAGACAGTGCACTGCTTCTGATTGACATATCTAAGGGAAATTTTAAGCTTTTTTCTTCCTTTTTTCTTGAGATAAACTGAACAAACTTGCAGCTGACAGGATCTCGTACGAGATCCTAATGAGGCAAAGAGAATGAAACATTTCTTTTTATGCTGAAGTGCCAAAACTATAATGACATTGTATCATGGTTTCCAAAAAAAATTCAGAGATGAAAAAATCTTGCTCGTAACTCAGTAGAAATCTTGCATAATGTAGTGGACTGAATGCTGAATGTTGAGGAAACGAGTTAATCAAACCTCTTCTGTCTCATTGTCCTTTTTCCTTTTTCCACATGAGGTTGGGAATCTTCCATTGTGTCCCTTTCTCTTGCAGGAAGAAAATCTCTGTCCACAGGACAGGGGAGAACCAATTATTTGGCAATATGGAACTATTTCTATTTGTGTTCTAAGGAACAATTTTTTTTCCAGATGAAGTATTCTATAGATATTTTTTTCAAGTTCTTATCTAAACCAGCCTATCTCAGAAGCTCTTTGTTCTAAATGCTTAATTTATAGCATTGAATTTTAAAATGAGCGTTACCCTAAATTAGTAAGTTATATGCTCTTCCAAACAGCACTACTGTATGAATGAAACCCACATAAAAATAGCTAAATGTGAAAAAAAACTAAATAGGCCAAATACGAAGTAGATTTTCCTGAAGTAACAAAGTTTGAAAAAAAATCAGAATTTCACTTGCATCAAAACTTCAAAACGACTTATTCTGGATTTTTTTTTATGATTCATTTTTTTAAAATCAATTATTGATAATTTCTTTTTAAAATTTTGCATTTTGCCTTGTTACAGTAAACAGACAGTGCAGTGCTGGCATGACTGTACTGTACCCCACTAAGAATATTGCTGTATTTCTTTGAAAGTCTCTCTTCTGTTGATTTTCTTTTGAAAATTGGATCACTCCTGCTTATGTCTAAAGTTTTGAAAGGATGAAACCCTGAACAGAAATGTTGCAGCATTCTTCTCTACTGTGTCAGAAGTAGAGAAACTCACAGAACATGGTCCTAGCAGCAGAGAAGAGAGCAAGAGTGTGTCAGCTGGAAGAGATGAGGTTGGGATTGGATTTTGGGAAGGAATTTGTTCCTGTGAGGGTGGGGAGGCACTGGCACAGGGTGTCCAGAGGATCCCTGGAAGTGTCCAAAGCCAGGTTGGACAGGGCTTGGAGCAACCTGGGACAGTGGAAGGTGTCCCTGCCATGGCAGGGGGTGTTACAAGATGAACTCTATAACATATTTGATTATAGTTCACCCTCTAGAGCTTACTTTTTTTCCCAAATTACAGTGTGTAGTTAACAGATGAGATTAATTTTTAATCGGAAAATTAAATCTCAAATTTTGTTTCCTGTTATCTGGCACACTTATTAATTGATCTGCATTTGCTGGAGAAGGACCAGGATACTCCAGAGGAATTTGTTTTTCTTAGTTAAACAGGAGTGAAGAAAAATAAACCTTGAGACACTTGGGTACGGCCAATGTCTCAATGTCTGAATCCACAGCAAATGCTTTTATCTCATCATACCCTTAGAGTTATGAAAAAGGATCAGTCTCTCATTGCCTAGGTGTCACAAAAGAAATTCAGCTTGTCTCTTTTTTTTTTTTTTAAGCAAAACTCTGAAACATGCAATTTTTCTGCTCTTGGTGCCTCTACACCCACCATTTTCCAGGCCACAGTGCAGGAGAGTGAATTCCTTGATAAAGGAGCTTGGCTGGAGCCCTTCAGCACCATAAATGTCCTGCTGGCAGGTGTGTCCTGTGAGTGGGAAGGTTTGACTTTGGTCTTACTCAGCACTCGTGTCCTGACAGGAGAAATTAATTTCTCGCTTGCCTAAGAAGACAGGTTCTTACACTGGCAGGAGCACCCAAATTCTGGCAGGCTTTGGGCAGTTGTGTTGCAATCAGAAGGCAGTGGCTACATGGGCATGTTTTTAAAAACTGAGCTCTAGTTCCAAAATAAAGAGATGTAAATCTGTGTCCCATTTAATAACCTGTGCATTGAGCCTGCCCAGAAACAGTTGATGTTTTGCTGTTGATGATCTACTTTTCATCCTCTATTTCTATGCACTGTAAATTGCTGGTTGGTTTTCCTGGTGGGCTTTTAAGAACAGAGATCAATACTTGCCAATTTATACAAAGTTTTTCAAAATAGCAAGCCCTTAGAAAATATTACCTAAAGTAGTTTACCAATATATTCTAAATTGATCAGAAAACCAAAACAAGGAAGTTGGAGTCTTGGTGAGGAGCACAAAAAAAGGAAATGTGTGGGTTTGGTCAGTACGTTCAATTTTTTCTCTTTTTTGCCCTGCTTATAGTTCAGCCATGTACTTCTGTTCTGTCCTTCGGAGGAGAGAAAAGGAAGCAGAAATGATAGCAAGAATTTTGTGCTTTAAGTGAACAGGGTTCTCAGTTGTCTTGCTTCTGTAGAGATATTTTATCCAGTAGCCTAGTCCTGGATTAGGGATCATTTTGCTACACAGTGAAAAACTATTAAATAAACCTAGTGAGCATGCAGCTGGGTGGGTTTTGGGTTTTTTACTCTTTGTTTTGATGAAGAGAAACATTTTTTTAAAGCTTGTAGTCTCTTTTCTTCATATTCTATCATGTTTGTTGTGTCACTGTTGGAAGCAGGATGATTCCATTTGCTGCTTGTGCTTTCTTTGCCTTAGTTACTATTAAGGCTTGCATCTAAATTAAAGATAATTATGAGCATATATGAAATAAAAAACTTGCATTGAATCAGTGGAGAATGAATACAACCTTAGTGCATCACTCAGAAAAGCTGTGACATATGCTGCTGAAATTTAATTAAAAACCTTCAAGTTTTGTACATTTCTGCTTGAATTGCTTCACTGATGTAGATCACAGAAGTAGAGCTGATCTTGTGGGAATATTGTAGTAACAACAAAAACTACTCCTTTGCCTTAAAATACATGACTTTCTCGTTGAAAGCTATTTATATCCCCATGCCTTTTATTGTATTTAAGAAAAGGGGATTTTTACTGGAACATCTTAGAGCTTTTATAAGGAAAAGACGTAACTGGCCAAATTAACACTGTCCCAGTCCTCACTGCTGTCCAGCATTTATCTACAAACCCTGGCAGTGATCATTTGCTGGATACCCATCCTAAAGATACCAGGAAAGGCAATTCACTATTACACATGAATTAGACTGAAATCACTGTACTTACTGCTGGAAACTGAATCTCCAAATTCACGTTTGGGGAATCTACACAGCACTTCAGATATTATAACTTGGTTGCACTGCCTGTCTTTTTTATTTGCTTTCCTACAGCATCTCATGCCATAAATGTTCTGTGGCACTGGAAAACATCTCCCCTGTCAGGCCAGGAGTTGGGCTCTTTGCTTGTGCCTAGGGGTGCCTTGTGAGCAGAACCCTCAAGAAGCTGCTAATGAGCATTTTCCATATTCTTATTCCCTTTTATTTCTCCCTATTTTCATATTGTCAAGTGTAATCAGTTAAAGGTGTGTAAATTGCTTTCAGAGGGTTGAAATATATAATACTGTGCATCATCATGTTTGCCTTCAGTACATTACCTGCAAGTTGTGTTCCAGACCCTCAGATAGTCTCACCTTAATTTTTAAACAGCTACTTCAAAGGGACCCTAACCCATAAAAAACTCCCTCCAAAATAGCTCTACACTGTGAAAGATTGTTTTAATTTCATTTCCTTGTAAACAGCTTAAGGTGGAAATTTAATTTCTCTGTAAGCAGTTGAGGGGTAAGCTTGCTTTTCCTTTTTTATTTGGGGTGTATTTATCCAGTCTTTCTCAGGTACTCATGCATTGCTGTTGGCAGGATATTAACCTGGGGAGAACTCTGCTTCAGAACACAGGTCCTGTCTGTCACTCACAGGAGAAATATGGGAGCAGCCATGAAAAATTGGAGAGTAAACAGAAAGAAATACAGTCACTTGATTTACAGCCTGACACTTGTTATTTTCATGAGGAGGCAAGGAAAACAGTGAATTTCCAAAGGTTGAAAGAGTTGAAGAGAGTTGAAGACTTCTTAAAAATTTCTCAGCTTGGACAGTTCCCTGAATTTTCACAGAAACTGTAGTAAACATGCCCTTGTTATTAAGTTAACTATTTCTACCAACTTTTGAGTTTTATTTGAACATGTGAAGCAATACATGTTTTTTGGAGGGAAACTAACCATTGTTTAGTACTTACACAAGGAAATTGTGTAATTTTTCTAACCTTCGAGCCTTGCTCATTCATTGAAATCTTTCTTAATTAGGACAAGAAAAATAATATAGTCACCATTCTTTTCACTCTGCATGAGCATTTCAGAGCTACTTGAACTTAAATTAAGCAACTCATTAGCAAAGTTCTGTGAACTTCTAATTTTTGGATGTATGATTTTCCTGTATTTTCTTAAAATCAGAACAAATCATTGGGGATATATATACTGTTGAAAAATCCTACAGTCTCTGCTAGTCCATAATTGTGTTTCTTGGACTATTTTTACCATAATTTCCTTAGTTAGAGTGGATTTTCAAGCTTCCATTCTTGTATGACTAGGTAGGTAATAAAATTACTGAAGTGTGACTTTAAAAATGAGCAACTAATAACCTTTAATTTACTGCCTGTTCCAATAATCTTAGTTTTCAAAGTGTCTCAAAAGGCAGCCCAGGAGTCCTGCTTTTAAAGTGTCCATGTAGGCAATACTGAAGATGATCTTGAGCCATGAGGTGTTAACAGGAAGATTTTTAATGTTAAGAAAGAAGCTCTGTCTCACTTTCAGTTTGGTTGGTTTAGTCCACTGAGTTGTGTTGCTTTTCTTGGTGGCTTAGTGGTTTTAATTCAAAGAAAGTAATGAAGGAAAAAGGCAAAACACATCCCTTACACTGCTAAACAACCACAGAAATATGTTTAGAAAATGTATTGAGCTGCCTAATCCAGAGCTCATGGAAACTGAAAGCAGATTGATAGCAGTGGGATGTAATTAGGCTTGGCTGATTTTTTTTAACCCTTGTGAGTTAACTGAGATCACTTTTCCTGAGAAGCAGATAGTGAGGGAGGGGATGACAATACCAGAACTAAGAGCTGGAGTTCCCTGGTGTCCATGCACATCTTGAGCCAATAATTGCTTTTGAAAGGTTATTTCAAAGCTCAGCATCCCTTTTCAGAGGGGCTGGTGGCACTGGCAGATAAAGCAGGGTGGGATCTTGCTCACCCCATCCCTTTTAGTTTCCAGCTTTATTTAGTAATTACCATCTAACCTGGGTGGGGAACACATGCTCCAGTTAACATCCCCAGCAATACAAGAGGATTCTTTTTTATTGGACTAAAACCCAAAATTAGTTCTAGATTTTTGGGGTTTTTTTTCCACATCAAGTTTTGGTCACACTGAGCAGTAAAACACAAGACTGTGGTAAGAGTTCTGCTGACCTTCAGTGTTTAGAATGATGCTTGTAGATAGTGCAGATAGCTACACATAAGATTTTTATTTGCATTTGTCTAGACAGACTTTGTGACATGCTGCTGACTTTCTTTCCCCTTAAATGTGAATTCAGAATGAAAATGAAATACCATGGATGAGCTACTGTGAGCCATTATGATAACTCATGCTAATTGAAGCTAGATTTCAGGATTTATGAATTATCTCTTCTCTGCTCATTAGATTAAACTAAAGAACTTTGAGGTCATTTAGTCCATTTGTGCTGGTACAATATGCTCACTTCCTTTCTTTCCAGGTTGTATTTAACTACAAAGAGAAAAGTCTTATGCTGCTTTATTTGATGAACTGTTCCACAATCCAGAATGATTTCTCACAAAGTTTTTTCCTTCTCTTGTTCAGTTGAAATAGTTTTCCCTTAATTACATCACTTTTGGTTGCTTCTTTTAATTTTTACTTGGAAACTTGAATTTCCTGTTACTACTGTGTTCTTAATTTCTTTGGTAAAAGGGTCCTTTATTTTGACATCAAAGAATTCTGATATACATTAGCACTTTAATTATAAGCTACAGAATGATAACTGAATGAATAGGGTGAAGGCTTTTTTAGACTAGCAGGGCTGACAATTAAAAAGACTTTTGCATGACTTGCAGCATAGCCTATTCTTTTTTTTTTGTTAAGTGTGGCTATTATTGTAAATGAAGATTAATAATCACTAATAGCTGCTGGGCTCTTTTAGTGTAATATTCTGTACAAATAAACCCTTCAGCTTAGATGGTACTGGTGCCCTTCTTCCTATCCCCTCTTTTCCAAATGTCAGTTGTTACTTAAGCAGAGTAAGCAGAAAATGAACTCTGTCTTCAGTCAAGTTCAACCTCTGTCTCAGGGACATGGGGGTTTGTGCAGAGAATTGCTGGAGGACTGGAGGTAAAACAAATATTAACAAATCAGCATAATATACTGGTCTAATCTAATATTGTGTCTGGAGTCTGCTGTTGTCAGAATGGAAAATTGAAACATTTGGGAAGGGACAGACACAGCGATGCCTCCAGACTCCCTTGGGACAGCCCTGACTGGGACTCTCAGGGCTTAAAACCTGCAAGATTTAGCATCATTTCCAGTATTCCCATTTCATATATCTTGAGAGGTCAGTATTGATAAAGTGAAATGGAGTTTAAAGGGTGTTGGAGTTTGCTACGTGTTACCCACTCATTTTGTCTAATGAGTGAATTCTAAAATCTGTCATTTTCTAAAATTCATCTGTAAGTGAAAGCCATTCTTTTACTTTAATCCCAGTGTCAAGTATGCATTCTGATCAATTCCTCATTCCAAAAATTTCCCATATAATTATTATTGAATGAAGCCTGGATGATTATATTGTTTGTTAGGGTTCAGAATCTTGCAGCATTATCCTACACCCAAAAGTTCAGAACAGTTCCTGGAAGGCTTTTGAGTTTTTCTGAAAATACTAGTGAAAAACTCAAAAATGTGATTTGTGTTTTTGATGTATGATGTAGACATAGTGCAACATCTTCTAGAAACTTCACTCTGATATCAAATTTCTTTTGAAGATTATTTTTATTGAGTTTAAAGCTATTCAGAGTACATCAAATGCCTGTAGACATTGCCTTTCTACTGACTGGGGGAAGGGGAATTCTCAGAGTCTAGAAAGTCTTAATGTATTTTTAAGTATGAAAATTAGTATTATCTGTAATTGCATCTGTCTTCAATTTTAACATATGGCAGAGTTTTGAGGTTGTTTTTCTCTGATCTATGAATTGAAGTGCACTTACACATGTGCATGCCTGTATCACTTTTGGATGCTCCCACTAATTTAGTTGTTCACTCTGGGTCAGTGCCATGTTCCACAGCACTTTTTCACTTTGGGGGACAATTTATTTGGAATTTTACACAATATGATGAAACTATGCTGAGTGCACACTCATTACTCCTTACTAAAGGACATTTTAGGGTTCTGATAAATTTCATTCTCTAAAATATTTTAATTCCATCCTTTCTTCCCTGGCCTCATGATCAAACCATTTCTCTGCATTGTAATTGTCTCTCATCTTGACATATTTGCCTTGCAAGTCTTTTTTCCTCCTGTAATCCATCTGTAGTGTTATGTCAAAATGATGTTCCTCTGCTGTCCTTTTTATCTTGCCTTCTCCTCTTTCAGACATTGCCCAGGCTCCTGTTGATGTTGTGCAGCAAATTCCAGCTTGTTTTTTTATTCTGAACAGTTCACTTTTTACAGACTCCATCCCTTTCACTCTCCAGACTCCTCAGCTACTTCCTTTTCATCTTCCCTTTCACTAAAGTGATCAGTTCTTCACCCTTGTTGTCTTTATATTTGGAATAGGAAGTAGTAACATTTCCTGCAGTATTGGAAGGTTGTACTCTTTTTAAACTGTGCCTCTCTGTGTAATATTTGCTGTTTCCATCAGATCATGTTGCCTTTTTCCCTTCAGTACAGAACACACCTACAGATACAGAGCAAAGAAATGGCCATCATAATTTAATGATTTTAGGTATATGATTATAGACCCAGATGTGCTGATAAGTCTCAATTTTACCTTCAGATACTTTGAGCTTTACAGCAGGTTCCTTATGAATTTCAAGGGCCATTCTATGATCTGAGTTTTCTTTTTCTTTTTCATATAAATATTCTGTAACGGGAAAGATTATTTATTATGTCTTTAATCCATGTTTTTCAGGGACAAGTTAGAAAGTTGAGGGAGTTTCTTTTTCAGGTATAAAGGCAGTCTCAGGAACATGCCAGCTAATTATAAAATACTTCACTAAGTTCATCAAAGTGACCTGGGATTTCCTAAGACTCAAAGAGTTTGTCAGACTTGGCATTTCCCCCAGGCCTGAGGGGTGGTTGCTCAGGCCCAAACACATTCATCCTTAATTAATGTTTTCTTTTTAACATAAAACAAGCAATCTTACCCCACCTTTAATTGTGAAGCTCTGCTATTTAATTACAGCTCTCCTTTTGAGGTTTAAATTTAAAATTATTACTCTAAGTCAGCTGATTACTTCTTATTTTAGCTACATTGAAGATTGAATGTTCTGATATGAAAATGAGTGGGGAAAAAATAACAGAAATTCCGCCTTTGAATTCTGATACTAGTAAGCTTAAATACTTAAATACTGACTTGGTAAATCCTGTGTGAGTAAATCCAAGAGCAGAATCTAACCCTAACTGAAGAATTGCCTAAGAAGGAGATCAGGGCTCTCTCTGTGGAAGTTGCAGCAAATATTGGTGTCAGGGTAGCCCAGTGAGTCCTGCCCTGAGGCAGGATGTGCCTTTCAGTGTTGATGGCTCTTTCTTTGAGCTCTGGATGCATTTTCAGCCTCCCTGGGGCCCTCAGCCCTGTGCTTCTCTGGTGTCTCTCCCTCAGGGCCAGCCTGTCGTGTTTAATGAACTGTCAGTGCTCCAGTCCTCACTGATTAAGGGACCTAAGAGGAAAAAATTGTTGTACCTTGGCATCAAGAGGTGGTGAGAGAGCAAAGAGCAATATTTTCTCTGTGTAACTATTAAATATCTCAGCTTTTCTAAGTTTGAGAGGATAGGGAGACTTTATTATGTAATGTCATTATTCTTTCCATAATGCCAAATCTGTTGAGTGTACTGAATTGAGTATTGCAAGTTTGACAAGTTCCTCAAGGAATTATTTCCTTAGCCCATCATGGATGATTTTCTTCAGGTGTTTCAACTCCTAAATTCAGTTTTTTTCTTTCATTGTCCCTGGTTCTCCCTTAATTCTGTCTAAGGACTGGCTGCTGCTTAGAATATATTCTTCTTCCAGTGTGGCTGCTTAAAAGACATAATTGCAAATAAAATTTGGGCTAAGCAGAGTGGAGTTTGAGGCTCCTCTGGAAGCATTTCCTCATCCTCACCTCACAATCTCCACAGTCAGGTCTGACTCATTTTGAAGGTCATGCAGTGCAGAATTTGAGGATGGTGGTATATTATTGCATCTCAGTGTCCTGCTGTCGCGATCATTAATGTTGAAAAAGTCTATAAATGAAATTGAGATAGATGAGGAAAAGTAGGAAAAAAGGTATTGTCACAATAATGGAAGAAAAATAACAATGAACATCAAGGAGAATGACTGTTCTTTGCTGAAGCAGATTATATGCATTATTTTAATTAAGAGTGCTTAATAGTACATATGGTTTCCCTTGAATAATAATTGTATGCTGATGAAGTATGATTAGAGACTTTTTATTTGGAGTTCAATTAAATCAAATCCATTTCTGTAAAAGGAGAGTGATTAAAAAGATGATATCAAGGTCTAAACTGAAGGCTGTGGTTGAAGCTTCCTATTTCAGATTTCTTTATTATTACACTCCTCTGATGACTATTATCTAGTTTTTAGCACAAGTTTCAGACTGAGTCCTGTAGATGCAGCAGAAGTGGCTTCACAGATGAAATAGAAACTTGGGAAGTACTTGGGTGTCCCTGAATATGTGATCCTGGGATTGTTTCCAACCTGGGAAGACTCTTGGTTCATGCATGTATCTTGAAGCATGTGAGGAGATACTCTGATTAATTAGGGCTGTAAGGCAACATCCACTTTTCTGGGCTGATCTGTTTCTGCAGGACTCTTATGAACCTGGGTGATTAAATGCAGACTTGCACTGCTGCTTTTTTTGTCTGTAAGTCATTACTGTCTGCCTTGGAAGGCTCCAAGACCAGCAGGGCCCAGCCAAGTGTCTGGGAACTGCTAACAAAATTATCAATTACCTTGTTGAGTCCCATCACCCTGAACTTCCATCATCCTGTGAGTAAGGAGGGCTGGCTGTGCCAACACCTTGATTGGTGTCCTAAGCACCACGTAAGGCAGGCAAAGGGAATGATGCTCATTAACTGGGAGCAAACACAGGGAAGGCTGGCTGGTGGCAGGGAGATTGTGGTGTCCAGGCTCTCAATCACAGCCTGGCTTGTGTTTTCATATCAGTCCATGGGAATCTGCACTGGCGCCACTGGTCTGCTCTTCTGAGAGAACTTTTAATTTCTTTACTACAAACTTCCCTTTATAACAAGAATAAAATCCTTTTTTTTTTTTTTTTTTTTTTTTGTGCTTAAGCACGTGCACTGATAGCTAGCTGCATGTTTTACCCTGCAGTTGTCTTTATTACACATGCAAATAAAGAAAAGCAAGCTATATAGTTTTGGTTTAGGTTTAAGGTAGTTAACACCAGCCTGAGATGCAATTTCTCTACATGATCATTGTCATTGGAGATCCTCCACTCTGATCTGTGGAGATAAATTTTGCTTCATATTTCGTTATATATTTCTCTTTGTACCAGAACAATAGCTAAATCTGTTTCCTCAGGACTGCCTGTAGCCAGCTTCAGGCAGCTAACATTGCTTCTTTAAAAAGGATCCAGCAATGCTTCCCTCTCCTCTTCCCACCTGAAGAGAAGCAGAGAATGAATGAATCTAAGAGGTCATTTCCTGTGCAGTGATGGTGTCTGGGTTTGTGGGAATGCAAATCACTCTGCTTTAAAGCAAACTTTTCAGTATTTGTCACCCTCAGAGTCCACAGCTGGTAACTAGAGCAACTTGGCTTTAACTCTGGAGCTAAAAGAGAATTAACACTAGAGCAAATTTTTAAAATTCTCTATAAGAAATCCAGCATGAGAGTTTGTAAAGATGTAAAGGTGTGCATTGTCATGGTGTGGCTTCCTCAGCCAGAGCTCAAGAATTGCAAAGACCATTCTGCTACATCCTTTTGCACACTGGGGAAAAGGGTTTTTTTCCAAGGTTTTAATCCAGTGGCCCTTCTAGAATTCAATCCAACATTGTCTTTGCATGCAGATACCACAAGAATTTGACATGCAAAAATATGCAATAGATGGTTAGGAAATCATCTTGAGTTTATTGCTGTTACATTTATGTGCTCCACAGTTGACTTCATGTCTTGCTGTGTAAGAGGAGCCCTGTGCAGACAGAAAGTGCCTCTGCCTCAGTTCCAAACAAGCTGGGTTGAGCACAGGTTGATGTGCACAGTGCCAAGCCTAACTCAATAAAGCCATTGTCTTGGAAGTGAGTTAATCATCCCTCCTCTCTGCCCCTGGGTAACAGGAGCACGAGCACTGCCAAAAACGGGCCAGGCTCTGACTGTGTCAGCAGCAGCATGATGGGGATGGGAGGCAGGAGTGGAAAGAAACTCTGGGTAATACCAAGGAGTTGTAACTCAGAGCACAGGGAATCATTCCTCACTATAAATCAAAGCAATTCAAAGTATTTTTTTAATAGAGTTGTATAAAATCCTGAGTTGGAAGGGATCTACAAAGATCATCGAAGTCCAACCCCATCAATCACAGCATGATATTAGAAAATTCACATAAATGCATTTAGATACACAAAAAATATATATCTCCATATGCTTATAATCTGAAAAGCAGTAATTTCTATGTGTACACAAAAAGCAAAGCAGAGATAAGTAGGAGTTTCTTTTTTGTGCAAGAAACTGAAAGCAGTGGGATGGATGATCACTCCCAGCTGTGAATGAAATCCTTACAAAATGTACTTTCACTGCTCCTAGTGCTGTATATTACTGAATTGGCCAACAAATTAGATTTTAAGCAAATTAATCACTTAAGAGGATACTTTTGACCTTAATTTATCAGTTCCTCAGAACCTCCTCATGAATGATGTAGAAAATACAGTGTATGATCATGTAAGTAGAGATCTGTATTCCAGAGGCAGCCCAAGCTACCATAGTTCTGGATTATTTTAATGTGTAATTTTGGGGGTGCCTAGTGCTGTGTGCCACCCTAACACAGTCAAGTGCTGCTTGTTGTGCACAAGATACCTGAAGAGAGGGAAAGTCCATGTTTTATTCACAATCACTTTTATTTCCCAATCAATATTTTCTGTGCTATGAGTAAATAAAACAATATTTAATGATTTGGAGGCGTGGGGGCAGGGGGGTGTTGAAATAAAATATTTAATATTTGCAAGACCTGACGCTTTCCTTGTTCAGAAATAGGTATTTCTTATGAATTACTGTGCTCTGCTTCACCTACTGTAGCACAGACTCACCACAGTCCTTTCTCAGAGAGCCCTCTACTGTTCTAAAATGTATTTATTAGTGTTTCATTCAGTGTGATACCCCCAAATATCATTTGATCTGTGCTGTGAATACATGCCCTGGTGACAAAGGAGATTTCAGTAAGTGGAAAAAAAAACCCAAACAACAAATACATGGTATTACTGAATATTTAAGAAATTTGAATTTTTGAAGTTTGACAACTTCAATACAAAACAAACATGTTTATGGCCAGATTTCTGTTTCTTTGCCTAATCATGGGAATGTGGTTTTCAGAAATGTTCCTGCCTCTGATTTTTCTTGGGTGAGTCAGTTAACTTTTTTGGAAGGTGATGAATATAAAGAACTTGCTGTGTAGACTGATTCTGCAGGAAATTTTCCACAGTAAATTGAGATCCCACTATTAACAATGCTCATTAATTTATTGTGAGTCTCACGACTCTTCCATTCATCTGCTAGCACAAGGTGCTGAAATTGTTATTGCCAGGGAATCACAGAGTTCATTGAAATAGACTCAATTTCTCATGTTTAATTAAAGAAGTCTGATAACATTAAGGAAGTTGAGTGGAGAGGGGGAACCAGAAGAAAGCATCTTCATGAAATTTGCCTGTATTAATAAAAGTATTTCTTTAATGTTGATGTGGGGGGAAGGTGAGAAAGGCTGACCATTTTAACATTTGAGCTTACTCAAGCTGTGGTTCTAAGGGGGGGTGTTAATATGTGCAGATATTCATTCTTTATTTATAATAAAGGAGGCTTCAGTGGAGGCTGAAGCTGTTGTTTATAATTGGTTTAACATCAGAAGATCTCAGCAGGTCACTCTGCTCATCAGTGTGTGTGGAAAGAGAGACCCTTGATGCAAAAGATCTCTTCAAACCTGAGATGAGACAATGCAGCAGCCAGCTACAAAAGTTAAACCTTTCCACTCACCTTAGGGAAGGGAAAAGAGGAAAAAAATGTTATTTTCAATGCAGTGTTATTGATCCCCCTAAACAGCACAGAATTTTGCCATGTTCTTTCCTCATCCATGAACCCCAGGGGTAAAGTATGAAGGGAGAGGGGCCAGGTGTGAGGGCAAACTCGACTTGAAAAAAAATCCTGCTGCTATCAGAGGTAATTGATGCTCAGAGCTGCTCATCCCAAGGATTGTTTGGGTCTGTAATAGGCTGTCCTAGGGACAGGGGGAGGTTTAATCTGTAGCTGGGAATCTGCACAGCTCTACCCCACTGCCACGTTACATTGCCTCTCCTCTCATGTGGTTTGTCCTGGTTTTGGTGGATTTGCTGCCATGTGTGTGCTGGTTTCCTCTGGAAGTGCACAGATGTCAGTAAAGTGGTGTTAACCTGCATAGAATAAAATTTAAAAAGTATGTTGCAGAGGCATAGGGCTTGAAATTCAAAGGAGCTGCTGCTGCAAAACTCAAGTTCCAAGTTGCTGAGCCTAATTCTTTCCAGCAGGTAAAACTGGAGTAGTCACTGCTCCAGACATTGTTTACAGAAGGATAAATATGGCAGTTTACCTGGTTTTTAACTTAAAACAGTGTTTGCAGAAGGAAAAACATGGCAGTTTACCTGATCTTTTAACTTAGAACAGTGTCTACAGGAGGATAAACATTGCAGTTTATCTGATTTTTTAAGTTATGTTGTTTGTAACTTGGCATATGAAGAGATCTGAGATGTCTGTTTGGATTTTTAACACTCCTAACGTAACTAAAAATGTCCTAAAGGCTCAGCACTTCCACCCACTGAGGTTTGCATAGCACAGGCTGGCACAGTTTCAAATTTCTGAAACAAAAAACTAAAGAAAAATCCACTCCAAAACCCCAAGACTGGCGTGTAAACTTCTGTGTTACAGAATCTGCCTGCACGCTGCGTGCTGATGTTTATTCTAGCAGATTGATCTCTCTCATGCATAATATTTTCATCTCTTCATAAGCACTAAATACATTTCTAATTTTATTCATCCTGCAAGTTGCTGCTGCTGGGGCAGACTGGAGGATGGGTGGCCTTGTCAGTAAAACCAGACAGCTCTTGAGGCAGGACCCTGCAGGCAGGCTCAGCTCAGCACGGCCCCAAAGCAAAGCTGGATCTGTGGGAGAGCCTTGCACATTTATCTAGCCTGGGCTTAAAGTATTCATATTTTTTAAAAAATTAAATTTGTGTGCTGGTAGGCGTGCTTTATGCTGCTGGTAGGCAGCTGGGATGTCTGAGGAGGAAAGTTGGTCTTGAGCACTGAGTTTAACTCCCTGAGAAAGCAGCTGTGACATACAGAGAAACCCAACCAAACTTGTGATGGATCCCCCTGAACTCCACTTTGTTTCATTTCCTTACTTGTGTTGTAAAACAGCTAAAATGGTAAAGTATATTTATAATTTATATAAAAGAACATAATTGTGTATAGTGTTTAATCTAGGTATTTTTTTTTCATGTCACAGATCTTTAACAAGTGTTGTGGATCCACCTGATGTTCCTGAAAATTGGCTTTTGTGGTCTTATTAGGCTCACAGATAGGTAGCATTGCAAGAATACATACTTCCTGAAGGAATAGTTTGTAAAACTCTGGAAAAGAACCTGTAACATCATTTGTAAATGTCACATGATACTGAATCTTACTAACACCAACATTTTTTTGAAGTTTGTTGGGTTTTTTAAAATCTTTTGGGATCTACACAGTGTCAGAGTGATGCCTTAAGTTTTAACTTTCATGATTTCAGATTCAGTGCTGCCTATGGGTGCAGTTCTGAGCCTCACATTAAGTGCTGGTCAGCCCCTCACAGAGTAGGGAGACAAAACAAATCCTTTTCCTGCTGAACACCAGGGACAACTTTCAGACCCAAAAGCACAAACAAGGGTGAGGCGGAGGGAGGAACAAGAAAGATGGGATCTCACAAGCTAGAGCTGGAATTGAACAATTAAACCCCGATATGCAAATGGAACAAAACTTCTAAAACTGTAAGACCTCGTGACCGATTAAGCATTTTTGTGACCATTTTGGGTCCACCTTGGGTGTGGCCCTGGTCAGGCCCTGTCCTGCCCAAGGTGTACCCTAAAGGCCTTTCAGTAAATCCCTGCTTTATTCTCTAGCTCTGTCCAGTCTCTGTTCAGGTCACCCTTCCCAAGGCATCAAGAGAAGTAAAGGCAGGGACAGCAGTTATTTCCTTCCTGCAAAGATGTTTATGGCTTATGGTAAAAGGCATTGAAATAATGTTACTTGGGTATAAACCTATTTTAAATATTCAGATTTCTTTTGCAATATGCACAGAATCACAGAATGGTTCGAGTTGGAAGGGACCTTAAAACTCAACTTTGAGCTTTGCCATGGGCAGGGACACCTCCCACTGTCCCAGGCTGCTCCAGGCCAAATCCAACCTGGCCTTGGGCACTTCCAGAGATGGAGCAACTACAGCTTCTGTGGGCAACCTGTGCCAGGGCTTCCCCACCCTCAGAGAGAAAAAATACAGTATAACTCAGAAATTATTGTTATGTTTTATATTAATATTTATTTTTAAAGTAATTGGAAGTTAGGCAAAATAAATTTTAATTTACCGAGAAACACCTTTCCCACAGCCAAGCTCAGTGGAAGTGTTAGTCATTATTTTCATCTTTTTAAAATAAGAAAATCATTTAGGGGTGAATCAGCATTTGAACTCTAGGATCTTTTCTTAGACCTGATAATTGTGTAAATGTTATATCAATCATTGTGTGTGCTGTGTGTGTATTGTGTATAAATGCTATTTGAGAGGTTGTCCTTAGTGTTTTAACTACTTCAGTTGGGGAATAGAGTCAATCATGCTGCTTTAGCTTTTCACTCCATGAGAAAATAGTTGTCTTTACTCTTTGCTAAATTATTCTTGCACTTAATAATTCAGTAGTCAGTCTGATGCATTTTTCACCTGGGAAAAGGGGGCCAAAGCTTGTCTTTATTTTCCATGTATATTCAGTGTTGCGCTCAGGGGAATGGTATATCCAAAAATAAGACTATAAATAAGAAATCAGTAGCCTTTTCTGTCTTGCTGCTTTATGTGGGTTTGATATATGCTTCTGCAGCATTATTACTCACTCTGTTCAAATCAATGCTGTGAGCTTTCCTTTTCATGATTGATTTCTTCCAGATTAGCCCACGAAATACGTGATTTAATAAACACCCCTGCTACCTGTTTGCTAACACACAGATGTCTGCAGTGTTAGACAGAGACCATAAAATTTCTAAAAGTGCTTCAGTCAGTCATAAGATTTGGATGGTATCACTTTATTTAATAGAAAAAAGAAAACAGGTTTGGTCTGCTGTAGTCAAAAGCAAACTAAAATTCCTTGGAAGAAACAGAAAAAAGGCAAGAATTTATAAAAATGAAGCCAAATTCTGCAGGAGATAATGATAAAAAGGAAAGTGTCTTAGTAGGGTATTTTCCTCTTTAAATGCCACTTTGCTGCTTCACAAAAGAAGCATTTTTTCCTTGTTTTTGTGTTCTTAAACATTATGATAACAGATTGTAAAGTATCAGCAACAACGTATAACTGTTGATATCCCTTCCTAAAATAGCTATGAATATGTATTTGTATTATCATATAGTGAAAGTTTTAGCAGAAATGGGCTGTCAAGGAAGAATGTAAGTGTTTTGTGTACTGTAGTGGGTGTGACGTCCTTACAGAATATCTGCTTTTTATTAGGATGTTATTTCAGTGTCCCAGCTGCTTCTTTGTACAACTCACAGGGCTGTCACAGGGAACTCACGTTCTGGGCAGTCTTGCAAGAGCTCTGTGCAGGACATGGAAGGATTTTTTGGCATTTGGATATCTAGAATATTTTTTACAGATTTTTTACAGTTGCTTATGGCTGGATTATATGCACCTGGTTTAGGTAGAGTCTTGTACAGGTTTTAGTTTGCCCTAACAGTTTCAATTTTTGTCTTTCTATTATACCTCTCTGATATCTCTGAGACCATTGCTTTTTAGTGTTTTCCAGACACTTTTTGTGTATAATCACTGATAGATAATATATTGGCCTTTGAGGATTAGATAATATATTGGCCTTTGAGGATTGATGGCCTGAGGAATTGGGAAGTTTCTTCATAAGAAGTTACTGTGTAATATTTAACACAGCTGTCCCAACATAATATTTTTTATATTTAAGTTCACTCTTAGTTCTTTGTTTTTCCTGATAGTGGCCTGACATAACATTATTCCTCCCCATGTTTTCTCTCTCTATATAAGGTAGGAGTTTATTTTCTTGGTGCCTTCTGTGATGTTGTTTTCTCTGGAGGTGAATGTCCATGGCTTCCCAGCCCAGCTGTCTCAGGTGTGGGCTGCAGTCTGACACACAGGGTGTCCCTCAGCCTCTGCACCAAACCAGTCTGTGCCCAGCTCATTTCTTCTGAGCTCTCTGAGAAATGCTGTGAGTTTCTATTAATCTTTCTCCAGGAAACTTGTATTTCTGATATTACCCTGCTCTCATCCACTTTCCTGGGAGATGGTTTTCCTTTTCAATTTGTGTACTATTGTTTTTAATATTACTGAGGCTTGTTGACTGTTCCCGATACTTTCGACTGTAAAATTAAAATGCTACTTTTGGCACAGAAACCATCATATTGCTTTTGAAGGATAGATATTATTCTTGCTCCCCCAACACCTTGGGAAGAATTGTACAATACCATTCTATTCAGTCCACATTTTTATCAACATGGTCACCATCACCTGCAGCCATCATTCCATTTTAGAGCACAGCCTTACAGGTATTTTTTTTTCCCTTTTTGCAATATCAAGATATGAAGAAGATGAATGAGAGTTCCTTGCATGTTTTTGTCAGTGTGTTTTTATAGCTCCCATGAACAGTGATGGACTTGGCAGCCTGGAGACTGAAATCCTCTGTTTAATCACAGCTAGGTGTAGTTCAGCAGGAAGATGTATTTCTGTACACAGCCCCTGCAGCATGTCTGAGCCTCCAGCTGCAGCAGTGACCTTCTGTAAGCAGAAAAAAGCTCTCAGGCCACTCAGCCCCTGCCTTAGCTGTGGGCTGTTCAGAAAGAAGCATTCATGCCAGTGAGTTTTTGTGACAGGTGCTGACATCTAGTCTGGAGTGGACTGAGAGTTCTCTTTGGGGAATTTCCTCCCCTGGGTTCCTGAGAGAAAGCAGTGTTCTGTCCAGTTGTACACATAACACTTCAAAAGGCAGTGGGTTTGCAGGTCAGCTTGCATTTAGCCCTAGGCTTGATCTTCTGGTCATTAATGTCCATTATGCTTTATTTTAGTTGTGAAAACTCTCAAAATCTGATAGCAGAGACAAGAGAGCTGAGCAAAACTGTAAACTTCATTCCCATATTTAGAGTATTGAGATATTTTTATGTGAAAACAAAGCAAAAAGATCCTTCAGAGAATCCTGCAGCATCCTGGCTCCAGAGAAGACACACTGCACAGAATTCTTGTGTGTGGTCATAAATTGTATTCTCTGAACATTCTGTAACATTGCACACAAAGGCAATGGCCCTGGTCATATTCCTTTTCATAAACATGAGCTTGTGGGGTTTTAATCACATTTCCCTGAAAATCCAATGTAATGAAAACTTCCAGAAGAAGTGCTGGCTGTTAAATCTGCTGGAAATAATTTGACTGGGTTTTGGGTCTTTTTGTATTTTTCAGCTGACAGGACAAGTGACTTTGCAAATTGCCACTGATCCAGTTTTGCCATTTAATGCCCTCGACATCGCCCTGGAAGTCCAGAACAGCCTGAAAGGTAATTTTCATTAGATGAATATATAAGGGTTGGGGAAAGCATCATCTAATCCCTGATACATATTTTCAATACTTGAATAATAGCCAGTGATTTTACTGTTAAACAAGGTCATTATATAATGTTGAATAAAATGCAGGTTTTGTTGCTAAAGAAAGCCATGACATTTTTGGATTTCTTCTGGTGTTACTTTGTCAAATAAGCAATACAACTTACCTGTAGTGTCCTAAGACTGTTGAAAGATATATGTATTTACAGGTTTATGAAACTATCAAGCTGATTTTTTAAATAGAGGACTATTTTGTATAAAACCACACCCAAACTTCACAAACACAATCTCCTTCAGCAGATTGTGAGATCATATCTCAAATGTAAAGACTTTTTGCAATTTTGAGGTGCTACCCATGCATTTCATTCACTCCCTACACTATAAAGCACCACTTTTCTGTAACACATACTCATAGAAGTGTGATACCTTTTCTTTAATCTTTGCCATCCATCATTCTGAAGACGTGGGAGTCACTAGGCAAGTACTGGTCTGGAATCAGTGAGCATCTAAACAGACAAGTAATTTTAGCTCTGTTGTGCCACATAAACATTGGTTTAGTTCAGCCTAAACACAGCAGGGGATGATCATCAAATGAAAAGTGTGGCTCAGCTGGTATTCCTTCAACTGAGCACGAGGTATCTTCTATTGTTCTTCCTCTTTCTTTATTTTGAGTAACAGGGAACGCTGATTTAAACTGATTTTTTTCCCCTCTAACTTCAGTTAGATCATTTATCTCTACCACTTCAGGGGAGAGAAAATGATTTCCTAGGCTGTAGGGCCAGCAGGGTAAATTTTCTCCCAGCTGTTCACTTTGGAGCTTTATTTAATGATTTTTCTCATGGCTTTCATGTCTTGTCTGTCTCTGACTTGTATAAAAGAACAGTTTATTTTCATGTTGCAAAACATTGAGACAATGGTTCCTTTTCAGTTACTTAAATCAGGAGTTGTACCTTTTTATGTGGCTCATGGGTTTATTCATTCTTCATAAGATTTTACATTGTCCAAACTTTCCTGTTCAAAGTTGGAATATCTCAGTAAGCTGTTTCCTCTCCAACTCAATGCAAACTGTAAATGTAGAAAAGATTAAGGTAAATCTTCATGACATGTAAAATATTTGTTCATTAGGCTTAATTTTGTACCTCTTGGATCTGGTTCAGCCAATTCCTTGAACACAGATTTTTTTTGTCCGTTGGACTTTCTCACATTAATTTTGTGTCAATATTTGAGGCTCTGTTTGCAGTCTCCTGGATGTACTCACAAAAGGTTGTGTACACCTTGATACTTGTTAATGCTGCATTTATTTACATTTCTAAGGGATTTAACTCTGTAATGTGGTGGGTGTCTGTACAATTAGCTCTGCCAAATTCCCTGGGATATCACTCAGCACTTCACAGACCATTTCTTACATTCAGGATGGCACTATGGATCCCCAAGATGTTCATGTGGCTCTGGCCTGTTCCTCAGAAAATGGGGAAGAGGCTGTCAAGTGGGTGTGTTCTCTGCCCTTGCACACACCAGAACTCTTGGAAACAAACCCCTGCTTTTGGGTTTATCTGAAAAGAGGGGTTGGGGCTGGAGAGGTTTCTTTTTCTGCCTCTGATGATGATCTGATGTTTAACAGGAAACCTTGTGGTCATAAATGATGGGAGTGTGATATTTTAGACAAATTCATAAATAAGTGACTGCTCAGAATGTTCTCTGTAGCTACACCCTGTAGTTGTGGGATTTGTGCCTTCCATATGTTTAAAATCAAGACCCATTTTAACTTGAATCAAATACATGAATATCTTGCTAGGCCTTGTATCCTATGAAAATCCAATTTATCTTTTGAGGTAGGGAGCAGGCAAGATGTCAAATCTTGTGTGTGAATGATACCAGCAGTGCTTTTAAGCACTCCTGTAGAAGTGCCTTGTATTTATATGTAAGTAGAAATGTACAATCATTTTAATAGAAGTGTTTTGTATGTATACAAGCATTTTTATCCAAAACATATTTGTATTTTCTGCTGAAAGCTCTTAACACTGTGCTCCTTGTAGCCTGTCTTTAAATCTGGTGTGTGTCACAGCAAGTTTCAGGGCTTGATGATGGAGATTCTCAGGTGTCTCAGCAGGATTAAAGCATTTCTGTACCTTTGCACCTGACTGTCCCAGCAATAACAAATTCAGGCACCCAGTTTACAGAAATAAAGTCAGCCAGGTTGGTGGTGTCCCTCACATGGGTGCGAACACAGATTTTTTTTGTTATTGTTTCCAGTTGATGTCATTTATTATTTCCAGTCACTTGGACTCTGCACTCCTTTCCCAAGGGGTGTCTGTGCCCAGCTCTGAGCTGGGGCTGTGCAGCACCAGGCAGGCAAGGTGAGTCCCCACTTGTGGCTGTCACCACAGGCTGCTGGAGCTCTGCAGCCACCTCTGATGGGCACTGGCTGAGAGGGGGGAGAGCCTTGAGAAGATAAATTAGGGGTGGATGAGGTTTTCTGGTTTTCCAGAAGTGCAAGAGCCGTGATTTAAAGCTCTTTGGCTGAGGCAGTGTCAGCTGTGTGTGGCTTCCTATCAGTTATGCCCTTTCCTCTCCCCAGAATGGAGGTTTTACAGATGTTTTACAGATGTTACAGCAGCTGAAGTACTCGGGGTGATAATAGTAGGCAGCACTAGCAGAAGTTTAGAATAATCTGGTTTGCGATAAGTCGTTCCCAGGGAAGTCTGTGTGACTTTCCACAGCCCAGTCTCTCCCCATACATTTCAAAACATCAGGCTCAATTCCCTGTCCTTAGAAAAATCAATGGAGAAACTTATCTCTCTCATTTACTTGATGGCTGCATGCTCATTGCCTACAGCTATCTGCTGCTCTTCATCTTGGCATCATTTTACCTGCTTCACTGTATTTCCCTGATCATTTTGGGTGCTTTTCAGAGTTACTCTCTCCTCCTGTCTGTAATGTTCAGAAAATTTCCCTCTTTACTGTTCCCACCCTTTATTCTTGACTGCAACAGAGGTGAAAAATGCAACAAATATGTATATAAGACAGAAATACCTGTTTTGTCAGGAGACACTGAGCATCTTGTCTTCAGTATCTGTTCAGGGTTATTATGTATTAGCTCCTTTCTTCAACCTTTAAAAAAGAGTCATGGAAAAAAGCATTTTCCATGGGCAAACATTTAGTTCTGAAGGGCAAGGATGAGCATCTATTCTGTGTTAGTAGGCCATAAGTTTCAGCATCTCTGTACAAGGACATTGATAACTTCCCAGAATCACAGAACAGTTTGGGTTGGAACCTGTTAAAGGTCATGTAGGGAGCAGGGAAATATTCCAGCAAATCAAGNATTCAGGGTTATTATGTATTAGCTCCTTTCTTCAGCCTTTAAAAAAGAGTCATGGAAAAAAGCATTTTCCATGGGCAAACATTTAGTTCTGAAGGGCAAGGATGAGCATCTATTCTGTGTTAGTAGGCCATAAGTTTCAGCATCTCTGTACAAGGACATTGATAACTTCACAGAATCACAGAACAGTTTGGGTTGGGAGGGACCTTTTAAAGGTCATGCAGGGAGCAGGGAGATCTTCCAGCAGATCAAAATGCTCAGAGCCTCATCCAACCTGGCACTGAATGTTTGTATCCATCACCTCCCTGGGCAACCCAGTGTTCCATCATCCTCATTTTTAAAAAATCTCTGCCTTAAACCTAGTCTAAATCTAATCTTTTGGTTTAAAACCCTTATCCATTGTCCTATTTCAAAAGTTTGTCCCAAATTTTCTTATAAAGTCCCCTCTCAGTATTTAAAGAGCACACTAAAGCCTCCCTGCAGCCTGCTCTTCTCCAGGCTCCTGTCCTGACATGCACATAGTAAAATGTCACAACATTCCTCTTTAACATAACTTCTGTGAAAAAAGACTTGGAGCAGCACCAGATTAGTTTACTTGGCTGTAGCAGTCATGGTAGCAAAATTGAGGCTGATGGCAACGTGTTCTTTGCACTAAGGACTTCTGTGGATTTGTGTTTCTGCCCCTTTAGGGTGCTTCCTACAAAGCTTTCCCATTCAGATTTTCTACTGCCAGGTCTGCTTATCCTATTTTGCAGAGCATGAAAATTTTTCCTAGTGAATACAGTACCACATCATAGCTGATTCAGAGTTTACAAGCTAATCAAAACCTGAAGCAATTTCCCTTTTCTCTTACATGGAAATACATGTTCACATACATGGTAAGCAAGCTTCACACCTTAAAATGCTGATTTGTCTGTGCTGCCTTTCCTATAAGTACTTGTAGGCAGGTACTTTCATAACAGAGGGCACAAACACAATTTAAAAATGTTAAAGCTAGCTGTGCTTTTGATAAGAGCAATCAGTTACACAGGGAAAGGCTATTGTATTCAGTGTCTGTAAAAATATCTGTTCAGTGTAACTTATTTCTGAATAGGATCCACTTACATTTAGCAAATGCAATGAAATTCAGCAGTGTAATTCCCTGATCAAGAGTGCACATGCTCTTGAGTCACTTTCCTGTGTTTGCAATTTTATTTTTATAGCAACTAAACAACTAGCTTAGATGATTCATCATGATTCACACTGGAGACAAAAGGACAAAGACTACAAAATATAATAATGTGGCATTGTTTTCTCTTAAATGAGGTTACCCTTGTGCTTGATTTTCTCTGTAAAAGCATCACAAGGTGCTTTAGACATTATTAGTTAATGCAGGGTTTTCTTGAAGAATCATTTGCCCTTCCATTCCCATCTTCTAAGGCTGAGGAAAGCATAAATCAGTTTCTCTTGGTGGTGCAGTTCAGTGTGTTGTGCTGCCTGTTCTGTCCTTAGCTGGCTGAGGTAACACTGCCCACACTTGAAGGTTTTCTGCTGAAGCATTTAAAAAGGGCCTGAGAGTGTTTTCTAACAAGTACTGGTTTAGAGTGTGAAACAAAGAGTTGGTTTAGGGGCTGTGGAGAACAAGTGAGAGCATTTACAGGATTTTTTATGTTTAAAAGGATGGGTTGGTTGGCTTCATTTCCAAATGCAGAAATAGGGATTTTCCCTTTATCTCACCTTGCCTATTGAAAAGGCAAAGCTGACATTTGCAATTGTTTATATAAGATTCAGAATAAAAACTATGGAAGTTTTATGTTACTTGGAATATGAATTGCTTTGCTGGAACCAAAGGATTCTCTCTGACAGGGTGAATTTAAACATTTGCACATGGACACAAATCCCAGAGTAAGGTATGCAGTGTACCTGCATTATGTTCGTGGGAATGGGAAGTTCTTCAGCTGCACAGGATGTTTGAAAATTAAGGATAATGATATTTTGCAAATATCTTAAATGTAGCAAACTTATTTGCTTGAAGAATATTTTTCTGAGACATCAACCTAACTTGATCAGAATTTTAATTACTGCAAACTCAGAGATACACCAATTCTTTATATCAAGATACCAGCACACTTGTTCTCCATTCTGCTTAGGGAAAGGTGGATTGGTCAAGTGTCATTAGCAAAGGAACCTTGTCCCAAACCAGGACAGACATAAACCATCTTCTCTCACTCCTGTTCCCCCAGGGAGCCTCTGTTCATTGTTGAAATTCATCCTGATGTCTCAGGAAGTCTGACAGTTTCTCCCATACCAGTGTCCTGTCTCTCCGTGTATTCTGGATCATTTCACGTTTTGCTAGATTGGAATGTGCAAGTCAGCTGAATGACAGGAGCATGTGGGATCTGTGAACTCCTTTCCTTTGCTGGAGTGTATCCAATAGAAAATCTCTTTTTCCATATGAGAGGGAGAATATGTTATATTCAGGCATTTCCTTGGATTTCTTAGTTATACCTGTTTGCTTTTCCATTCCTGTTATGTGCTCACCTTTCAGACTCCAACCGTGAATAATTTGAGAAATGAGTTGGTGTTTGTCTGATTTTAATTAGAAGAGAGTTAATTTTCTTCCTAGTAGCTGTGTTTTGGATTTAGGATGAGATGAAGGTGGGTAACTCACTGATGGTTCAGTTGTTGCTTTCCCTGAGGACTTTCCAGTTTCCCATGTTTTGCCAGAGAGGAGTTCCAGGAAGCTGGGAGGGAGCATGGCCAGGACAGCTGACCTGAGCTGGCCAAAGGGTGTTTCATACCTGAGAACATCATGCTGGGTTTAAACTGAGGTGCCCAAGGAGGCTGATTGCTGCTGGGGCCAGGCTGAACTGAACATGATCACCCCAATAAAACTGCTCATCACCAGTCTGCTTTGGGTTTTAGGTCTCTCTTTTGGTTTTCTCCCTTTTTGATGCTATATTATTACTCCTTGTTGTTATGATCATCATCATTGTATATCAATTATTAAACTCTTCAAATCTCAACCCACTGGTTTTAACTTTCTGATTCTTCTCTCCATCCCATCAGGGAAGGCAGTGGGTGTGAGTGAGCAGCTGCACTGTACTTCCTTGGCAGCTGAGGTTAAACCATGTCAATGTTCTACAATTACTATTTGTGATTTTTCTGTGTGTATCATAGACAAGGAAGTTGAAAATTCGTTGAACTTGAGACCTGAACCACTTTCTGGGCTTAATTATCTCAGTCACTAAGGTACAGAACTCCCTGAGGTTTGCACATTCATGTAGAGGTGAGACAGCTCCTAGAGCTGTGTGGTTTATGTTGATTAAGGCATTCTTTGAAACATCTAAGGATAGTTGGATTTCTTGTCAATAGGCAAAGTGAATCTTGACCTTAAAAAAATGTCTGTATCCTAGAAATGTTTGTGCTGCCTGATACTGCTTTTGACTTTCAGTCAGGTTCAGGCTCTGCTTTGTGTTTCCATGTGCTTGTAAAGACAAAGGTGGTCCATGCCCACGCTGGGAAAGGAGGCCACACTCCTCACCTGCTCTGCAGGTGGAGGAGGCTGCACGTTCACAGTGCTCCAATTCACATTTCTCTTTCTGCACTATGAACAGGAAATACTGAAATCATGGTGTGCTCCTAGGGGCTGCAGGCTTTTATCCTTTGGCTGCCTGAGTGGGGTTGCTAACAAAGCAATAGTTAACACCCCAAGTTTAAAAAGTTTTGAAAATACTGACTGGATTAGAATATGCATTAGGATATCAATTAAAGTTGGCTCATTGGCATATGACTTAAGTGATTTAGAGGAGCAATTTCACATACCCTCAACAATTGCTGTTAACCTCTAAGATTCTAAAATGTTGAATCAAATTCAATTAAACCCTGCATTTTACAATATTCTGTAGAGCAGTCATTATGGAATCCAAGCACAGGCTTTTCAGACTCAAGAGCAGCAGCATCAAATGGCATTGAATAAATTCAGTCTTAGAAGGAAATGTTGTAGTTTTTGATTTATAACCATTGCTTCCTGCATGCCTGTTTTTCCAATGCTAAATTTCAGGCTGTACCCCAAAAATCATTCCTCACAGCTTATTAGACCTTAAAGCACCAGAGCCCAAATTGATCTTCAAGGAGCAGATCAGAGGTTACACGGCGTGATCTACAGCTTCCCGTGCTGCTGGCAGGGGAGAGCCAGGCCCAGGATTTAATTGGGCCATTAATTTTGGGCAGTGAGTGTTGTGTGAGTCGCTGATGTCCTGCTGTCCTGTCCCCAGGTGATGGAGCAGGTGTCCCCCAGCTGCTGGCGGCGGCGGCGCGCCTGCGGGACACGGCCGAGCTCTTCCAGTCGGACGAGATGCGCCCGGCCAACGACCCCGGGGAGAGAGCCCCTGTCAGGGTCAGGATGCTCAATGATGTCCTGCAGGGGCTGGAGAGAAGCTTCCTGCTCCAGCGGGCTCCTCCGGGGCTGTACAGGTACGGCACGTGTGTTCTGGTCCTGAGCTGGAATGGTGTTCACCACTGCTTGGTTTGCAGAACTGTCTTTGAAAAGAAAACCTCAAAAGCACCTGAAATTAAAGCTGTTTTTTCCCTATCACATCCTTCCTGCAGAAAACGTTAATTCATTACAGTGCAAGGGTCATTAGGATGCAGGGCTGTAGCATTTCTGTCATGACACAAGACGTACAGTGTGATGGCAGCCCAGGCGGCGGGGCAGAAACACATGTCAGGTGGAGCAGGAAACTTTCAGGAGAAGAGGAAAATATTTTGAAGTCTAATACTGCTTGACAAGCTCCACCTATATTTTATTTAAAACATTGTACAGTTCATTGAAGATTCAGAATTGTACAAGGTACTCTGTGGCATTATTTAACATATTTAATTATATAGCAGCGTTCTCAGATGCATTTCAGCGAGTTAAAGGCAGAACATTCCAGTTAATGAGGGGGCCTGAGCCACTCACTGTTGATAACATCCTGTCTCTGCTTGCAATTGTGCTCTGGTATGGATTCAACTGCACTACCCAGGCTGGTTTTAAGATGTAGTCATCCCATCTTTTACTTTCTAAGAAGTCTGCAGATCTCTGTCTCTCACCAGAACCAACCAAAGCAGAAAAACTTTGATTTCAGCTGGTGGGAAAAATTATCCAATGTCTCAGACACGTGAATGTGTAAAGTGGACATCAGCAGACACGTGGTAGAGGTGGGGAAGGAAGGCAGAAAGCTCCAGCCACAGGAGGGATTATTTCATTGATTAACAATGGTATAAAACAAATGCAGTCATCTTGTAACAAAAGCAAAGGGGAAAAGAAAGCAAGGTAGTTATGGGTAACTCAAAAATGTCAGTGAATAAAAGCCCTACAGCTGTAATAAAGAAAATAGAATAATTACATTTGGGGAGGGGCTAATTTACTTCCTTCCTGCTGTGAATGGATTTATAACATAAAGAAATAAGCCAAAATAGGATTAGATCAAGTCTAATATTCCCGGTTTAGCAGTGCTGTCTGTCTTGTCTGTACTGGTATGGTGTTGCAAAGGAGCCATAAAACTGTTTAATAATAATGTAATATGTATGTGATGCATTGCAACAGCAACATTCAACATTGTTGAATCTGGCCCCCTTCTTTTTTTGTAAAAATCAGTTATATCAAAACTTAAGATTATAAGGAGAGGGTTTTTGAGGTCTTCTAATATTTCAATTCTTGCAGTGCTTGCATTATTGTTTATTTGCCAAAAGGTAATTACTAGGAATGCATACATAATGTAACAAATTTTTCACTGCTCTCCACAGTATTTAGTCCAGAGCAAAAGTGCTTTCACACTGGCCAAGTAGACACTGTGGAAGTGAAAATGTTTTACTTGTTGCCCTCCAATTTAATTAAATTTGATACAAGATTTAACAGTACAAGATTTCAAAGTCCAGGAGAAAACATTGCCTTTGACTTCACTCTGAATAATTTTACCTGACATCATCTGGAATATACAACAGTAAAGGACACCTTGTGTATAATCATTTAGATGTTCATTTAAAAAGAATGCAACCTTTGTATGGTGCCAAGGTGTGTAATTGTTACCTTTAATGGTAAATCCACACAGATAAACAGAATCAAGGACACTGTTAGATTGCTGATGTCCTTTGCTGCCATTTAAAATCTGAAGTACGTTTGTTTAATTAAAAAATACAAAGCACTTACATGTTTTTTAGATTATTTTTAATTTTTTAGGGATTGAAAATCCTTCTATTAGTTGATGAAGTTAGGTGGATGTGTTTTGTATTCTGAAGCTATGATTGTGTTCCAAGAACACTAGAAATACTTGAAAAACCTGACGCACTTTTTTTTTTGCTTGTAAAACTTTAAGCTTATTCTTTTTGTCATTTGGTAAAGAAAACAAACAAAAAAAAATCAGTCTCACAGCCAGGACCTTGTATGCCATGTTTCATCCCAGCCAGAAGATTGATAGGCAAGTTATAAAGCCCTGAAATAGTGGTTTATAATGGAAATGCTGGCAGCCCTTTAACTACAGCAGCACAAGCAGTACAGCAATAAATACTGTGCTTCATCTGTAAACAGAAATTTAGGATGCAGTTTGCAGCCTTGACCTTCAGGCTCCAACTGTGTTTAGATCATTAAGATTCCATAAATACTGTAATTTACAGCCTTCTGAAGGAAGAATTTGTGTGCACAGTAAAGGACGTATTCTTCATGAAAAAATGATTGCTTCCTGTATACCCATTTGGACTCATATTCTCAACCTCAATCAAAGCACTTGACAAATTTGCTGAAGTTTTAGGCATCATTTTTAGCCTTGTGTTTGTCCTAATTCACAGCTCTCTGGTTCTATACTATATTTTCTGTCCTAGAACTTGAATTAAAAATAAAGGTGGATTTTTTTCTTTATTGCAGGAGTGTTGCAACCTTCCCGTGCCTCTCCACTTCAGGGGAACTGATACATCTTTTATATAAATCATTTCTTTTCTACTTTGCACACACATTCTTATAGCTATAGTCTCTTACTGTATATAGGTACTTAAAAAAAAAAATAAATGCCTCATTCCAAGCAAGGTCATAGAGCAATATTTGGGCATAATTGATACATTATGCACCTGTAATGAAAGCTAATATAATCAAACTTACAAGCAGAATTCAAATTACTTTTTAGTAAGTTTTAGATTAGATTTTTTTTAGATTTTTTTAGCAATTGGATTAGGATATTTGACTAAATTTAAGTAATCATGATTGACATTGGCAGGTTGTTCAATACAGTAAATGCTGTAGTTTTGATGCTCATCTCTCTGTCCTGAACTTCCTGACATTGAACTGCAAATTTGACAACAGCACATGTTCCCCATGATCTCAATTTCCAACTGAGCTGGAAATACACAAGTACAGCTTTAATCAGGGTATTTTAGTCTTATCCAGAAATTTAGGCAGAATGAAAAATAATAGGTTGAGGAATATCCTGCTTTGCAAAAGTCACCCTGGGACTTGATTTGGGGTTAGGAGAAAATTGCTGAGTTTTATTATACCTGAAATATTTCTTTGATTCCCAGTGGTAACCTTGGGTAGATTTTCTATTTCCAGAACAAATACCTAGGAATAAAATGGGATTGCTGTTGGTGTTTTTCATTTATCTCTCTTTGTTTCTCATAGCATAATCACAATACTGATAATTATTTGGATTTATAATTTGTCGTTATTTTTATGGAATTATCAGTAGAAATCCATTTGTTTCTCACCTTTAGCCATTTCTTGCTTTCCACTCCTGCAATATATACTTGTGTGGAACATTTCTGTGTGTTTTCTGATAAATCCTGGGTTCAGCTCTTGTGTTTGCCTAGGCTCAGTGAGGGGTTCTCCCTGTTCCTTGTGTATTTTTTTGTATTTCTTGTGTTTGCTGATCCATCTGTCAGGTCTGTGTGTGTGCACTCCTCAGGTGCTCACAGAGAGCCTCTCTCTGTGTTGAAAGGCAGAGCTCTTCAGTGCACAATAATATTGAAAAAAAAGAGATAATAAAGCAAAGTTCATGGAGTATCAGGGGTGGCACACTCGGTGCAGGGAGATCTGCAGTCTCAGAGAAAGTGTCATTTTTTCAGGTCCAGGTCTAATTTTCAGATATGTGTGCTGTTGATACCAGATGGATACACTAGTAAGTGTGCAGGGTTTCCTAGAATCCCCTGGGATGCTCACCCAAAATTTTCAAACCCAAAAGAGTCATTAAAATCACAATTTGTGTCTTCAGTATGTAAAATTAAAGCCAAAAAGAGGGTGTACAAGGCTGTCATTGCTGCTCCAGTTGGTTGCATTTTTTTCTTAATGGACCCTTGCCTAAGGATCAGTTATGTCCTGACTGACAGTTCTTTATACAGTTTTATAAAAAAATCAATGTCAACTTGTGTAAAATCTTTCCTTTAAAAGTTTTATCTTAGCTTGCCAAGTTTATCCTGTCCATTAAGGCTGTATGCATCTGCCACCACTATTTATGGGATTGTTACGGGGATGATTGTGCTTTGTCTAATAGATGTAATTGAGTGAATTGAGTAGTAAGTAGGTGAAAAGCAAGGATTTTGAAAGCAATCTGTGTCTTCAGCAAAGACCTCCAGCGGTTTTTATTGCTCATTTGTACCAGTTAAACTTCTTCATTTTGCTTCTTTTCATCACGGATATCCAAGTGTGACATTAACACTTCGTTGGGCTAAAGAATTACAACAAATGGCTACATTTTAATGCACTGAACAAAATACAGGCAGTAAGCAAAGATAAATTGTGCACCCTGAGTCTGACATAATTAAATGAAAGAACAATCAAAAAGTGTTTTTAATACCATTCAAAAAAAGCAACTTGCTGCTGAACTCGTGCCACTCAAGTGTGTGTGTTGTTCAGCAGAATAAATATTTTCTTTTCAGATTGAGATTTGTTATGTACATTCCTGACATGTGTATTCAGTGTGTATATTCTACAGGGTTTATTTCTGCTTTGCTGGTAAACTGCAGCAGATTCTCAGGTTTCAAAACACACATGCCCTGGGAGCCTTGTTTCTAGAGATATGTTTAGTAGGAGAATTAAAGACTTTATTATATCTCCATGTGTAAACAGGCTGCTCATTGGGTTTACAGAGGACAAGCATTAAAGATGCAAATATCCTGCTAATCTTAAACAGTAACGTGGGTAAACATGGAGTGCAATGTCACCTGCAAAATAGAACAAGAAAAAACAAAACAAAACAAAAAACCAAAAAAAAAAAAAAAAAAAAACACACACCAAAAAAAACCCAACAAAAAACCCAAAAAAAAAGCCCACCAAAAAACCCCAGCCCAGAGTTTCTACCAAAGACAGTAGCTCTGTCTCAGTGTATAAACTCTGGAGATTTGTTTTTCATTTTGAATTCTTCATCTATGACTTGAAGCAGAAAACATTCCTGTCTCCTTTGTATAATATTTGAGATGTTTTTTGACCGACCTGAACCAAATGCTTGGAGTATTTTTATTCTTCTGCCTTGTATTATGTGGAGCAGATGATCCTTAGTGGGGGAAATACTGAAATAATTCATGTTTCACTGGCAGCAGTAGATAATGCTCTGTCTCTATTATCTGCCATGTGCAATTTGTAAATACAATGCTAGAATTATGTTGGGGGAGAAGGAAAGAATTGTGTGCTTGTTGTAGAGCAGGGTACCTCAGATTTTGCCATTCAGCCAGAATAAATGAATTTTTGTCTTCTGACACAGCAGTGATTTCCTGCCTGATTTTTGACCCCTGTATTTTGCATCTTTCAAAACTTGAAACTCCTTTTCTTGTATGACTTTTTTCACAGCTTGTAAATGGAGTTATGAACAGTGGCATTACTTCTTTCCCTGTCCAGTCCTGCTTTGGTGTTTCTCAGTTCTGCAGTTCTTCAGCTCCCTTCTCTCTGATAAGCATTTATCCAAATGGATTTTTTTACACCCAAAATGCCTCCCCATTTTCTTCTGCCTCATTCCTCTGAACTTTACAGTGTTTGAGCAGTGTGATTGTGGTTTTTGCAGTTGTAAGTATGGAGTTTATCCCAGCACACACCAGCAGCATTGACTAGGCTGATAATGCTCTTACAAATTCCTGCTATGGTTATTATTTTTCTCATCACTGACAACAGTGCTGAGTTATGCCCTTTCTTAATCCTGAGGAGATGCCATAAAGTGAGTGATAGTCACACTCAAAACACCTGATCCATCTGAGAGGCAATTGAGATGTTTTTTTCCTTTGGAATCACCAATACATGTAATGGCCACGAATTAATGACTGTATTTGTTGTCTTGTAAATTTTTACTGTTTAAAGAGCATTTGCTGCATAAATACTACTGAATTAGCCATCTGCAGAGCTGTAATTATGGCAGACTTTAAAGCTTATTTAAACAGGGAACGTGAAAATCTTTTCATTACACCTGCAAAAGCAGAAAACCTCTGTAATCAGGGATTATGTCATAGCTTGAGAACAGATCTCTCACCTCCCTGATATGAAGGGAAACCTGCTTTTACATATATTTTATTTTTCCTCTGTGTTCTTCTCATGAATTTTCTTCCATCTTTATAATTAGGCTGATTTGTATACTTGCAGAGTTCTCTCTGTACAATACATCAGACCCATTATGTTGGTGATCCAGTAAATATTAGTATAATATTTTAATTTAAGCCAGCATTAGTTGTCCTGAAGACAAGACTGTGTCCAGGAAATAATATTCCTCATGCTTCCCATGAATGTGCATGGTCTTGGCCTTGCAAAAAAAAAAAAAAAAAAAAATATTTGTAAAATGACAAAATGACATTTATTTTCGTATGTGTCCTTACTGGGTGTTTTAGCCCTTTTCACAGCAGTTGTTGTGCTGACTGTAAAAGCCCTGTCACAGCTGTTGTGTGAGCTCAGAGCTCTCATTCCAACCTCCAAGTCCTGTGGTTAGGATGCAGCTCCACTCCCTGTCCCTTGCTGGCAGATCTTGCTTGGTCTGCACTTATGGTGCTAAATAGGGCAAGAATATTTAGTTCCAGAAAAAGAAATAATCTGCTGTGATCTCAGGAAGCTATACAAAGTATTAGATTCTGAATCATTTATTAAATGTGAGAGAAACTTAATATTTTATACATTATTTTATCTGTTATAAACAGTAGGACTGGTAACATTTTTTAGATGCAGGAAATATATAAATCCACATTTTTGATCATGACAGATAGGAACTACTCATGTATACTTGAAATATTAGCCAAGAACATTTCTTGAATGTAGTACAAAAATAAATGGAATTCCTTGGGATCATAGTTAAATATGCAATATTCCCCCACTAACATATTACCCAGGCAATAGAGCTCAGAAATGTGTTGATGAGGTCATTAACAGGAAAATTACCTTAACTGGGACTTAAAGGAAGTGTTAATTTTGTGTGTGTACCTGCCCCTGAAGGTAATAATGATATAACTTCAGGCATCTCTGTAAAGATGGATTATGTGTTATGACATAATCTTACCCCTCGTTAACTCCTGTGATAATGACCTGTGGTAATGGGCTCACCTGACCTGGCACAGGGGTATTTGGGGTGACAAATCCAGCCAGGATCAGAGCTGGAGATCAAGGTCAAGCCAGTTTCCTGCACTAAGCCCTGGACACTGCGTGCTGCTTTCCCCAGGAGTGGGATTCCTCCTTAGGAAGAGGATGTTTCACATGATGTTTAAATAAAAAGCCCTATGAAGCCATCAGAACATCAGCTGTGAGCCATTTGGAAATAATTTTATTAATTCACTTCCCTCAAGTTCTTCATAATAGTAGCACATCTGCTTTGAGTTCCAGTGTTTCAGACTGAGACATCCTTAAAAGACAGATAGTTTCCTCCAAATTATTCACACAGGCATATGTTTCTTTCACTTGAAAAGCAAGTGTAGCATAAATCATTCAAAGAACAACATGCTTACATTTGTTACCAACAGCTACATTATTTGAAATTTAACAAAGAATATTTCATACCACTTGCTGCCAGTAAATAACATTTTAAAATACAGTTATATCAATTTTGTTGAATGCATCATCACTCTTTTAAGTATAAATGTAAGTCCTTGTTCTGAGGCACCACAGAAAATATACAGGTGGATTTTCAAGGAATTTTTACATCTCCATAGGGTGTACATCATTTTCTCATCAGCTGCATACAGGGTTTGGAAGCTCTGTGGCAGATTCTGATACTGGATGCTGTGGCTTCACAAATTTCTACAGAAAGTTGCTTAATTAATTTGTGTAAAACCTTAGAGAAAATAATGCCTAATTAGAGCAGTGCTCTTTAGTGGTGATAAATAGTAAATTGCAACTTCTGAAGAACAAATGCATCCTATTTGTATGTTTTTATTTCACTTCTGTTAAGTCATTCTGTACAGTTGAAGCTGCAGATTGGATTCTCCTTACCTACTGATCTTGTTTTCTTCAAAGCAAGAAAGAAATCAACTCCTAAACTCAGCAAATTTTCACCAGGAAAAAACATGATTGAGTGCATGGTAATGCTGATGTTCAGCACTGGCAAATAGATCCTTCATTGCAGCCTGATTTTACTCAAGCTCAGTCTTTAAGCTGTATCAGGAGATATCAGTTTCTAACAGTATCAGGAGAAAGGGAGATTCAGAAAATCTTTGTTCTGGTGTGCTGTTTTTGTTTTTTTTCCATGGAGAGTACAAGAAATAACAATTCAGGGAATTATAAAATTGAATTTGTGAGGATGCTGAAATCATAGCACATTGTGTTATAACTGGAATAGACAGAGGCTGCCCTCAGCATTTATCTCTAAACAATTTTACTGTGATTCCACAGAGGAAACCTGCACTCATTTTCACGTGGGACAGTAGACTTACCATCATGTCCTAATGATTTAATAATTACTTTTCAAAATCTCAAATGTGGGCTGTTAGATAGGAGTCTGTTTGTAAGTGCCTGAATAATTCATCTTGTGTTGTACACTACCTACAGACAAAATTTTCTTGTAAGCTAAAAAAATCGTTTTTCGTGACAAGAATAATGAGGTAATCCAGTTTCATCTTGTACTGGCCAGTTGCTCTAATACTGGAGTTGTGTTAAAGTCAATATATTTCTAGTGGGGTCTGTCATTCAAGAATTTGTCAAATTCCTTCTGTTCTGGTGGGTGTGGCAGTACCTCCCTATTTGTGGTTATGTAGAACAGGATTTGAGGGCATTATTTTGCTCAGGAATTCTTGTGTTCCTGGGCCTGCCAAGGACTTTAAAAAGTTATAGAAGAGGCTCTGTCGATAGTTTCTTCACTTTGCTAAGCTGTTTGTTTCATTTGTAGCCCTTTTATCTCTTTCAGTGGCACTGCCTGAAGTTATTAATTGGGTTTCCTTGCTCAGTGTTGCACTTCTCAGGTCACTGGGATGTGTCACAGGAACAAGCCCATTAGGATGAATGATGTGTGTTGTAATTTCATCACTGTCATCAGTAATGCATTGCAGTTTTCTGGTTAGGAGTGTCTTTTTGTTTTGTGGGGGTCAGGCTGACTGTGTGAATTATATTTATAAGGTAAAATAGTTAAAGATGAAGGTTGATACTTAAGCAATTAGACCAGAGGCTGGAATTGTTGTTTTAAGGATGTAGGCTACAAAACCAATTTGTGTTAAGGAATGTTTAAGTAATTGAATTTCACAGTGTAAATTAAAGTCCCTTGCTATCATTCTGCATGTTGTGGGCACATGGTGATACCTTGTGTCAGTGAAATGTCTGGGGTTTATTTTTCAGTCCCTGTGTAATCTTTAATGAAAACACTTCCCTGACTTGTAAAGGCTTGGAAGTAATAAACTGAACTGACCGTTTTTTTCATTTGATGAAGCTTCAACAGAGATAAAAAGTAAACTTGTATAAATTGACTCCTCATGAACATGCATAAGGAGAGAAATCATTTTATTCAACAAAGGCATGGCTTGGCTTGCCAAGCAAAGATAAGTAATTGGAAAATACAAGATCCCAGTGAGAACTCCTAGCAGAAAACTTGAAAAAAACAGGTGCTGTATTATGTTACTTACTATTATTTGCATACATAAAAGTATAAATGAGGTTCTGTCATACTATATAATCAGCTATTCTGAAGTCATCTTCTTATTTCAGAAGTTAAGATATTATTTTAAAATTTTGCTTTCTTGTTAAGATTCTGAATGCTCGTATGTGTGCTTTGGAATCTAGTACTGGTGCACTCAAGACCCTCACAAAGATTTAAGTTTGTCAAGGTGCATCAACCTGAAACTTAGGCTAGACTTAGGGTTAGCTTAGGCTTTAGCGATCCTTCAGTGAGAGATTAGTGTTTTTGAGGTCAGGGTATCCCTTACCTTCAAATCTGTAATCAAAGAGAACTGTGGGGAAATAAAAGATAATGTATCTTGTAACCCTTTACTCTTCCAGTTTAGACTGCTTGTCTCATTCATCAAACAACTAAGCTCTCATCAGACACTAATTTACCCTCCATTCAGGTGGAGTGGACTAGCAATTCTTGTTTTTACTTGGATCATGTGCCTGTGTATTTACTGTGGAATCACCAGTGGTTCCAAAATAACAGCAGTAAATTTAAACTGTATTAACACCCTTATTAGGGTCAGGGTAAGCCATCATTTTTAGCCTGTGTGCCCTGTTTAAAGCTCATTTTGTGGTGGGACATGAGGTCTGCTCCCACCCACCCCTCCACTGTCTCAGCATTCCCAGGTGTCCCAATGTTCAGACCACCCTCTCTTCAGAGTCATTTCTGGCAGTCTGTCAGTGCTGCTCTGCTGATGGCTGGTTTCTTACATTGTTTTTATAAGTTTACCTAAAGGAACGGAGGGATCCTAACACAGACCAGGGCACCAGTGTTGTAGGTGTTTGGAGTAGAATTCCAGCTCAGTCAAACTCTCCCAGCCACCAGCATCCAGATCTCTCCTGAGGGTAGAAAGAAATGTGATTATTTCCAGCACTGGCCTTGCTGTTGGAGGTGTTTGAGGGGCTGTGAGCAGGTTTCCTTCTCCCTGTGAACTACAGGAACTATAGAGGAGAGTTCTTCAAAAGCCTGTCTCTGCTTGCACTGATCTCAGCAGGAGTCCCTGAACTGAGGCAGCAAAATCAACCCCTGCTTTGAAAAATGCAGTATTTCCCATAGCACAGCCTATCCTTAAAACCCAACCAAGAATTTATCTGGTTCTCAGCATACACAGTTTCCATTTCCAGTGTCACAGACACTGCTTTGGGACAGTCCATGAGATAAGTTATCTGTGAGTGTGAGCTGCACCATGGTCAGGGAAGAAAACTGAGGAATTTATTGCCACATCTGCCTGTTCCTGCCCTCCTGATGGGGCTTTCTGTCCCCTCTGAGCTGTTCTTGCCCTACTTCTAACCTGTTTCTGTCTAAATGCTCTGTGTCAGTGATGACCCATTGTTCAGGCTGTCTCTGCTGCAGTGTGGGGTTTAAACCCTTTCCCTCCTCTGTTTAGATCCCCAGAGCATTGCAGACCCCTTGACCTGTCTGGGTGTGTCAGGGGATGAAAAACTCATCATTCCTTCTGCACACTGCTGGGTTTGGATGTATACCCAATATTGGGGGGTAAAAAACAGACTGAAAAATTGCTTTATGAGGATGGGAGTTATTTCATATCTTTGGAAAAAAAAAAAGACCTTTCATTCAAAACATTTTTAAAACTGAAAAACATGGCAAAAGGCTGTGGGTGTTCTGTGGTGTCATTTATTGGGCTACTTTGTTACCTTTCCCCCAGGCAGAGTTGCAATTAGGTGATTCGGGGAATGATAAAATGCACTTTTGTGTTCATCTGTCTTCTGTAAATAAACTTGGCAGTTTTATTACTAATTTGGAGTTGCCATTTGGCCTGTTCTGTCATGCCATCAGGTTTCTAACAAAGTGGGTGAGTTGTCCTTTTCCTTGCTGGGTTCTCCATGCAGCAGCTTCTCCCCTGCCCTGAACACCTGTCCTGTATTTAAGGATGGGGTCCTGCACCAAATCACTGCAGCTTTCCTGTTTCAAATTTCATTCACTTCTGTTTGCAATCAAAGGAGCTCCTGGGTGGAGATTTATTATATTTACGTGCTCTTCTAATTAGTATAATGATTACACCTGTTTTTGGATGAGATTTATAGCCTGCTTCAAAGAGTCCCATTAAAATCACTGACTAGCTTTGAATTCTGAGCCTTCCACGCCTCATACAGATAACATTTCCAAGGGATCACACAATGCTCTTGCATCTGTTTTTCTACAAACCATTAACAGTTTTTGCAGATATTACTGGAAAACACAGATTTTGTTTCACACAGGTTTAGGTGTGTGTGTGCTGTTTCTTTCCCCTAGTATAGGACATTAAAGATGGGTTACTGTTGTTCTGAAACCACAAAGGATTATTGATGAAATAAAGTCTCTGCTGAAGGCAAGGAGAGTTTTACCACTGCCTTCAATGCAGCTGGAATTTCACCTCTGAAGTGTGAGATAAATAATGTGAGCAGATAGGAAAAACAAAAAGAAAACCAAACCTGTGCTGAGGGTTCACAGCAGTAACCAAACTCTTTTTAGAGGGCAATAAATGGAATTCATCTGAGACACAACATCCTTCATGAGGGGTGTGATAGGTCTAGGCTGATGCTTTTGAATAAAAACTTGAATGGTCAAAGAGGAATGTGAGATTTCTTTGATGGATTTAGTAACTGCTCCAATGTAAGTACATGTAGTTCAGTGACTAGATTCAGTTTATAGAGGCATAATAAAAACACATTTGTCTCTCAATCTGCCATGGGTCAGCTTTACTGTGCATAATATGTATCATCTGTAAGCTGTGGCTGATACTTGCAGGGTTTCCTGATGGCATCTGATGGATGGTTTTTGAGTAAAAATTTTACCAATTTCTCCATTGCTGTCTTTCAGAAATATTCTTTACAGACTGGATGACAGGAGCAGCCAGTTTTCAGTACTGCTGGAGGCACTGGAGCACTGCAAACTGCATCAGTCAAATGAGACCGTTCAAGCAGCCTTGTCAGAGGTGCTGAACAGCATCAATTCAGCTCAGGTTTACTTCAAAGCAGGACTAGATGTGTTTGAGACTACCTTAGCTGGAAAGAAATGAGAGGATTCTCTGCATTCTGAGACATTTGTTTACAACTGGCTAAACAAAAGTTGGACTTGGACCAGAATTGCTCTGAGGATCAAACCTCGCTCAGCCTTCCCTTCAGCTGGCGCTTAAAGGTACTGGAACACGTGGGTTCAGAAATGTAAAACAGTATTTTGCACTCTTCACATTGTATCTCAGATGTCTGTTCCTGAATGTATGAAACCTAAAGAGAGGAATAACACTTCAGAGATGATTTTTGGAAGGACACCTGCTGTATTTTTGTATGTAAAACACGTTTTTTTGACTGAGAGCTCCATCTTGCGAAGTACCGAGCCCTGGTTCTGAGACAGCCCAGATGTGCACCCAGGGGAGATTTCCTCTGTCAGAAAAATCTGACTCACGTTTCTTAATGTTTTCAGCAAGCTCATCTTCTTCCTTACTCTGTTCAGAGTAAGTAGGTGAAGGATGTGGTGTTTCCATGGGTATCCAGCACCGGAGTGGAAATGCACAGAACACCTCTATGGGTGCAATCCACCACCTTTACTCCTGTGGAACAATAAATACCTCAGTTCTGAGAATACAGATAAACTTTGATTCTTCCATTTCTGTATGAAAATAAAGAGCTGTTTTCTCTAATATTTCTTGGAGAGGAAATTTTTGTGATTATTTCAAATTATTTGAAAAGTGTGAACCGGTAATTACACTCGCACAAAAATGCTTTGAATGTTTATGCTGAATGAAAGAACTGCCTGGTCTTTATGAGCCTACAGGCCTTACAAATTTTCACCAAACATTCCCAGAACATCCCAGTTCAAGGTCTCTAGATTTCCAGAGAGCTGTAAATGGAAGCAAGACCTCCAGGTCTCCTGGGGAAGGGTTTGGGATTCCATCACTCTTTGCCACACCACCGCTGTTCCAGGCTGGGTCACTCCATCAGGCCTGGCATGTAGGACCTGGATCATTGCCAAAAAGCACAAGGAAAACACATTCATTCCTGCTGTAGAACCAGGAATCCAAGTGTGGAGGCACAAGCTGGTGAAGCATATTGCACAGCTGAAATGGAAATCTGTTTTTCCATTGGTAGAAGGCTCTAATCACACCATTGCCTCTTGGCCAAAGTAACCTGTGAGTGAAAGGATCAGGAGGTTCAGTGTCCTCTGAGGGGATGCTATACACATTTGAGAACTGCAGGTCTTAATAATATAAAGAGTTGAAATTGTTAATCCCTATTTTGGGTTTTGCAATCTCTAATGACTCTAGGTTTGGTGCCTAAATAATTAATTTTATATAGATACCTTAGAATTTAAGTATAATTTATTTGATGGAAATGTTAAATGCGTTGTTTGCCATGTAAACATTACAGCGACATTTCAGGTTGCAATAAAAATGAAAAAAGTGTCTTTATTAGTGTTTAAAAATAACCTTCAGGAAAATTTCTGAGTGCAGGATTTGGTGAAAAACTTTTTAAAGCAAAAGTGGATGATGATTCTTTTATGAATGTTGGCACCAGTTCTGTTTAGTGCAGAGAGAGTTTGACTTCTGGAGAGTAACATCATTTGTGATGTAGGTTCACCCCCTTGTTCATGTAGTTTTTATTATTGAAAGATTTAAGTGGTTGGAATATCCACATTTGAATTGTGTGTTTATTCTGAGGACTTGGGGCTGTACTTGAATTGTGTTTGTGGCAGGGACCAGTTTTCTAACAGTTCATTAAGTGGCACAATTTCTTTAGAATGCTGCCTCACTGTGGAGCTTCAGATGATATTACATGATAAATGGTCAGGTACCATTAGGAGAACAAAAAGAGATTATCACCTTCATTAACTCTACCATGTGAATTTAATAACTGCTTCCTCACCCTTAGAATGTTCCACCAAAACCACCTCTAATGCAACCAGAGTGTACTCAGCAAAATCAGTGAAATCTGGTGGGAGCAGCATCCCTCATGGATGATTTCTCAACCCTGTAATTCCAAAATAAAATATTTATCTTGTTTTCTCACTGATGTCCTGTAATCACTTCTAAAATAGCAGACTCCAAAGTGCTCCATTAGAAAAGCACTGCTGTTGTAAATGTCTGTCCATTTTAGAGACAATCAGATGTTCCTGTTGGTGAGATGAATCAGATGATTGTAGGCTTTTATTTCAATGTTCAGATCTTACATATAAGTGAGTGCTCAGTGATAATATTTGTACCATTATAGTTTGGAAAAAAATACACTTTTGAGCCATATCCTTCCACTGATTTTTAAATCCTACCTATTGACTTCAAGGAATTTATAGCAAAGGCCTAAGCACCCACTGTGCTTCTAACACAGAGTTTTTGCCCAACCAGCTGTGGAACATCAGCTAAGGGAAGGTGTTAGTAAATCATAGCAGATTTGACTTCATTCCTGTGTTGTACTGGAACAGAGTGCCCTTAAAGGCAGAAGTATGTTTGCAAATTGCCTGAATGATACTAAAAATGTTTTGGCTTTTCAGAAGCATCAATTGCCAGAGACAGTGTAACAAATGCATTGATTGCTATTTAATCTAGAGTCGTGCTCACAGTGACCAGGAAATCCCTGCAGCCTACAATGTTTGTGTGTTGAGACAGTTGATAATAAAAAGCCAATAAGGTTTTATTAGTATGTATTTTAAAGAGTCCATAAAAAAGCTAAAGTACAATCAAGTCAGATGAATAGAAAGTACATGGGAGCTGGATTTTGAATACCAACCTTAAAAAAGGCAGTGAATTGTTTTTATCATCCAGGAGAAATGGTACCTGTGCAAATATGCAAACACCCAAATGCCTTATGTCTTCAAAAGGCTGTGCAAACTTTAATTTATTTGCAGTGAGATGATACATCTACATCAACACAGATGTAAATAATTACATGAGAGAATCAGCAAACACTTTGCAGTGCCTCACCTTTTGGAAAGTATTTCAGCCTAGAGATGTGAGGGAGGCACTGCAGCTGACCTCAGTTCTTGCAACAGTAGGTGGGGAAAGGTTAAATCTCAGGAATTACAGAAGGAACCACTGGAGGTCATCTATTCAAGCAGGGTCAGCTGCAGACAGCCTCCCAGGAGGGGCTGTGTTCAGATTACTGTGAAAACCTTCCAGGGATGGGGATTCCTCAGCCTCTCTGGGCAATCTGTGCCAGTGCATGGTCACCCTCACAGGGAAAGTGTTTATTCCTTGTGGAAACAGCTCCTCCTAATTTCTCCCTCTGTTTCTGGGTTGTTAAATTATTGTAATTTGTTTAATTGCAAACATTCAAAAGGTAACCATAATTTCATTTATTGAAACCTCTCGGACACTATCTCTAGGATCTCACAGGTATAATATGTTGGGAAGTTTGCATGAGGAGATTTATCCTTCAAGCCATAAAGGTTTTTATTTTAAGTCATAGAAACTAATCTTTTGAGGTCTTTTGTGCAATCCATGATCCCCAGTCATGGGATTTCTCTATACTTTAGGAGGCTGATGGAAAACAAAAGATGCATTACCAAATGCAGGGAGGGAAATCACCCATCAGCACATGTGTGGCCATAAATGCATCTACTTTACCCAAACTTTGGGGGCTCACTGGGGCTTGTGTTGAGGGGAAAGGAAGGTGAGATGATTGCATGGCTCACTGTGGCTTCAAAAGCTGTTAGATGCCATAAAAATGTTTGGTCTGTGTTCTCCAAGGAGCAGTCCAGAGTTCCCTGGCAGGCCCTGTGCCAGGAGCTGTGTCTGTCACTCAGGGGTGGGCACCTCTGTGTCCCTGTCTCAGTAAACTTACTCAGTTTGGGAGATGTTCTTTCCTTTTGCCACGTTTTAGCCAGTCCCAGAAAAGTCAGTGATAGGAAACAAATCCCATTTCAAGATGCCTGGGACCTGAGTTTGGAGAATAGCCTTGTACAGCACTATTAGTGTCCAAAACAAAGGAAGGTGGTGTCTTTTGGAGCTCTGAATCTATGAAATTTGAGATAGGGTCTCCAGCAGCACAAGTAAATGTCTCAAATATGGAATGCAGATATATTTGTGGTCTATTACATGTTGTAATAGTGATAAAAATTACTTGGATACCAATGCAGTGATAGTTTTGGGTGGCTTTAACCATCTGGCTGTTTTTTCCCTCTAACACCATCTTCTCCAATCCATTCACCTTCTCTCACATCTTTTTACAATGTGATGGTTTTTCCCATCCCTCACCACCTTTTTCTCAGCCATTCCCACTGGTTTTCTGTCTCCATTTTACTTCCTTATTGCTTCCTAAGCTCCCCTTTAATTTGCCAACCACCAGGTTAATCCCCCTCTTTTCTCTCTCTGATCTCAGTCATGTCTTTTGTTCCCCATTCAGTTCTCAGCTCACCTCCCTGGAGTTTAAATTATTATTCCTGGTACAGCTGACCATAATAAAGAGCTCAAAGTGGTGGAAAAGTCCTGCTCAGATCCAAATGGATAAAGTGTAAGGAGACATCATCTGTTAAATTCAAAGTATTCACTTCTGAGTGCATGCAAGCAGCAGGTTTTCAGTCATAGCTTGACTGAATGGAAACAGATTTTTTCCATATCTTCTTTCTCTCTAATGTCTGGACCAGGAAATTCCCTCAAAAGTAGCAGTATAGAAAGGTGATAATCTTGAATGTTCTGAAATAAACTTCTGAAGTTTATTTGAATCCAATTCTGAGCTTGGATGAACAAGAAATTCTAGACAAAGAATCAGAATTGGTACTACAAAATCCAACAGGCAGTATCTAAGCATGGAATTTCTGTTTCCTTGCAGGATCCATCCAGCATTCTCCACATGTTGGCCACATGCCAAACCTGTGTGTGTAATTATGCTGTCCTGCAGTGTTTTACATTATTAAGGATGACAGGGACTAAAGCCACGTGCACAAACCTGTACTTGAACATGCACATTTGAGCCTAGGAAGTGCCTGAGAATAATGAATGCTCCTCCAGGAAGCAAAGGCTTGAAAAATATCTAAATTAGACTGCATGTTGACTAAAGCTGTGGTGCTGTTAAGCCTTTGGTTTTTTCCTAATTATAATCCCACTGCTGCTGGTTATTTCTACTATTGCTCATACACACTTGTCATAACTGGAGAAAATGTACACCTGCATGGATTTGCAAAACAGAAAATGTTGCTCCTCAGTCATACTGACCTTCCTGGACTGTTTTTTCCAACAGGGTTGACTTAACCATAATTACTTACCAGGGTACTATTCCACAGAAGCAAGGTCAGCAGAATTGGGCCACTATTCATGGAATTTCCCAAAAGATCTGGTATCAGAAGATCAATTAATTCTGATTAATTCTGTTTAGTCTATTTTCTTTAATCTCTCAACATAGATTATTACAAGCAAGAATTTTTTTTAATGGGTGGAATCTCTTAAGTAAGTCAATGTTAAGTAAGCCCAGAGGGCAGAATATGAATGTGTATGTACAAGTGATATAATCTAGAATTAACTTTATACCTGTTAAGAATGTTGGATTAATGCAGACATGCTTCACAGGTTGGAATTAATACAAGGGCTTAATTTAAGAAATTAAATCAGAATACAGGTGTGGAACTGCAGTTTTGCTGTGTAAATGTAGTGTATGCTTCCTCATCTGCCTAATCCATTCAGTTAAAAGAAATAGGGTTTTAGTTAAGATGCTCTGATTTATGTTCCTGCAAGCCTTTGAGAATGAAGTCTTGGTCTGTCTTTTTCTTTTAAATGTGTGCTGCTTTTTAATGTTCAAGGAATGATTCTCAAGTGTTCAGACAGTGTAACACCACCTTGTCTGATCACTCTTGGTTTATTTGATGGGATTGAGTGGAATTTCAAAGCATGGTCTTTGGAAGAAGGTCCTTTACTGACTGTTAGTGGATATGATATTATGTATTGGAGTGACTGCCTTTCCCATGCAGTCCTGCAGGAGTGCAGTGTGATGCTTTGAGGCACTAAATTCAGGAGAATTTTTATTTTTTCAGTCATTTTGCAGAGACCTGTTTATTTTCTCCCGTTTCAGGCTGTGCTCCCCTGCCCATGCTGGTGACAGCAGTGCAGGGCCAAGTGCTCTTAGCACAGGTACCCTCAATGGCATATTGAGGGTATGTCTTGAGTTCATTTCCAGTTTTTAATTAGTGTCCCTGGTAGCTCCACTTTGCTTTTGTGCAGCACAGTCCTGATACCAGTGTGAGTGACCCCAAGGAGAGGTGGATGGGTCTGACTTTTTGGTGAACTTGCTGCAGAAACTGCTGATGCCCCTATCCTTAACAAAAATAAATAAAATACTTGGCAAGGACTTCCCAAACCTTTGGTGTTTTCAGCCTGTACATTGAGGATTCTGAAATAGTTTTGCCTACTGCTTGGTTCATTTTTCACTGAGGATTCTGAAATAGTTTTGGATACTGCTTGGTTCTTTTTTTCATGCAGTCTCATTTCATGTTCTCAGCAGCTGAAACACCTTGTAGTGTATGAATCCACTAGAGGGGAAATAAGGAGATCCTTAGTATTTCGTACTCAGAGCAAATAAGATGAACACAAAGTCCCTGTGTTTTCCATTTGCAGTTTGCATGAGTTAATATGCAGCATGCTCTTATCACACATACTGAGATTTGCTGTTCTGAGACAAATAGAGGATGAATGTGATTCCCTATCCAGAGGAACTATATCCAATTCAGGGAATGTTTCACATCCAAGCATCTTAACTGCTTGCACACACTGTGAGCAAGAACAAGTCAACGTATTTGAAACAGATACTTTTGGGGGTTTTAGGAAGGAGTGGAAAATAATATTCTCCTGTGTTAGGGCAGATTTTAGCCTTGCATTCATACCCAGGGTGTGTTAATGTCCTGTGTGTCTCCATTGCTGTACCTGTGAGATTAAAGCTCAAGGGCTGTTAACAGTGCTGGTCTCAGTACAAACTGAGCATTTTTTAGGCAGTAGCACCTTGCAGAATTTACCTGCTCAGATGGAATATGCAGGCATTTCTGCCTTTTGTATGCAAAGGAGCAGCTGTCAAGTTGTCTTACCTTTCTCAAGCCTTGACACAGAATTTGAGAGGCCTGAGTGATGACTCTGTCATTCCATCTACTCTACATTTTCACGTCGTAAAATCACATTGCCAAAAATGGTAGCTAGTCAATGCAGAATATTAAGTAACTACTTTTTTTTTTTTTACCATGAAATACTATAAAATCGGTGCAGTGATTTCTGGAAACCAATAAATACCATGTTGTGTGGAAATGTGCAATGAAAGGTTGATTTTTATAACACTTTATAGAATGTTGAGTCTGAATAAAACGGCTTATTTGCAAAATTAGTTTACTTTGTATCAATCTGTATTTTTATAGCACAGTGCAATAAAAAAGAGAACGTTGGCCATTAATGTAAGTAGATTGTGCATACTTTGATTAAGAAGCACATTTTATTTGCTTGTGCTCTGAATGTGATTTTGGGAGTTTGTGAGAGTGTTTGTACAGAAGTCACTGTGGGCTGGAATTCAGCTAGAGGCATTTTATGAAAGCAGAGTGAGTTAGACAGTGTTTTTTCCATGGTTATATTGTTGCCAGAAATCAAACTGGAATATGTAGATGTGTATAATGTACATTGCACTGAATGGCTTGGAATTATATTAATTTGCTTTTTTTTGTTTGCTTTTCTTTCTTATTTATAAGTGGTTCTGCCAGTAAGCTGTAGCATGTGCCTCTCAAGCTGCTGATCCACTAATGGAGATCCCAGGGCATTGAACCATAATGGGAAAAAGGAAAAAGGCAAGAAAGGAAAAAAAAATAGCTAGACAGAAGCTGAGAAGCTGGGATGGGATAATTTACTGACAGGTAAACTTTGAATTATCCACAGTTTTAGATGCTGGTATATAGAAAGGCCAGAATGCAGGTAATTGGTCTTTCAGGTGGGAAGAAATTGTCCCTGTATTTTTTTGAGAACGTAGATTTTGAAAACTAGTCAGAGATTTTGGGTCAAATGCACAGTATTCAGGGTGAGACTCCTAAAATATATAAAGGAAAGCTACTGAGCAGCCTCATTGTTATCTGGAGAAGGAAACCAGTCCATTCTGAAAATCCTAATTATGTGTAATATTCAGATTACATGCAATTGAGATGTTCAGGCTTCTTCCAGTAGTTCAGAGGTCTAGAGAGGATAAGGTGGGTTTTAGCTCATGAAAATATAAATTCCATTTTTTGCTTATATTATATGAGAACTTGGAGGCTTTTGTGTGATTACAATGCACTTGAGAGGTGTAATGAAATAGTGCCATTGTAAAGGAATGTGTATTTCCAAATTTTATTTCCAATTTGTGTAGGGTTTTGGTTTTGAAACTGCTTTCCTGTTCACCGTATTGAAAGGAAAAATAAAAGGAATGCCTTGTTAATATGGCTACATAGTTTAACCTAATTTGATAAATTAACTCCCCATAAAGTGCAGTTCTGACTGGAATATCCCATGTAATGTTAAAGACTGATTTGTGAAAAATATTCCTTCAGGATATGTTTCTTTTAAGCCATGTACCTGTGCAATGAAAATAAAAGCCACCTGTATTTCAACAATTTTAGGTAAGTCCCTGATTTTCAATTCCTGCTGATAAATCTGTGGAAGTCAATACTAATGAAAAATGGCATTGAAACAAAATGTTTCCTGCCTGGGTACCAATATCTTCCTCTCTGGCTCCCTTTGAGAGATGGGACCATTATCCTCTCACCAAGGACCTATCTGAGCAGAATTTTTTAAAACAAATATATTTAACACCTAAGCATTCCAAGTAGTCAGGCTTGGTGTAGCACAGAGACTTTCCCAACAGAATGGAGAGTATTCTAAACAGAATATTCTAAACAGAATATTCTAAACAGAGAACAGAATATTCTAAACTTAAGTTTAAAAACTGGTCTGAGTCCAAGCTGCATGGACATGTGCAGGTTGTAATGTGAGAGGAGGTCACTGCCCTGTGGCTGTTAAGCCTCTGAGACGTGTGAATCAGAAATGAGCTGTTTTATTCCAGACTGGAACAGGGCATCCCAAGAAACAAGGACAAAGAGGAGAAGGTTGCCATCTGCATCTAGCACAAACAAGTTGACATTTCTAACAGTAATTCTGTGTTTTTCCTCTGAATAATCCCAGCCCTCAGTGCAGGAATTGGGGGTGGGTTTGTCTGCAGCTGGGGTGACAGGCAGGTGTTTGTCAGTGTGGGACTGTGATGAAAGATGGACAAATTACCTGAGTAAATTTCCACATATGCCATGTGTCAGTGCCTTTCCTAAAGTGAAAGATCACTGCTTTAACTGGAATGGAGATGCAGAACTGTGCTGGGAGGCCTTGATGTGCAGGTGCTGCTCGTACAGTGAGTGTGAAAAATTAGAAATACCCCCACGTATGAAGTTCACTTTTTCAAATTCTGGGAGGGTGACCCTCTAATGAGCACAGACTGAGTTCACTCTCAGGGCTGTGCCATTCATAAAGCACTTGTCATGCTCTCCTAGCACAACATAATCAGGGCCCTGTGAGTGAGCAATAGCCTTGTAGTCATAGCAAGGAAATTGATTACCCTGTATGTAAAATGACAACTTCATTATCATTCACTATTATAAAATAGCAGGGAATGTAGCAGTTGAAATGAAAAGGCATCTTTTAAAATAATCCTTTTTACAGTAAGAAAATCCAATACATAAATTGGTGGCATGTAACATTTTGATTAATTTATGAAGAATTTAACTTGATGTTCCGTGGCACACTTTGCTGATGCTTCATTCTTAGATTTAGTGGTAACAATTTGCAGTGTCTGGTTGCAACATCATGGGGTTTTTTTTAAACCAGCTTTGTACCTCCTAAGTGCATTTTTAGATTGCAGAATTCTGCCTCACTTACTTTGCTGGCCATCCAAGGAATTTGTTCTAGGCTGTGCAATTTGATGCAGCTTTGTGAACTGACTGCAAGTTCTTATTTCTGGTCACAATACAGTGCAAAATATTCGACAGCTGATTCATCTCTCATGGTTTTTGCTCTTATTTTCATGAGGCCTTCACCTTCTATATGCAATTACAAGCTGGTCAGGATAAGACAAACTCTCTTGTCAGAATAACTCCATTTACCCAACTGTTGTGTCATCTATCAGCATTTCTGAGAAAAAAGCTTTTTCAGAATAATTTGCTTCAGATTGCATGTGCTGCTGCCCAACACTTTATAACTGTATAATAAATGTAAATAAATAACTGGCCATGGTGGATAACTCACTAAGTGACAGGTGACATCACCAGGTGTGACCCTGGTGCTGGGTCCTTCCCAGTGCTGGCAGTGTTGGAATCAGTGATAATAATCAGTGATGGTAACTGAGAAGGGGAGTTAATTACACTGGGCAGGAGAAACCACAAACCATCAGATTTACAGAGCAAGAATGGGAACAGCAGCAGGTTGAGAGGGCTAATGGGACATTGTTTCCATCATAATATTTTAGTAATCTGTTTTAACAGCTTTTCTGCACCAGTTTTCTTTACAGAGTCATGGCCAGGCCTGGGCCAACACACTCCAGGGATTTCTAAGTTTGTAATTACTTTAATAAAATCTCCTAAGAGGGGCCATTGGCTTGTGCTGCAATGCAATCCTTTTGGAGAAGGTGTTTGTTGTTCCAATACTGTTAGGAATCCATAATGAGTAATCAATGTAATGAAGGCTAAGGCAGAAAGTTGTTCTGAACCCCTAAGTAAATTTATGAGGGAAAAGCTCACTCTTGTAAATTTTACATGAGAATAATTTGCAGTGTTGTGTGATGGCCCTGGGGCTCTCAGCTGGCCAGTGTCACAGCACCCTTACCTCCTAAAGAGCTTTTCTATTTTTCTCTGCTGTAGATAGTGGGACTGAGGCAAGGGGAGGTTGCTAAGAAAGGAAATGCAGGGATGCTTGGGGCTGCTGCATTCCAGCAGAGAGCTGTGACTGCTGGACTCCCTTTCTTATGCCTTTGTCAAAGACAGAGATGTTTTACCAAGACAGATTTCTCTAGTCAGAGAACAGTTATATACTGGAGGGTTTTTCATGGTTTTTTTGGTTTTTTTTTTTTCCAAGAGGATGTAAAAAGACTTAAGAATTTTCTCCCTGACCAATTGTATGACACTTTGGATAAATCTTTATATGCAATAATACTCAAGGACCTAAGTAATACATCATATTTGATCTGACCCGGCATAAATCATTTATTCATGATATATCATTCATAACTTGATTCATTGACTCATCTTTAGACAAGACAAGGTCAGTAGAAAAAAAATGATTAAGCTTTTTGCCTGCAGGAGGAAGAAGCTTAAACAACAAATTCATCTTCACATCTGACCTCATGAAACTTGACAGAGATCTTAAAAATAGAAGTAGACTTGAAAAGCCAAGTTTTACTCCCAATTACACTAGTTTAAAGTCACAGTCACTCCACTGACAACAGAGCAAATGGGAAAAGGCTCTACAAGTCAGCAGAATCACTCTGGAGTTTGTACCATCAGGGATGAATTTGACTCTGAAAGAGGCACTTGGACTTCTAAGGTTGAAAATCATGTGCCTGAATATTTTAATGGATCAAAGATAGTCACACTCTGTACCCAGTCATATCATTATAAATCTGGTAAGAGGATATGAAACTTCAGGCCAGTCAGACAAACCCCTGGCAGGCTGAAACACTCAGATTCCTTGATTTGCTGTTAATGCTTTTGCCTGTGCTACCTTTGGAATTTCATTTCAATGTACCTGCTCCTTCCTGAAGTGTCCTTGAGGGCAGCATCTGTAGGACAGGTCACTGTTTTGTTAAATAGCACAAAATGCAAGACTATTTCATTTCCAGCTGGGTATCCATGGTCCCAGCAGGTTCCAAAGCCTTTCCTGATGAAAGAGAACAAAATCTTCCTCATGTTCTGTTGCAGCCCTGGCAATGTTTTTTATGGAATAACAATTACAAGAGGAAATACTACCCCACTCCAGGTAAGGTAAAGCAGATCCTTCAAAGTAATTTAACTTTTTCCATGTGCCTAAGTGTCCTCAGGACACAGCATTATTCAAATAGGTGTCTATGCCTTTGTTCTTAAATTAAGCACACTAAAGCAATTTGTCAAAATTGATCTTGATTCCATTTGGTGGAGTTTTCAGCTTCTTTGCAGTTCTCAGAGTGATTGAGGGCCTCTATCCACGTGTCAGAGTGAAACACGTGTAGGTGCTGGTACAATGAAACCTTTGGAATTCTTCTCTTTGTTTTTAAGTAACAGAGATGGAAATGCTTAATTGTGAAAGTAGCTGAAATCAGCATTTTATACATCAATGAAACTGCATGCATATGCAAGCAAAAGACAATTATACTTTCAAAAATAAATAGATTTTAAGGCAGCTGGAAGGGGTTTGTTCACAGAGGGGTTTGGTGAGGCTTCCCTTTGGGTTTGGCTTTTTAGATTTCAGACAGTTTTATTACAGAGTAGCCCCCACATGTTATGGTTATGAGTGGGATCTGCAGGCTCCTTGAGCAGTGTGTTTTCCCCACATATCAGTCTAGAAATCTGTGCTAAATAACCTAGAGCTGTTTGCACATCTCCAGTGCTAAGCAGCCTTTAAAATGTCTCATTTCTTTGCTCTCTGATTGTGCTTCAGACAATAGCATAAATCAGAAATACATTAGCTCAAGGCATGTAGTGCTGTTTTCTTATATCACAGTTCTTAAAAAGAACATGAGCTGTATTTTCTTATAGGAACAAACATTTTAATCAATTCAATAGTTTTAAAGATAAATTCAGCCTGCTGAGTGATATAAGTACCACACACACAAAAAAAAATTACTGGGTTTCTGTTCCATTGAAATTATTCTGCCCTGCCCATGATTTCCTCTACACATACTGACCCTAAAGGAAGAGCAGGGCAGTGGCTCCCAGGACTAACACAATCATTTAACAGTTCCAGAAGAATGAGGGATAAGAGAGTAACACACTCATTTTTACCACAGCAGGACTCACTCTTGGGGAGAAAGCAGTTCCTGAAGCCTTGAGCCTCAGATTTGAATGCTGTGTGTCTTCCTGCATGATTGCCCCTTTGTATAAATCCTAAACTTATCCTGAATTCTGCTTTGTTTTGAGCAGGAGAGACAAATAAATTGCTGGAAGTTAGGCTGTTTGTTTCTCTGTGTGGTAATTTGTTGTGCATAGATTTCTGCTCTGGTGTCACTGAAATTCCTGCAGAAGATTCCTAAATGGTTCCAAGGGCGTTGTGGGCTGTTCCAGTGACACCTTCCCTTGTTTCTTTTCTCTTTCTCCCCCATTCAAATGAAGGGTTGCACTGATATTATTATCCAACTTGAATGAAATTCCTGATAAAACTCCATTGGGTTTGCCTGAATAAAACATTTCTGTAATATTGTCCAGTTAAACTTCACCATTATCTCATGATTACTTTCTCCAGCCTGAAGCCTTTCCTTGTGGTATCCCTTTCATCAGTGCCTGGGAATGTCTTGGTGAACCAAGGCTGTATTACCTGAGCAAATGTGTGTCTGCATTCCAGTTCATTCATATTTTATCCATGGCAGAATATTCCTTTTCTGCTCCCTTTCTTCCTTATAAAAATATTTCACTGACTAACTAAAATGAGTTAATTTGGGCTATTTTTCCACACTAGGATTTTAGACCAAAGCCCTGTTTGCTTAGAGCTGAAGACATTATGCTTCCTAAAAAATTACCCTTTAACTTGATACATTTTCTCTACCTGGGCATACGTAGCTACATATTTACTTTATCTTTTTATTAAAAAAAAAATTCTAAATTGAGCAGATGCCTGTGCTGATAACCCCAGCCCAGAGACGAATGATGGTTCAAATTCAGGTCTTTTCTATTGTATTTGACACACAGAGGAAATCAGTTTTACAGGTCAGTATTAAATTTATATAAACCCAGCACCAAACACATGAATTAATTGGTTTGTTAAAAAAAGAAAGAAAAAAGAAATTGTTATTGATTTCCTCTTCCATATTGCATCTTTTGAACGAGTAGAACCATGCTATAAAGATGGGAATATATCAATCACCATGTCTGGCTGTATTTCCCAATTGCTGTTAAGAACAAAAACTATTAATACTAAAACATGGTGCTCAACGAATAAGGTCAAATTCATTCTGCAGCTGTAGTGACAATATAATTAATGAGAGATCTGTATATAGCAAGAAAGGAGAATATTGACCCATTAATACACATTTAAAATCAAAGACAATTTATCTCCTGGCAATTCTAGCACGTGTTGAACGTTACAAGATTTTTTTTTCCCTCTAAATGAAGGACAGAAAAGCCATTTAAAAACTAAAAGTGGTGGAATCTATCAATGATACTTGAAAGTCTGAAACTTGTGCAGCATCATAGATCAAAGCAGAACAGGAAGAGCACGGGGGGATAATATCTGGAGCAGCTGGAAGGCTGCAAAGATCTGCTCAGGATTTCAGGCTGGGTAAGTGCTTTATCCTGTGCAGTAAGTATTATTTTTCCAATGTATGTACGGGGAAATTAAGCATTAATGCAACGCCCAGAGCTGTTCATGTGAATTCAAGAAAAAACCCTCCAAGATCTACAGTGCACTGTTGTATTCAGCAGAAATCTGCTTTTGTGCAGGAGCCAGGGTGGCCTGTGGAAGGCAAAGAAACTCTTGAAAGCAGCAGGGAGTGCCTGCTGTGTGCTGCCCTCAAAGGCAGAGCATCCACAAACCCACGGAGTTACTGAGGAAAAGAACAAACCAAAGTGGTACCAAACAATCCCAGCCCACTGTGGGGATGCTCACTGCTTTTGTGGTGTGGTTCTTCCATAGGAAATATTAATTTTTGCTGAGTTGAGGTTCCTCTGGCACACTCGCCATGGTTGGATTTCTCTGTCCTGCAGGTGAAATCATGAACTCCAACAATTGGTTTACTGTTTTGCTTGGCATAAATGTTTGGTTTGTACATCCCTTTATCCTAGTTGACTTGTAGCTCTTTCCACAAGTGGTAGAGAAATCCTTTCCTATACAATTTATGGATTATCTTCATTAATCACAGAACCCATTTCACATCCAGTCATTCCTTGAACATTTCCAGGGGTGCTGACTCCACCACCTCCCTCTGGTATGAAGGTATCACATTTTTCAATTTTTCTCCCAAAAGGTAATAAACTCATATCCATGATGTGGCTGTGCCAAATAAAATAGAGCAAAGTCTCCTGTGCCTACCTCAGAGTTTTTATCACATTGTTCCCTGTGGTAAGTTCAATAACACTAACAAAACCTCTGTCTGTTTTTAAGAATTGTTCTGTACAATCTCTAAGTGAAATAAATAACTAAATTTTTTTCATGCTGCAACAGCAAAAAGAATATCACATAACTAAAATATTTGTATTCTGCTAAAGCTATATTGCCACTGGTAGGGGAAGAATGTTTATAATTTTCTGACAATGTTTATTGAAATTATTTAGGGAATATATCAATGCTTTTTATTGTAAAGACATCACTCTCAAAGGTCTCTACATTCAGCATTTTCAAGAACTCTTCAGTCACCTGCAGGGGATCCAGTTGATAACAAATAAGGCATTTTTGTATTTCTTAATCCATGCTGTGAGTATATGCAGGTGAGAACTTTTTGCAATCCATAATCACAATAGAAGTAGAAACACTGGTAATTTGTTTTGGTCTATTTCACATAAAATGAAAGGGGAAATTAATAGCTTGGATTAGTTTCTCCATCATTTTGGATAAGTAATCAAAAGTTATAATTCTCTCTGTGCTTAATTTCATATTGAAATTTCTTTGTCACATTAAATATTTTCTGACCTCACAAGAACTGAGGTGTGAATGAATGTGAGTGGGAAATAAAACATCACCTGACTTGGGATGAGTTCAGCCATCCCAATTGTAAGGAAGAACTGGCTGATAATGCTTAATTGTAGTTGCTCCCCATGACAAATAAGTAGTTCAGATATAGTTCATACCAAGTTTTTAAGTTTTCCATGTCTTTTTGCCCATTAAAGTGATTAAAATGTATAAATGCAAGCTGTTGCTTGTTTATTGGTTGGGGCTTTAACTAGAATATTAATGTAGTATTAAATTTAATGTCAGATTAAAAATTAGAAACCAGTTTCTCTACTAGGTACCAGAGAAATCAGAACTTTAAGGTGAGAGAAGGAATAAAAGAAAACAGCTTTGTTTTGTTTGGGTTTTTTTGGGGTTGTTTCTATGCAATGTATCTAATTTAGCCAGCATCATCTGCTCTCTGGGTTAATCATTACAGAAAAATAGATAAGTACTGCAAAAATTATATATTTATATGTGAAGTATGATTTGTTTTAGGGAAAATCTATAATATGCTACAGCTCTGTCTGAAATGAACCAAGATTCATAACATACTGAATGCACTCTACTCAAAGCAGGTATAAATTCAAAATTAAATTTCCATTGTTTTTTGTGTGTTTAATGTTGCTTTTTTAATTTTGACCAACCTGCAATTAACAGCAAAATGCAGAGAAAATGTGAATTCCCATTAAACAAAACCCAATGCTCTTTCCAGGTTTGGTGCAGTCAGTGTAGTGATGATGAAACATATTTGCCATTATCCTTAAAAATTATTGTTCCTTGGTTTCCATCTTTCTGCTGGAACAGTGGCCTTGAAATGGATTCATTTTGTTCCCATGCATTAAATTTATTTTCAGCAAGTTTATTATATAGTGCTGACATTTCTGTTGGCAAAACACTTGTGTGACATTTTAAAGCCACATTGTTTTTTCCAAACTGAATAATGACCTATAAGATCTGCACCAAAATTCCAGATCCTTTCAATATTTGTGTTATTTCTAGGAAGAAGCAAAATTGAAAGCTTTTAAAAGATGGCTTTAATCTGGATTTCTCCTCCAGAAGTCTGGCTGAATTAAGTATTAAGTGGGTTTTGCCCAGTACATTGGAAAGAAATGGTGAGTTCTTGATATAAAGCTGTTAGAAAGGTGTGCTTAGTGCCACAGCCTGGTTAAGTGGCTGATGTCAAGATGGTGCAGGCAAAAGCACTTTGTTATGCCTCTGTCTAGGCATAATTTGAGTAAAAAAACGAGAATTTAAACTCTGCAAATTAAATGGAAATCAAGAATCTAAATTCTTTCCCTGGCTGTGAAAGTTCCTGACTAAACAAACAGAACAACTCAGTTTTCTAAAGGGGTCAAGTTAATCTCAGATTTAAAATATTATTTAGTTGCATGGATGAATACATAATCTTATGAGGGAAGATGGGTAAAGCAATATCTGTGTGAGAAACTAAGTCTAGTAATTAGCTTTCTTTCCATTTGGCAACAAATAGCTGTGCAGTAATATCAGAAGAACATTACTGAAACTAATTTTCAGTAATGTGACTCCTTGATATTACAAATGCATGAAACCCATTAAATAAAGTTAATTGAATTTTAAAAGGCCACTTACAGCTCACACATCAGGTAGTTTTCTGTACCACATCATCAGAAATATTTCTCTGTGAGCGAAAAGCAGAACAAAAACAGAACAACAAAATCAAAACAACTCCCTCTGTGTCCTAGACTGATTGTATTTTACTGCCAAATATCCTGCTCTCCATGGGCTGGCACTTCTTGTTGGAGAATTCTGTTCCTGACCCCAGGTACACAGTGAGGTGGATTTCATTAAAGTGTAGGAGAAAAGGATTCCCATGTCAAATCAGCAGATCTGGGGAAAAAAACAAAATCTGTGTAGTGTCAAGAAGAAATTAGAGAGGGATGAAACAAAACCTGATGAGAGAAAGTCAAATTATAACTTCATCCTGCAGATAGGTGTGAAGAAAGTCAATATTGTGCACTAGAGGAGTTGGTTAGTGAGGATTAGGAGCAGCCCTGGAGCTGCTGCTGTGCACAGGGGAAGAATTTAGCAGGAGTTTGTGCAGAACTGGGATTTACAGCAGAGCCACCCCTTGCACAGTGGAAATGAACACTGAAAAATCCAGTCTGAGCTCACCTGGCCAGTGGGATATTCATAAAGCCAGGAAATGCTCTGAGCTGGAAGGGATGCACAGGGATCATCCAAATCCAACTCCTGGGCTGTGGACAGCCCCAAGAACCCCACAATCTGCCCTGTGAGAAGATAGAAAACCTTTCTTTGCCCTAGGGAAAGGCCAGCTCATCTCTGGTGTCTTTATTATCAATTCTTCCCCAAGATCTGGCTCAGCTGTCAGTCTTGCCAATGCCCTTGGATTTCAGGAGCTGGGTCAGCTTTGTCACAAACCCACACAACCACAATTTAACCCCAAATGCTGCTTTTCTAAGGAAATCCTTTGGGAGCCACAAACCAGTTAAAGATGCAATCACTCTTGGGCTGCAAAGGAGATGAGAAAAATTAATAATCAAAGCTGCATAATGAGCAGAATGGCAGCTTATTTATGGAGGGTGCATTTTCATCTCCAGCAAGTGAGGAAGAAATGACTTCTGAGAATATAAATGAGGAAAATAAAATACCTCAAGATCTTTGGGAGGAAATTTTGACTTATCAGATAATGAGCTCGCTTTTAGTGATGAGAATGATAATGATTCCATTACTAATACTGATAACAATAACAATGGCTGTGCATAAGCTTAGCAACATCAAATGGTTTGCATCTGGTAAAAGAAGAAATTGTTAATATAAAAATAAGAAAGACATAAAAAGATTTTTTTTTGGAAGCAGTGTAGACACAAAGCCCAAAAGTAATAATAAATTATACGGAAAGAATACATAAAATTTGTTGTCATTGTTATTTGCAGAAACTGGAATTAAATTGTCAGGTTTAGGAAAGCTGAATTCAAGCCCATCCTACTCCCATCCTTGAGTGCCATGATAAAGTCAGATGGCCACAAAGATTATTAGATGGGCCAGGTTTCCATGGCCTCATCCCTTGGGGCTGTCTGGAGGGGGAAATAAAACAAGCAAACAAAAAGCCCCAAAACACAGACTAAAGACTTATTTCTTTAGAATTAAGAATTCTTTAGAATTAAGTGTTCTCAGTTTTCTATAGCTGAGGACTTTCTGCTTCTTGCAGATGATCCAGTGACAGATCTGCAGCCCTGTTAGATTGAAACTTGACCTACTTTCCCTTGATAGCAACAGAGCCTTCTCATAGGCACCAACAGGTATTGGAATGAACCCAAAATTATCAAGAAGATTGATAATGACTGAAGTAATTGGGTTAGTTGATTATCAAATATACAACTTAAACTGTCTCATAAATCACAAACTGCCAGATTGAGCCTCAAGGGAGGGTTCTACAGAGTCAACATGAGAAGTTATGTTGATACAGAGAATATTATCATCTGCTGACATTTACCTTCCATCCCTTTATCTAAAATCATGCCTCTATTAATTCATAATCTATGATAAGTGAAATGTACATCAGAGGGCTACTCTAGGTAATAAACCCTGCATTGCAATTTCCAGCCAAGGTAGTCAGAGCTGCAGTTTTAATGAAGTTCCACTTGGATCTCTGCAGGGAGGGAGTCAGTGATTCCAGTGGCCTTTAATGACACAACTCCCTCTGGGGATCAGAGAACCCCAACTCATGCCCTGCCTCTCACCAGCAGCATTCAGAGAAGAGAAGAATTGGGTTAAACACGGGCTAAAAAAAGTGTAAATTCCCTGGAATCTCCACCTCCTGCCCTCTGTCACCATGGCTGCAATAATGCCTTGCCCATTGTGTGAGTGCTGTGCTGCCTGTGGAGGGAATTTAGTCCTTGGTGAGCAGATTTGAGGCAAGTCAGGGCTGGCTGGTGAAATAACACGAGCATAGAACAATTTTTTAAAGTGAAAAAAGCTCAGCCAAACCACAAACCAGGTCAGGTTTTTTTCCTAATCTTTCTCCTCATTAGTTCATCCTGGCAGACTGAAAGCAAATTTCAAAAAAGAGACCAAGGCATGGCAGAAAAGTGGTATTTTCTCTGCACTGAGTGTTTTCAGCTGCTCTCAAGACATGCTTTGTGCCAATTGTACTTAATATTATACAGCTGTTCTAAGTGGTAGACTATTAAAAAACCCTCTGATTTCTCTTTGTTGTTGTTCCAAGATTTCCTGTCCTAAAGGAAATTGGTTTGGATGCAAATGTGGAAAAAGTAGTCTAACAGTTCAAAGGATTTTTTTCCAGAAAAGTAGTCACACTTCTCAGTAGAGTTTCCTGTGAGTGGAAATAAAACTCTTCCTTCTTTTAGTTAAAGTTTTGGATGAATTCATTGTCAGCTAGTGGGGGAAGGTTGGTCTGGCTTAAAAGGGCCCAAGGATCACCCACAGCCCTGTGCCTGAGAGCATCTCCAAGCATTCCTTGGACTCTGGCAGGCTTGGGGCTGTGACCACTTTCCTGAGGAGCCTGTTCAGTGCCCAAGCATCCTCTGGGTGAAAAACCTTTTCCTAAAATCCAGCCTAAACCTCCCCTGACACAACTTGGGGCCGTTCCCTCAGGTCCTGTCCCTGTCACCAGAGGCAGAGATCAGTGCCTGCCCCTCCTCTGCCCTGCTTGAGGAGGATGCAGACCCCAATGAGGGCTCCCCTCATCACAGGGAAGGTGAGGTGAAGAGTTTTTGGACCAGGATAAAGACAGGGAGATCACCTAACTATGATTGTCCCACACAAAACAGATTCAACTTGAGGAAAATTAATGCATTACCAATTAAAATAGAATTGGATAGTGAGAGACAATGATAAAAATTGGAACAACCCCTTCCTCTCACCCTTGTTTTGCAGACTCAGCTCCCACCTCCTCTGCTGCCTGTGGACACAGTGAGGAGTGGGGGCTGAACTCTCACTGGGGGCTCAGTGGCACCAGAGCTTTGAGAAATGCACAGTGACCCTTGCAGTTGTTGTATTTCACACTTCCTTTCTCTTTCTGTGGTTCCTCAACAAGCTCTAAATTTGATCACAATCTCTTTAGCTGGGAATGGATCTAAAGAGCATCTGTGGGTGGATTTCCATACCCAGGGGCAAATGGCTTTGCCTAATTCAACCTGTAAATGGAGAAAGAAAGGATTGACCAACACATGGGAATTAAGAGACTGTGACTACGTGAAATATATAGGAGAGCTTTTAAAAACCTCATTGATTAATAGCTTGTATCAATTAAAGTGAGGCAGCACCAAATGCATCTGTTTTATCAATATTTAAGTGTGAGACGGATCAGCCATAAGTAATCAATAAGAGCAGACAATCAGGATCCTGAGGTAATTAAGAGCCTGGCAGTGGATGGGAAATGGCCCCAAAGGCTTCAGGAGAGGACTCTGATGATGGTGATGGCCATGGGCAGCTGCAGCCACAGAGATGGGAAAGGCACAGTGCTTGTGACAAACATTCCCAAATCCTTGGGCTGTCCCAGGCCCTGCTGCTGGCACTTGGTGTCCCTGCTCACAGCTCAGGGCTCCAAATTCACATCTCACTGAGTGTGTTTGCAGGGATTTGCTTCCTGGGCAGTTCTTTCCTACCAGCCAGGGGTTTTAATGCTGCTCAGCTCCTGCTGGTCCCACCTTGGTATTTTTCTGAGTTTTCTTGCATCCCCTTAAGAGTCCATAACCTCTGACCTTCTCCTCCCTGCTTCCTCAGTTTCCCAGGCTGACAGCTCACTGTGCTGAGTCACTTTCCCAGCACAGAGGATTTTTGGTTTCTTTGGGAAACTACTTGCCTGAAACCAACTCCCATATTTTCCCATTTCAATATCCCATACTGACATTGGAATTCCATATTTCCAAGGGCAATGTTCTTTTCAAACAGTTCCTTTCCCCCTCATTCTGCAGCTGTCCTAAGGATGCTGCTCCTGCATTATTTTTCCTATGTGCTATTTATTGTGTTAAATCAGCCATTTGTCAGTTCAGCAGTTCTGCTGCAGTCTGTAGATATTCCCAGGCCTTGAAATCACGCAAAATCAGCAATTTGGTTAGTTCCTGTCTCACCACAAGTAATGCCAAATGGATTTTCACAGAGTTGGCAAAAACCAGGCCAGGGCCCATCTTGTCTTTAATGATCCCTCTCTGCTGCTCTGGGACAATATTGTGTTAAGGCCTGTCCAGCTCATTGGTTCCCTTCACCTGAAACAGCAAATTCTGAGGGAGCCTCTCAGCCTGCCTTGGCTCCCTGGTTCCCTTCCCCTGCTAGGGAAAAAGGGAATTTATGCTGCTTTTTGGATTTCCCCTTACATCGCCTCCATCAGGAGAGCACTTAAAGAGAATTCACTGGCAAATTCCTCAATTTAGAAAAATCATTTCAGCCGTATTGATCAACAGAAAATTAGCTGTGTAGCTTGAAAATTGCTCTTCATCCTCTCTGATACAATTTTTGGGTTTTCTCCCCTGGAAATACATTAGTTTTAAAATACTTTTTCAAACACATGGCAAACAATCCTGCCTGTCCCCACAGTTTCTGATTCTATTGCACACACATAGAGTATTGATGCTGGCACAGTACAGTGGCATATTTAGATGGGAAAACAATTGAAATGTACTTGATGTTCTAGCTGATACAGTTACCTTTTTGAGATGCTCAGAGGGAAAAAAAAAGCTGTAAAAAAGCCAGATACCAATTCATCTGTAATTGATAACTTTGAGAGCTTTGCAATTTTTGTCAGGAATGTAGCCATTGTTGGGCACAGGACATACATGTAAATTTACTGCTGTTGTGGCCTTGTCATTCTTGCCAATGAGATGGTAAGCTTAGTATTAAAAACTATTTGAATTTTTAAATTAAATTAAATTACATTAAATTAACATATTAAATTAATAAATATTAAATAAATAAAAAATTTTTGAGACACATTTTTGTTACATAAACACGAAGTCAAGGCAGCCAAAGTAACTGTAATTTTAAGCAGAATCTAATTTTTGTTTGTCTTTAAAAGCCCTTGGAATACTTTATGAGCTTTCAGTGGAGTGTTTTTCAGAACAAGGCTCAGGGGAAGAATGGCACATCCTTACCTGCTGTACATTTACTATTCTTGTAATGAACCTGTTCTACCAAACTCACGAGTGCCAAACTGATTTCTGTACTTATCATAGAAATGGCAATAAACAAGTTCATATTTTGCAGTTTGAGATAGTTAACTTGCTCAGAATACTTTTTATTATGAGGAAAGCATAGCCTGGACAATTTATAGATTAATAACAACTGAAAAAAGTTGGTTATGGTTCAAATGAACAATTGTCAGTCCTACTAAGAAGTAGCACACTTTTACTACGAGGTGGAAAATAAGGTATTTGTGAAGAAACTGTGTATGTGCACCAAATATTAAATATTGAAGCATTGCTTTATTTTAACATTTTAACAGGCCCATTTTAACATTAAGCATAAACTAGGGCAGGTTGTTTCAAGAAATTTATTGTCTACATTGAAAGATACTGGACAATCTAAATCTCCCTTATATGGCTTGGTGATATTCTGTTTCATTTTAGATACCATTTTAAATATCCAGTGAGTCATTTGTAATAAATAAGTGTGTGGGGAGTAAAACCATTCCTGACTGCTCACTTGGGAGCAGGCCATGGGTTTTGCCACTGCAGATTGATCCTGCTCTGCTCTGGAGTGGAGTCTCTGATTAAGGTCCCTATCAAAGGCTGCATCAGTAAATTAAAATCAAATTGTGCCTAAAGGATCTGTTTTACTGAAAATGCTGCAGGATTAGAATGATAAGGTTCTAAAACACCTAAATGATCAGATTCTAAAACACCTAAAACAGGTGTTGTGTGGGTTTGTGGGTGATGCTCCTTTAGCAGCAGGAAAAGTCACCAGCTTTAGCAGGAGGGTCCCTGCAGCACCTGGTGCATCAGTCAGGCCTGTTTGCCAAACCTGTGCCATGGGAACAGCTCCAAGAGAGACAAAATGAGGTGTTTATATCCCACTGGGTAAAGGGGAGAGATCCTTGGGCTTCCCTGTGGCTGGGAAGGATGGACTGGTGGGGTTTCTTTCTGACAGAGACACAGCAGCCCAAAATGACACCAGGGAGGTTCCCCTGGGGCCAGCTGGTGTCAGGATCTGCTGCTTCCCTGGGCTGGGGTTTTTCCTGGAAGGGGCTGCAGTTCAGTCCCACAGTGTCTGATAAAAACTGGGGAATTACTGCTAATTAGAATTCAAACAGCTCACACATGGAGCCTATTTTTTCCTCACAAATGTTTTGAAGGATTTGTTGTTGTTGAATCCCTCAGTGAAATGTATTTGGCAGAAAGACATTTGAACCTGCAGATATACACGTCTATAATTTGTGTCTGTGCCTCTATATATTTATATATATATATACATATATATATAAACATTTATATCTAAACAAGCACATCCAATGTTTTTATTTTGTGATTCTTGTTTTCATGAGTAACACAGACCTTGAAAAAGCCTGTGAAACCTTTTGAAGTGTTTTTAGGAATTTTCCAACCAATTTATTACAGATTCTTTAATAAATCTACATTTTAACATCCCATTAAAGCCTAATTATTTGGAAACAACCAAAGAAGAAAAGCCAGAATTAAAAACAGGGAACATTTACAGCTCTGATATAAAATGTTTGCTATTTTTATATAGTTATTTACAGCTGTGTTGTGGTTGAATTAATGAGTTAATTTATTACCTGTATATGAGTGTTTATTGTTGGTGTCATTATCATGTAACTGTAATTTTAATTAATTCCTTGACAGTGTGTCTGTGATTTCTGTGTGGAACATTAAATGTCAGATTGGTTTTCTTTGTTGCCTCATTCGTAAGTATCAAAGTATTTACGTACAGAACAAAGAAATTAGTAACATCATAAGTATTAAAGTATTTATGTACAGAACAAAGAAATTTAGTAACAATTACTGTAAGAGATCTATTGCTAAATGAAAGAAGACTGCAAAAACCCACCCTGTTGAAGTTTAGAGTACTTTGGATTGATTACAAGTTAGGTTGAGCATAGAACGTGCTCAAATGCAAAAACCACAATAATCCATATATCATTGCTGCATGTGTCTGTGTCTATTTAATGGTTTCTCTGATTTTTGCAGAGCAAATTATAAAAGGATCCTTTTTAAAGTGATACTGAGGCAGAGGTGGGCAACTGCAGTCACATCATTGGTGATTAAGGGATTTTGTATTCTACTTTTATTTTTACTTAGATTAGTGAGAACCAGCTCTCCAGACTGAGTTTATCCAGAGTCACTTTCTAGTTATTTTCAGAGCAAAAATATTATGTGAGTCTCAAAACCTGAGCATAACAATCAGATTTTTATGATTTTTTTGCATTCTAAGTGTATGCTCTGGCAGCAGAGGGAGTTCCCTAGAGCTGGATAATTTCTGGACCAGCCCTGGAAGTCCAGGTTCTGCCCCCTGCCTTCCCAGCAGAGCAGTGGCAATTGTGGCAGCAAAGCCCTGGAATTCTGGTTTCCCCCTTAACCTCATGCTAATTCTCACTGCAAATCTGCTAAACCACCTTTATGTCAAAGTACCATCAATGAACATAAGAACTAAGAAAGGTGTGCCATGCAAGATGAATGCTTTCTGAATAAATAAGTCTATTTCATTTTTTTCTGTTCGAAATAGACTACAATAGGATTTAGGCAAAACTTTTTTGCTTCCTTCAATTTTGTAATTACATTTTCCATTCCACAGGCAACTCTTCACAGGACTGGGTGCTGAAATTTTGCAAATCTGCTGAGCTGTGAGTAGTTACTACGGGGTGTTGACATCCTCTAATCCTTGTGAAGCCCCTTCCCACTTTTGTACTGGTCCAGAGTAGAATTCTACAGCCGAAGCTTTTAGATGTACTGAAGATATTTTAGCAGAACTCACTTTTTGAGGTTAGTGAAGGCATGAATACAAACCTCAGGGGCAAAACTAAATCTAATTTTTAGCTGCAAGTATTTGGTAGTGAACTAGGATAGGAAACTTCTAATTTTTATTCAGATTAGTCATCCTTATTTGATTGATTATTCTAACTAGCTAGATTTTTATTATTCCAATTAGAATATTGTATTCCTACCACCAGTTAAACTTTAAAATAATGGCTATAAAGTACAGGTTGGGGAAGGCCATTTAATTAACACAAAAAATGGAAAAATAGATCCTAAGAAATAGGATCTATGTTTTAAATTTTAAATAAGGTTTATGTTAAACCTTAACATAATTAAAATAGGCTAAATCTTTTAATCTCTATGTCTACTTTTCATTTACACATATTGATAAACAATCCAGAAGCTGCCAATGACTTCACATAATGCTGATTGCAAAAGAAAACCTTATTTCTAACAGCAGAAAAATCCACCCACATGGAATCTTTTGAGTGGTCCAGAGAAATGTCTTCTCTATTAATGAAGCTTATTTGCATGGTAAATATGCTTATTTTGTGTTTTCCTGCTTTGGTGTCATCTCAGCCTTTCATTTGCAGATTAAACAGGCAAGTGAACATGGAGGGGGTTTTGTATAAGGCTTTTTGTTTCTTTAGTTATGGTATTTTTTTGATCCAGATGCTGACCTTTTATGAAGTTACCACGCTGATGTTGGTATTATATTACAGTATAAGGCTAAAAAGAGGCCAGTGTTAAAGGGAATAATAAGAAAATTATTTGGGTTCAGATATCTTCTAAGATTAGTGTGGTGGTATAAATAATTAAAAAATAATAATAGATTAATGCAGGTCTAAAATAAGGGTGTTGAGCCCACAAAGTTGCCATGCAGTTACTGCAAGAGCTGATTCCACACACTGAAGTATTTATTCCATTTTTTTAAACTTTTTTTCAAAATCTGAGCCGTGGCTCTTTCAGGAGTAGCTTATCAAGTGGCAAATTTAATTTACATGTGTGTACAAATCCTCACGTTTGAGCTGCCAGAAATGAGGACTGGTTTGAGCTGGGGCACAACACAAGGGTGGCTCTGAGCTCCCTCCAGGGCAGGAACCCTGTCCTGTGCCCAGGGGAGAGGCAGCTCTGCCCTAAAGAGCTTCCACTCTCAATAGACCTGACAAATAATAGGGAAAAGAGGTGTTACTCATGTTCTCTCCTTACACCTGCAAAACTGATCCACAGAAGATGTTCTGAAAAGCCCATAAAAGTCAGGAGAGGCTGAAGTGACTCCAGTGGATCTCTGGAGTTACATCAGCCCAGCGCTCAGGGATGTGCTGAAATGATTGTCTCCCTCTGAGGCCTGTTCCACACCAGGTTTGCAGAATAGGCTGGAAACTATTTCTGGTGCCAGAACTGGATGAATTACCCACAAATGCTGTAATTTTGCCAAACAGTAAATCTATTTATGGAGGCTGTTCAGTCTTTCAGCAGTTAGACAATCCCATATGTATGGGAACAGGCACCTTGCATTTCAGCTAAAGCCCCCAGATCTGATTTGTAGCCTATGAAAATCAATTCAGCACTTCTGCAGACTTTGCCTGGTGACCCCAGGGGGTTTTAATCATTGATACAAGAATTCCAAAATTGATCTAATGTTTAAGAAAGAATTTCTTGCCTGCTACCACAGAAAATGCTGGGTTTCTAGCATGCTCAGAAATGTCTTACTCATTCTCTCTGAGCAATACAGAGTAAAGTAGGTCATAATCTGGGGCATCTGAAATATCAGTGGCAGTGATTCTTGCATGCAGCAGCCAAGGGCAAGTTTCTCCCCCTCAGTGCACTTCAGATCTCCCTTTCAGGGTCTGCATTCAGGCAGAGGAACCCAGCCTGAGCTGGGGCACAGACTGTGCAAGTAGGGGAATGGAAAATCATCTGGGGAGGGGGAAAGGAACACTGCTAAAACTGAGGTGGTAGCAAGGCATTACAGAGAGGCTGGCCTGGTCCTGCATGCTGGAACATCAAACTCATGTTCTGCTGTGGTGGGATTTATTAGCATCACTAAACATTGTTAATTAGGCAAGGAGACAGAGCTCATGCCATGCACAATCACACACACAGGAGACCCTCCTTGTCCCAGAATGTTTATCAACTCATATTTTCATTTGTCCAGAGGAGAACAGTCTGGAGTAGACAAGTGAGTTTCCAAGGCACCAGTCAAATTTGTGGGTTTGGCTAGAGATATCTCTAGGAATGAGGAAGGAAAGGAAATCAAGGTCAAAACTCCTCGTCATCCTCACAGGGCGAGGACATAGCTGATGTCTTGGCAGCCTTGGTGACTGAACAGGGGGAGAAAAGAGAGAAAACCAAGCCAGGGCCACTGGCCCTGATGGATTCAGAGCACTCTTCTCTCTTAAAAATAGTTTAATGAGAAAAAGTGCTGGAGAAAGAGCTACATGGTGGACAGTGGAGGGGAGAAAAAGTGCCCTTGCACTTGATAAACCACAAGAGTTCTGTGATACCTTCACCACCAAGCTGAGAAGATTTAACATTAAGAAAACTCCCCTGTCCTTCAAAAATCTTCCATGTTTCCAAAATAGGAATTGTGTAGGGGTAAAAATTGATTTAATACAAACTCATTACTGAAGTTAGCAGCAAATATTTAACTCCCCATGCAAGGCAGGAAATTTCAGTTTCACTCTCTATCTCTAGACTGTGTCTTAGGACTCTGTATGTTGTGTTAGATCACAAGTGACACCAAACCTGAGTGATCTGCAGCTGTGGGTGCAGCCAGAGCTGCAATGTGGAAGCACAGCTGGTTGTATTACAGCTGCAGTCTCAGCCAGGACTTGGACTAGAAGAGGCTATTGAGGATTTTTGGGACTCTTGGGATTGAAGACAGTTGGAACTGAAGTGGATCCTTACTATTATTATAATGTTAAATGTTTTTGCTAAATGTCCAGAGGAAATATTGTCTCCTTGGATGTCCAGCAAATCTTGAAGAAAAGCTTCATCTTGCATGTGATGCTCAAGAGTAAACACAGCAAATTGTATTCACTTAAAAATTGTTTTGGTTACTGGAGGCAGAGCAGTGGCAATGCATGGATAAGCATTTTTCAGTTTTACAGCAGGTAAATAAGAGCCTTTTATGCTCTTGTTTTGAAAGAAGCATTCCTGTTCTTCATTTTTTACATACTGGGGATCTGCCAGTTCTGCCTCAGCTCATCCTGGGTGTTTCTCCGTGCCCTGATCGCTGTGGTTGGTCAGAACACCTGCAGCCAAAAGCTCTGCTAACTTGTCTTGGCAGCTGTGGGTTGTTTCCCTGTTTCTGGCATGGTTGCTCATTTTGCTTTGTCTTTGAAGTTAACTTAAGCTTGCTGTTAAAAAACTGTGTGATTTCCCTTTCTGGAATGTTTTATTTCCTCACTGACTGACACAAATCTCCCTTAGTTGTCAATGTTCATTAGAAATCCTTGTCTTATTCTGGACTTGGATAAACATTAGTGAGTTCCAGGTTCTCTTGCTTTCCTGCAGTTTAAGCAATTCTCAAACTATGCAATAATATTCAGTGGCAGTGATAAATATTTTGCTGGATGAAGGTCCTGTGAGCTTGTCTGATTTTTATGGGTGCTGCTGGTAATTAAGGAACCACTGCTGAATTTGAACAGAAAATGCCTCAGTTCTTACCTGTTGTGAGTGTGCCTGGTAGGATGGAATCTCTGGGACCCAAAAAGAAAGGTCCTGGAAGGCTGGAATATCACTCAATACTGTCTCCAAAGCTACCCGAGCACATCTGCATTGCAAACAGTCATTGAGAACCACTCCTGGAAGTAATGTGGAATATTTGGCTGCTAAAAAAAAATGCATCAGAGGCTGGAAACCTGGGATCCTACCAGTTTAGAGGCTATCCCTGCTTTCTACAGATGGGGAAAAGCCATCTGTAAAGATGGAAGAAAAAAAACCCAAAAACTTTCTATTGACATGAGATTACTAAAACCAGGAAAATGCAGACTGACATTTTCAGATATTAGGACGTTCATAGATTCAGAGGTGAGCTGTGTATTCCATCCTGAGGATTCCTGGTGTTGCCTGAGCCCTGGGATGCCCCGGAGGATCCCAGGGATGCAGCTCCCCAGGGAGGTCCATCCACCTGCGCGGATTCTCCCGGAGGATGCTCAGGCTGGGGAGCGCTCCCGAGCAGTGTGCAATAACCAACAGTGCCATCTTGTGAGCAAAGCCCACCCCTGCACACCGCACCGGAGCTCACAGCAATAAAACATCCATTTCTGTGCCTTGGGGAGTGCCCAGGCCTTTCTGAGCTCACCTGGATCGGGGATTGCCCCTGACACGAACATTCTCCCGTGCTGGCCGTGCCCGCTGACCCTGCATGCAAATTATCCTGGTAGATTATCCTGTAAATCAGCAAATACAGTGTACACAGCAGTATCTCACCTCCTTGCATCCCCTGTGACCTTTCTCCCTTCCTTTCTTGCTGTCATTCAATGAGTAAGAGCATGCAAATCCACCATGAAAGGCATTTTAGCAAATAATAGTCAATCCTACTTTATAAAGAATGATTTATGGTATTATTTCTGTTACTCGTTATTGGCTCCATTCCTTGGGATGATGAAGGAACTATCTTTATTAACCTCAGCTAGCTGAAAACATTTCATCTATGAGCTTTTTGAAGGGATGCATCTGGGTAGCTCATGATGGAAGGCATCTGCGCTGACCCATCAGCGCTGCTGTGACTTTCAATATATTACACTTAATAACAGATAAACATCCTTAGCCAGAAACAGAATCCTGCACTGCAGCTTGATTACATCTGCAGAGAGCAGTGATTGCCCTGACTATTTGAATACAAAAGCAGTGAGTGATGGCAAGCAAACACAATCTGCTCAAAGCCCTGCTGGTGAAATACTCTCAGTGCTCAAACCAAGGGTTTGTTGTTTTTCCAAGGGGGCTTGTGCTCCCCCCAGTGACTGTGGAATTTGTCCCTAACCTGGGTGGGGAGATGGGGAATACAGGGGCAGTTTCCTCTGGAACATGCAGCTGAACTTTTCAAAGTGGGGCAAAATGGCCTCATAAAGGATTGCTGGAATGATGCAGGCAGGAGGAACAGCCACTGTGGATTCCTTCATGCCAAGGCTGGATGCTGCCTGGAAGAGAATGTTTGGACAAATGTAACTATTGTGCTCAAGCAGAATGGTTGTGAGTAAAGAACTACCCTGATTCATTGCTGTTATTTGCTTTTAAACCTGTTTTAAAGAACTGACTGATACCATTAAATTTATTTTTAGGGAAAAATCCTTAATGGTGAACAAAGGTAGCACAAAATTTAGTAAAAGACTGAAGCCTTTGATGGCAAATTTATTTCTACGTTTGTTCCATTAGCAGCCTCTGTGTTTTGAGGGCCTCTGTGAGTCTCACTGATATTGATTTGATGCTCTGGGTCTGCCACAGGTCAGACTGGATGGATCTCTCATAGATATCACCTGGGAGGCCACAGCTTGTAGACCACAGGTAGCAGCATTCAACTTCAAAGGCTTACCAGAATTTTAATGGGTAGATATTACAATAACAGGGTTTTTTGGGATAGCCAGAATGTTCCTCCTTACAAGGCCCATTAATTTAAAGGAAAACAGCAAGGAAAAAAACAAACCAAAACCAAAAAAAACCTAACCCAAATCAAATCAAACCAAAAGACCCTATTCAATTATTTCAGATGCCTTCACCACTTTTCTTGTGACCAGGATATTGTTACCGTACTGTTGTGTTCTGATGTAGAAAGAAAATAATTTTCTTTGTTAGTGCATAATTGATTTATATACAAACACATACATATACAGTATATATTGCTGATGCAATACCCAAAGGGAAAGAAAGTAGCAAAACAGACATTTTGGTTTGTTTGTTGTCAGGAAATGTCATGATTCATCTTTCATGAGCATCTGCAAATATGCATCTGCCAAATCTATTTTACTAAAAGCTTGTTCTCAGCCAAACACATTCTCACCCCAAGAGTACAACATTTTTGATTGACAAGTAGAAAAGAATTAATGATTATTTGAATGTCTCTACACATTCCCACACTCCCATTTTGTGCTGCACAATAGGAACAAGGACCATGATTCACTCTCACAGTCACATGGTAGGAATAACTTTATTGTTTTTCCAGTTCTGTACACATCATTTTGAAGTGATACAGGGGGAGCAAACAAGGCCTTGCAGGAGGAAGAGCAGAGCCCACCCTCAGTGGTTAGCTTTGCTTAAAAATTTACTTAGTTCCTAACAGTGATTCCAGAGCATTCCAGAGCACTGCATTCTAATCTGCATGAGGCACTACTAATGAAATGGAATTTATGGAAGTTGGTGTCACTCTTGCTCTGCTATCAAGAGGGTCTATGGCAGTCCAACAATTAAAACTGTGGTAATTATCAGGGCTCATCAGGCAGCACAGTTTCCTGGCTCTCTCTGATTTCATTTAGCTCTTTCTCTCACACCTAGAGAACAAAATTTCCATTATAGATGTGCAATGAAATTGTAACCAATGTTTTAACAGGCTGAACACAAAAATTGCACTGGGGCATTAAACTAAAGTTTGATGTCTTCTGATAAAGAGATGCTTTGGTATTCTGTGGATACCCCTCAGTTTGAGACTATTGCAGAGCACATGAAGATGCTGCTGAGCCTCCTGACAGTTCTGAGCCAGCCTCAGTTGGTTTTTATTAGGAGCAGGGGAGAGAAGGGAGAGGAACTGTTCTGATTTATTTTGGCAAATGGAGTTGTCAACACCTTCTGAAATCAGCAAACAGTGAGCCCAAACCGGGGACATTAAACTTCATTTAAGATCGTTGAAATAACTTTTGCCCCGTGATTAGGATTAAAGCTCGGGTATTTTAACACCCAGTGCTCTTCTCATCTTAAACTCCAGATCATTTCCATACAGAAATGAAACCATGCCCTCCAAATTGCAACTAAATGTGGATAACACGACATATTAGTTTGCCACGAAGATTATCTTTGGATACTGTGAATGATAAGGCACGGAAAGATCACCAATTATTGCCAAGCATCATTTTGTAGTATAAGAAAATAGACCAAAA